>JAJJWW010013850.1:0-564221 GCA_023531295.1 Papaver armeniacum | reverse complement strand
AACACTTTCGTCTACAATTGTCTTAGCTCGTTTATTTGAAGCTCGAAATGCATCTAATAAACTAGTCACTTCATCGGTTTCAAAGACGATTGTTCAACCACAGAATACTCCTGCTAGTTCTTCTTTAGCACCAGTAAGAAAGATGTCGATTGATGAAATAAATGAAAGAAAAAGCAAGGGGTTATGTTTTAAATGTAACGAGAAGTTTGTACCTGGACATTGCTGCAAGATGCTTTTTGCTATTCAAGCAAATCTTGAAGATAGTGATTATGATGTTGAAACTAAAGTTGAAGAAATTTGTGATAAGCAAAATGAAGTGCCAAAGATTTCTTTGCACGCAATTACCGGTAGCCTAACACCAGAAACAATGCAAGTCATTGGGAAACTTGGGCTTAAGTCAGTGGTTGCTTTGATAGATTCTGGTAGCACACATAATTTTGTTTGTGAACGAGTTGCATAGAAAATTGGGTTGCAGCCAATAATAGCCAATAATAAAGGGAATGCTAGAAGTAATGGTGGTTACAGGAGAAAAGGTAAGCAGTTCAAGTATATGTCCTTATACTCGGTTGATGTTACAGGGAATTCCAATATTTGTAGATGTTTATTTACTTCCACTTGAAGGATATGATGTTATATTGGGAACTCAATGGTTACGTACATTGGGTCCGATTGTATGGTATTTCTCAAAGTTTAAAATGGATTTCAAAGTTGAGGGAATGAAGTTTCTTTACAAGGGTTATCAACATCTGAAAAAAGAGTTGATGGAAGTCCTAGTCTACTTGGAGTATCTAAGAAGAATAAAGGAAATTTGCGGCACATATTTTCTCTCAAAGCATCATAGACACCAAGATGTCAATCAACGGAGATTGCTGACGCAAATGGGAAAGAATACAAAGAAACTGTACCTAATCCTATACTTGATCATCTTTGTAAGAATTCACTTGTTCCAGAAATCTCCCTTGAGGACAAGGGAAATTTTAAGGGGGAAGGAGTTGATACAGTCATCTAATATGTTTGTGCTTATTATCTAGCAGTATCTATCTAATTATCAAGTAGTTATGTTTATGTATTTGTAAAACTGTATATGTATCAGGATTGTCTTATCCTGTTGTAACCGCCTATTTCTGTGTAACCGAATAACTGCCGGAAACCCATCCTATTTAGGCTACTAATCTTAATGTTGAATGTTATTGAAATGCAATGTTGTGTACAAGGAGTTTTGTGTTGGTTTCCTCTAATTAAACCAATTGGGAGGTAGGGATTTCCTCGAATTAATCTCGCTATCATTCTCTTATTATTGTTATCTGCAGTTTTGTTTCATTGTCGATCCAGCCATTACAGTGATCGTAACATAATCAAACAAATAATATGATCCAGAATGGAACTTAGGAGAATGATAGGTACCTCCAAATGGGTAATTGTTGTTGTTGCGTTATTCTTTCTCAAACTCTTTCTCATTAAGTTTTAACCCTAGATCGAACACTAGAGTAACCATCTTCAATAACAAATACTCCATCAGAAACATTGTAATCAAAACACTTGATCTATAATTTTAAAATCAGAATGAAAGAAAGAAAAAAAAACTATAGAGATACAGGGACCGAAAGATTTACCTTACGTTTTTTCCTCTCTGTCATGATCTGTTGTATATTAAGAAAATGATCCAAGATTTTCTTATTTGTTATCATCAGTGGTTTCTTGAATCGTAGTATAAGTTATTGAATTATAAATTAGGGTTCCGCCGTTGAGAGAAAAGTGAGAGAGAAGAAGAAGAAGTTCCCCCATTGAGAGAGAAGGGAGGAGGAAGAAGAAGAAGAGGATAAGGCGGGATTTCCACAGAGGATAAGGATAAGGGTTGGTTTGTTTGGTGTACGTGTACCCTAGGAATGAATTTTTGCATATTATTTGGGACAGGTCACTGATCTGTATGACAAAGCCTTTCTTCCGTTGTGTTTGCCGTTGGATCAATATAATGGATGGCTAGAAATGGATGGGTGGATTTGTTGTTTGAGAGAGTTGGGAAATCCCATGAATGGTTTTGTACATTTTTAATTAATTCTTTATATGACTTTTGCACTAATTAAAATAGAATTAAGATTTGAATTAATTGGTTGTCATTTAATTTGATGAGGTATGCTTAGCTTAAATGTTTTGATACATCATGCTTAGGATTTACAACCAATCTTTTGAGAATCTATCTTGTCAAAAATAAGAGTCCATGTTTTTATTTGTTGAGCGATAATTGTTAAAAGAATTAATATTTGAACCTTCTGTTATGAGTTTGGCCGAATCCTGAGTCCCAGCATATCTCTTCATCCTGTGACAATATTTGTATATATTTTTCTTTTATTTTCTTTTATTAATTCTTAAAATCAATCTCATCAAGTCCGAGTGAACGATAACCCTTCTTACTACAACATCATTGAAAAATTCCATCAATTTTTGGCGCCGCCGACGCGGACTTGTCTTTAGGCTAGAGTTTTAGATTTATTTTTATTATTTTTATTTTTTTTTAGGTTTTCATTTTTTTTTTTGTTCTTCTTTACGTTTTTGGGTTTTTGTCTTTTCCTTACAGAATTTGGAATTTGGAGCGAAAGAAAATTTTGCCAAAGCTTTTGATGAATACTTAAAGAGTTGGAGTAAAAGGCAAAGCGAAAGGAGCGAAAGAAGAAGATTTTTTTTTATTTATAAAAAAAGAGAGAAAAAAAAAAGAGACATTTTTATTTTTTTTTAGATATTTTTTTTATTTTTTTTAGACTTTCTTTTTATTTTGGACTTTGGACTTGGACATTCTTTTATTTTTAAACCCTACAGAAGGGTAGTTTAAATATAAACTGTGTGCAGAGAATGACGGCGATTACGATATCGTCTCGGCCCCTCGGGTTCGTACACGACATTGGAGTCGTGGCCCGAGTCGACTACAACGGTGCATCCCTCGTCTGGAACGGGAGGTAAGTTTGTCGAAACACTCGCGAATCCCCTGTAAGCGAGTTACGGTCTTCCTTCGTTTGCATATATGTTGAGGTATAACGGCTGCTTTAATTTCCTAGTAAAGGGCAAGGCCTGGCCATACAAGATAAGAGTTCGGATTTCATCACCGTTCTCTTCTTGCCCGCCTTAGGAAAACGAAACCAAACGCGAACCTAAGCCTAAAATTTTTAATAGAATGAGACCGATAGGGTAACGAGCTTAATAGGAAAGTCGTTCGAAAAATATTGGTTACTCTTATAAGCATTCTTCGAAGTTCATGATGGTTTCTGTGAGTTGAATGCGTGACTGCGCCAGCTTGTAATGCGGTGAGGCCTTGGGTATCAAAGCTCCACTAAGCTTCCCTCTCCTCTATGCAACTTACTTTAACTCGGATTGATTCCAGAGGGGTTTGCTCAGATTGTAACGAATTCCCTTTCGAAGGATTAGAAGTTGGTCTAGAAAACAATCTAAATGGAGCTATCATGCTTTTTGTTTGCTAGAAATCTCTAGGTTTGCTTTGGTGGAGTCAGCCTGCTTTGTGTTTGCTTAGAACCTCCCTTCCTTTTAGGATTTTTCTTTTTCTTTTGTTTTTATAGTGTATGCCCGAGGTCATTAGAGAAGGGGCTTGGAAAAGAAACTCTCTAGGTCGTTTGATTAGTGACAAACCTAGTAGTTCTTCTTGTGAAGGCGGGGAACTCGAAGACTCTTATTTTGAGAGCCCCATTTTTGGAAACTTCAGTTTTGAGAATCTGTCTCTTCGTGAGGAAAGTACCCCTAGTACTTCAGCTGTACCAGCGATGGCAACTTTAAAAGATTACATGTTCCCAAATAGGACCAACCGAGCTTCGTGCATTAAATTGCCAGCCAATACGGCTAATTTCGAGATAAAACCTAGTCTTCTTCAGATGATCCCTATATTCTTAGGAAAAGATGATGAGAACCCTTATTTTCATATTAGGGACTTTGAGGAAATTTGTGGGACAGTTTAGAATAAAAGACCTTATCGATGAAGTTTTGAAACTTAAGATGTTCCCTTTTCCTTGAAAGACAAACCCAAGACCTGGCTAAACAACCTACCATCCGAATCCATTGAAACATGGCAGAACTTATTGTTTAGCTTTCATATGAAATTCTACCCTAAGCATAAAACTGCAGCTGTTAGACAGGAAATTAGTTCCAGTGTGCAACAAGAGGGAGATCCTCTTTATAGGTTTTTAGAGATATTCAATGATCTCCTATCCCAGTGTCCTCACCATGGATTTGATAAGATAAAACTCGTAGAGATTATTTATGATGGTTTAGACTATTCGACCAAATCCATGGTCGAGTCTATGTGCGCTGAGTGAGTTCACTAGTAAAAATGCTTGAGGATGCCTTTACCTTCTTGGGAGTTGTTGCTGAGAAATCCCAACAGTGGGAGTCTTGTGTTGAACCCCCTAAAAGACTCTTGGTTAATAGAAGTAGCACCAATATGGTAGATACGAGTTTTGCGTCAGATTCTAAGTTTGCTTCTTTGTCTAGAAGGTTAGAAGCTTTGGAAATGGGTCAGTTTAAAAATAGGTCCCTTGGTGAACCTAATAGAACATCTCAAGTCTCTAGTTGTGGAATAGAGCCCGATAACTCATTTTGGGAAGGTCAGGTTAGTGAAGAGCAAGCTCATGCTGTCTATAACAATGTTATGTTTGAGAACGAGAACCGTCAGAAGTTTGACCCATACTCAGAGACCTACAATCCTGGTTGGAGAAACCATCCTAATTTTTCTTGTTCTAAGGGCCAGAATCAAGGTCAGTCTAGTAATTCTCAGCCTCCCCCAAGTTTTGGTTATGCTAGGAACTGTACGTGTCAACCCTGTTCGAACCCTTCGGATAAAAAGATCACAAGTTTAGAAGAGACTCTCGCCTCGTTTATTAAAAGCTCTGAAAAGATCAACCAAATGGTTGCGCAAGGGATAGAAGAAAGTAAGAGTATATGTTATGCTAACTCTCGGGCTATTTCCGAGTTGAATACCCAGGTTAGTCAGATAAATGAGTCTTTGAGGGAAAAAGGAAAGTTTCCTAGTCAAACTCAGCCCAATCCTAGAGGAGTTCATCAAATATATTTAGCTGGTGAGAAATCATCAAACCATGTGAATTCGATAATGACCCTTAGGAGCGGTAAAACGATAGACAATAAGGTAGCCATGCCTAGTGGACATACTGTAGTTCCACCTTATACTTCCCAAGAGGAACCCGTAGTTGAGGAAACTGAAACAATTTCTAAGGAGTCCCAAGAAATTCCTGATAGGTCTACCTTTGAGCCTAGAGCCCCATATCCACAGTTGTTAGCCCCAACAAAGAAGGAGTCGATTTTCAACGAGATAATAGAAACATTTAAGCAGGTGAACATCAAGATTCCGTTATTAGAAGCAATTAGGCAAATGCCTGTTTATGCCAAGTTTCTTAAAGATCTTTGTACATGAAAGCGTAAGCTTAATGTCCATAAGAAAGCCTTTTTAGCCGGACAAGTAAGTTCAATTCTTCTGAACCAAACACCCCCTAAGTATAAAGACCCTGGATGCCCCACCATATCTTGTGCAATCGGTAATCACATGATCGATAAGGCATTACTTGACTTAGGAGCTAGTGTTAAATTACTTCCGTATCATGTATACACCCAGCTAGGTCTTAGTAAGTTGAAGCCGACTAAAATGACACTTCAATTAGCTGATAGGTCTGTCAAAGTCCCTTGTGGTGTCATAGAAAATGTTCTTATTGAGGTTGATAGGTTCATATATCCAGTGGATTTTGTTGTTCTAGATACCCAACCTTGTTCAGACCCAAGTGCTCAAATACCGGTGATTTTAGGCCGCCCATTCTTAGCCACATCTAATGCCGTCATCAATTATAGAACCGGACTTATGAACATATCTTTTGGTAATATGACTACTGAGCTAAATGTATTTAATGTCATTAAGTCTTCTGAGATAGATTTAGAAGTGGTGAACATGATTAGCACTCTAGTTTCTGATCCTTTATCCTGCACTATGTTTGATAATCCATTATTTGATGAACCTTTCAGTGCTTCAGAGGAGGTAGACATCACGAACACCTTAGTTGATGAGCCTATATTAGAGATTTTCTTTGATAATCCCTTATATGATGATGTTGTTCGTTTAGATGACCAGTCTCCCAAAGAAGCTAGTTGTTGTGCTGACTTTATGGACCTTAGAATCCACCCCATAGATTTTGGTCCATCTGAGGATATTGTTCACCCTAAGTTTAGGGGTAAAAATGACTCTAGTGATCGTCTTGTATCCCTAATTGAAGTCCCTAACTTGGGAATCGAGCTTTGTGCGTCTAAGGTACTACTTGAGTTTATTCAAACTCTGCTACCCGATCCTCCAGAAACCGTCCATGAAGAAACCCAGTTCTTAAAAACATATCATTCGGTTGAACCTGTTTTACTAGACACATATATAGAGCCCAAAGAGACACCCCAGATAAATCTAGTTGCCTTGATAAAAGCCCTAGATCAAGTTATGCTCCGTCTGCTCATTTTTCTAATCCAAGATGGTAGTCTTTCATTTGTGTATGCTCTATTTGGTTCCGAGGATCCGCAACTATTTCGTCTATTGGTATATGACTTTGGAAGGTGACAATCCTTTTTGAGGTATTTGATGTCTAGCTAAGGACTTTAAATTTAGCATTTTCCGGGAGGCACCCATGCTGTTGCTTACGGTAATATCCTTCCTTATTTCTTTTTCCATCCATCAAGTGGTAAAAGTTTCTCCTTGTTCATGATTTTAATTTAATCTTTCGAACATTGAGGACAATGTTAGATTTAAGTTTGGGGGTGGGGAAGAAACTTTTTGTTAGCTTTTGGTTGCAATAAATAAACTCCAGAGCCTAGAAATTTATGTTTATTAATCTAAGTGGATGGAAACATTTTGGTTGTAGGAGTTGAGGAACCAATCTAATTAGATGGAAACATCCAGAAGAGTTTATTCATAAAAGCACAGAGCTCAGGTGTTAGAAAAGAAAACATGGTAGTTTCGCCATATCCTCGTGATGGAAACATCGAAAGAATCTTGATCACTTCTTTTTCTTTTTACCATTGCTAGGGTGAAATAGAGGGACTGAGATACCCAAAAAAAAAAGGAGACCAGACCACTAGACCAACCGGAATAAATACAATAAAGTCGACCACTGGTACCCTTGTATATGCCAGCTGAGTTGACCTAGAGTTAGGATTATTGACCTCTGGTTCCCTTGTATATGCCAGTGTGTTGATATTAGTCCAGACTAGTATCTCAGTCCATTAGGATAGGTTCACCTTAGTCAACATCATCCACGTTTTTCTCTACATCCATCTTCTTAACTAATCTATCCATGTGATTGGTTGACTTCGGTTTATGATGTCCAGAAACTATTTGAGTAGAGCTCTGTCACTTTATATGAATTTTAGTATGATTGAGTGCAAACTCGTGTACAGCAATTGCAATTTCGCATCAGGGTACTTCCTCCTGTAGTCAATGAGAGTATGCCAACCAAGGAGACTCTTTAGTGCCTTCCAAGGTTCTGCGTAGATAGCTAGGGTCCGGAGTATAAAGGTTTTGTGGGTACACCTCTGGTAAACCCTCCGGAGACAACACTCCGCCGCTAGGGCCACCTAGCGGTTTAACGGCTTGCTGCACGTGCTAAGTGTAGTCATTTTGTTTTCTAGATTCGTTTTGCTCGAGGACTAGCAAATAATAAGTTTGGGGGTATTTGATAGACACATTTTTGTGTCTGAATTGTCCTCAGTGCCTCTATTGTTAGTGCTTGATTTTGTACTTATTATGGTGTTTTTGGAGAAATACAGTTGTGTGCAAAAAGTTGCTCAAAAAGTGTTATTTGGACCCCCATGAGAAAAGTACTAAAGGCACCCTCACTTTGGATAAGGGGCACCTCGAACTCTGCTATTCGCACCCCGATTTGGTTAGGGGGACACCATCTTAATCGTTTGAAAATGAATTTTGGCGGGAAACTGATCTTTCACCTGCGACATTCTCTATTTTGATTTTTGGAGGAATTGCAGTGAGACTCAATCGCTGCTTTCGACTTGGATGATCTTGTTAGGCAAAAACAGGGTTGGTATGGGCTTTTGGATCGACTAGTATTGGCTGAATCGTCGGATTGAAGAAATCAGGGTACGCATGTACGTGGAAAATATTCTCGGATTTTTAGTTATCTTTGGAATGATTTTGTGTGTCTACAGCGCGCTTGACTTCATCAGAGACGCATAAGAAGCGTTTTGGCAGAAAGTCGGCATCAGCAGAAGCGTGCAAGTGATAAAAAGGGAAATTATTTCCCGTGTCTGCCGAGGAGAATAATGCATTGATTACAAGAAGATTTTGGTGATTCGAGGTGTTGTGATGTATAAATAAGGTCCTTGGGAATCATACATGGGAGCATAGAGAGATTGGGGAGAGTTTAGAGCAACCACAGAGCAATAGAAATCAAGTTGGAGAATTCTGCTGCTGTTGCTGCCATGGAAGAACACGAAGAACATAAGACCCACACGCAACATTCGATCCTGCTACAGTGATAACGACTCACGTTTGAGGGTCGTAGTTCAGGAGACAGTCTTAAAGCTACAGTAACAGTGACAAAAAGCTTTTATCGTTCTTTGTAACAGTGTTTTGCAACAATTATAAACGTTGCAAACACCCGGGAGGGAAGCGAAGAAGGTGTTGAGATTGTGAAGGTGTAGGCTTGTTTATGACTTGTAACAGAAGGCTGAACTGACTTACAGGATGTAATCTATCAGTTCCGGTGTTTTGTATTAACACTTGGTTTTTGTTTTGTCTTGACTTGCTTCGTTTTTTGGAAATAGGGAGGCGAACCTATTTATACAAGTCATTTGAGCCTTATTCATGTCTCTCGTGGGAAGTGGAGGCAATGGAGTGATGGAGTAGTGGAGTTGTGTGTTGGTGTTACACGACCAGTCTTGCCCAGTTCTCCTGTCATTTCTAACCATCCATGACTTCCTAACACGTTCATGTGATGGCGCGTTGCACGCTGCACGCTGTAAACCGCCAGACCAATAACCCAGTATGTATCCCCCAGTTTGTGACATAATTGATGTCTCGAGTGTGTGTATCGTGGGACCCAAAGAAAGTATCATGTAATGCTAGACTAAATAAGTGAGTTATTTAGGAAGTCGATACTTGTGAAGTATCGTGTGTATTCTATGCAGGTACTGCATCAAGTATATTCAGCATGTATGAAGCATCGTTGTTTTTAAGGCTTACCGGAGTAAGTCACGAATTTAAGCGTCTTAAAATAGCATCATGTCCATCCATCTTCGAGTGATCATTTGGAGGCTATACATGCAATCCCTGATTTGGCCGATCACCTCATGTGGAAGAGTGGTGGACGGTGATCGTGGTGATGCCTTGCTGGTCTCTTAACTCCTAACCAGGGCTGCTTGAACAAGCTGGTAGAGTTGGACGGACGAGATGATCTGTGACGCTCATCTACGACCGTTGATGAAGTTTTAGGGTTTTGAAGAGGTGCGCAGGCATCACTCTTCAGCTTGGTCGAAACCAAGCATGGGAGGTGTTTTGGAAAGGACCGACAGGGCATGCGTGTAGACGACATGCCGGTGTACACGTCCGTACCTCAATGCCCCATGAAGGTGCGATCTAGGTCACTCAATTTGACCGGCAAAGAGGAGCGGTTGAGATTGATTTGCAACAGAAATCTGGAGCCGCAAAAGCCGCGCATCATGCCCACTTCGGGCATGCGTTTCAAGACGACCAAGCCTGGTCGTTCCCGGCCGATTGATTCGGCATGTGGGTGGTAGGTTGGTGTTCACGCCTTTACTTCATTGCCTCATAGAAACGTGATTTAAGCCACTCAATTTGTCCGGAGAAGTTGAGTGGTCGAGATCAGTTTACAATTAGGAGGTGCGAACATGCCTGGTTTGGCATGCGAATCGAGGTGTACAGCCAAGTTTTGTCTTGGCAGATCGGGTGTGGAGATAGGTGGGCCCGCAGTGATCATGTTGATACTTACCGGACCTGCTTAGTCTATTCCTGGACCCTTCATCCGAGCAAGAGAAAATGGACGCTCGTGATCGTGACACAAACCCTAATCGGGTTTTGCCTACTAGTGTGTCATACCCAGTTTGGGAAGCACGAATCAAGACGACCAACCATAGTTGGTCCTGACCGATCAGTCGGGTATGTAGGCGGGCCCACGGTGTTCATGTTGACATATTCCGAGCCCTTTGAATCTACATATATACCCTCCATCTATGCCTGCGAAGATGGATAGTTGAGACTGATTTGCGACACATGTAATGTGCTGTAACCCTAGTTTAGGGTTTCACGTCCATGCTATTTTGGCTGGAAAAACTGGAAAGCGTTGCTTCCCTCTTGGGGAGGCCGACCATGAGGGGCCCGCATTGGGTCGGTGGTGAATACTCCAATACCTGCTTGAGTGTTATGGATTCGATCTGGGCCATCCAATCATGCTGGTGAAGTTGGATGGTCATGATCGTTTCAGAGACTGATATGGACACTCCAGATTCAAAATATGCTCAATCGGGCTAGTATAACACACTGAGAGTTGTAGCCTGTATGGGTATTTCGTACATGTTTCATTATTAATGCTTGGAGATTCGTGTTGCTCTGCTGAGAACAACACTCAGTCGTCATGCCGCACCGGCAATGAGTATAGGAAATACAAGGCTGGTCATGCATTGATTAATAATGTCAGAAATTCACAGGTATATGGGATTGTTGCTACATGCTCCAACCTGGATGAATTTTGTATATTTAATTCGCTGAATGCTGGGATTGTTGCCACATGCTCCATTCCAGGTGAATTAGTAAAGTGAAGAAGTATTCATCTCTCATTAATGGCTTTATCTTTTGCAAGATGTTAGCGTATAATTTTGGCTTTTACAATTTTAGCCTTAAATGAAAATCCACCATCAACATTAAGTCCCCTGCCTAGCACATAATGGTTACACCATTGTGGGGTAGGCATGAGATGGTGACAGTTAAAGACAAAGCTTATGAGACAAAGTTAGATGTTACCAAGAGAGACGGGTCATCCTGTACTTGGAGCATGTCACGTTCAAGAGGCGTCCAGGCGAGTGTTCCCCTAGCATGATGTCGGTCTTGCCTGCTTCGATGGATTGTTACGCCTGTTTCGTTCGTGGGGCTACTGCACCTGCTTGATCAAACGTGGGCTTGATGTGCCTGTTTTGGTTAATCGTGGGTCCGCTGCGTCTGCTTGATCGAAAGTGGGACCCGATGTAAGCATGCTTGATTCGAACATGGGCAGATGTTCATGCTTCGATCAAACGCGGAACCACTGTGTACATGTTTCAAAGTCGGCGATGTCCTGTGCCTACTTTGACCGTACGGTTGATGTACTTGCTCGAGTGTCATCTTGCTACTTCGACCAAACACCGAGCTTGACTAAACACCGGACTTGATGCTTTGACCAAACACCGGCCTTGATGTTTGCTTTGCTCGAACGTGGGACCCGATGTGAGCAAGCTTGTTTTTTTTTTTAAAATGAACCTTGTGTGCTCAAATGTAAATGTGGGTCCTGTAGAAAGCGTTGAAGCAGCTTCTGGAGCAGGCCCGGGAGAGCGTTGAAGTGTTGGAGTTGAAACGCCTTCTTCTGGAGAGAGAGCTTTAATTGGGGACGACTGTGTCTGCTTCGACCAATCTGGGGTTGGGATCATGTGGGACCCGCCGCGTTCCTGACTGAACATTGACCCTGTGTTTCGACTGAAAACTGGCCCTGCTGCGTGCGCCTGTTTTATTCGAATACCAGCCTTGTGACTTTGATCAATACCAAACTTGAAACTTGAGCAATACCGGACTTGTGACTTGATCAATACCGGACTTGTGACTTGATCAACACCGGACTTGAAACTTGAGCAATACCGAACTTGTGACTTGATCAATACCGGACTTGTGACTTGATCAACACCGGACTTGAAACTTGAGCAATACTGGAATTGTGACTTGATCAACACCGGACTTGAAAATTGAGCAATACCGGACTTGAAACTTGATCAACACCGGACTTGAGACTTGAACAATATCGGACTTGTGACTTGATCAACACCGTACTTGAGACTTGAGCAATACCGGACTTGAGACTTGATCAACACCGAACTTAAGACTTGAGCAATACCGGACTTGTGACTTGATCAACACCGGACTTGAGACTTGAGCAATACCGGACTTGATACTTGAGCAATACCGGACTTATGACTTGATCAACACCGGACTTGAGACTTGAGCAATACCGGACTTGGGACTTGAGCAATACCGGACTCGTGACTTGATCAACACCGGACTTGAGACTTGAGCAATATAGGACTTGTGACTTGATCAATACCGGTGTTTGGACCCAATACCAGCCTTGTGTACTCCATCATGAATGTGTGTTCTGTCATGTGTGACTACACATCTCACGCTGTTTTATACAAGTACTGAATCATGTCTTTTATTGTAGAATGAAGAAAAGAACTCAAGTTGAGATGTCTTCTGGGGATAATGCTGGTGCCAAGTCAGGAGGTGTTGACAGCTTCAAAGATATGCCGAACATTGATGATGAGTTGTTCACCGTGCCCTTTCAACTATATGAAAATATCCGTTCCACAAGATAACCCTTCTCCTATCGAATTCAAGGTTTTTCATGCTCCGCTGGGCCCTCATGAAGGATGGATGAGACGTATGATGAGAAATGAGTACATCAAAGATAACTTGACCAGAGCGCAAATTATTGATGCAGCTTGAGTGTTGAAACGGCTCGAGAGGATGTTAAAGTGGTTTCTGGTGTGAATGTTAGGGTGGATCCTGGAGAGAGTGTTGAAGAAGGATTCTGAAGCGAACGTGGGTCCCGGAGAGAGCGTTGAGGCGGCTCTTGAATATACCATTGAAGCAGCTTCTGCTAGAGGGAGCGTTGAAGTGTTTCCCTCTTCGCCCGATTTACCCTTGCGAATTCCATGCTTCTTGACCGACCATCTCTCTCATGTTGAAGAATTCCTTGACCGACGGTGAAGGAACTTCATGCCGAGCCTCGACCCCAAGCGTGGTTTACATGGTTTGTTCGTAGTGGTTGTTGTCGAGCCAGATATGGAATATCTTGTACATTGTTTCATCATTGTGGGAGTCGTGCATGTGGTACTGGAGTTGGAGTTGACGGACGCGCAGGATGTTGTATCTCGGTGGTTTTCCTCTTGCTGCTTCAGGGAACTGCTTACAGAAGGCTGAAGGTTGTATCTCCTGTTGGTGAGATATATGCCCCTACAAACATTATGAGGCTCTTCATTACCGGCAGGCTTGGTTCTTTCTATCAGGGCATATGTTGTTATAGATGAGCGTTCAACAGCTCCAGAGGATGACCAAAAGCGCGGATTCTCCAACATAGCATGATAGACATGTACCACTGTTTGATAAAGTGACTCTCCCGGATCTTGTTAGACCACTGTCTGATAGAGTAACTCGCCCGGATCTTGTTCGATATGACGCGTGGACATCGTTATCTTCTTGGGGCTGCTCCCTTGAGGTATCGGCTCCAGTGGAAGATTGTCGTGATAGAGCGTTGATACGTTGCAGCGGCATTCTTTAAACCAAATGGCAGTATGGTATAATAAAAATTTCCTATAGAAGTTCGAAAAGCTATCTTACTTGCATCATGCTCGTACATCCTTATCTGGTTGTAGCCGTTACATCCATCCATGGAGGAGAACATGCCGTGTCTGCTGGTTGCATCTACTAACATGTCGATGTTAGGTAGAGGAGGATCGTTTTTGGAGCAGCACCTGTTCAAGTATCTGTAGTCAATGCAACACCTGATCTATCCATTTTCCTCGTGTCTGAACTACAACTGTTTAACCGACTTGGATCCAGGTATGACATGTAGATGATAGGTGACCAATTTTCATCTAAATCCGGCATTTCTTCATATCCCCAAGCGAATATGTCCTGGTACTCTTTGAGAAGTTCCACGAGCTTCATGCGTTTATCCGTACACAAGGTTGAGCTGATGGAGATAGGCCTAGGAGATTCCTCAACTATTTCAATCTCATCAGTTGTGCAGTTGGTGCCATCTTGCAGCTGTTATGGAGCATCTAGAACTTGTTCTTGTGGTTCGTTGCTGTTGTAGCACTCCATTGGGTGGAGAGACTGGGTAATAGTCTCCCCTGCTAATTGATAATGGCAGTGTCGGTATACCGTTTTCCCTTTCTGGTCACGGTTCACCACAAAAGTTCGCTCCCTCTTCGTGAACGTGGGTCGTGGATTCACAGGATGGAGAAGAATGCTTCACAGCAAAGATGCATCGTGGGTTTTAGCCTCAATGATGCAAGCCGGTCTTCTTCTCTGAATTGACGCCCACGTGGGGAGTGGGACGCAACGAAATTGTCTGATTCTTTCCGCGGAGCTTCTCCCGTATGTGCTGGTTTGGTTTCCCTTGAAGTCCGTCATTGTGGTAGGCTTCCGTACGACCTTGCCTGGGAGAACCTTGGATGTCCTAGGAGTCTTGAGAGTAATCACATTCGAAGACGCTCCTGTGTAGATAAGGGTCGTCTTGAACTCTGAATCCTTGATGCGTGCGGTGACATGTAGGGCAAGGTCGTGACCTTCCTCTGGTTGATTGCAGCAAAACGTCTCTGCACGCTGATTCTTCGAGAGGTGTGAAAGTTCTCAGAAACTTTCCACTAGAGAAACCGCTTCCCGATCCACCAGCCTCTGGTTCATAGTGAAACTATTGACTTGAGGAGGATCGTTGTGAGGATCAGTCCCCAGTGTAGGAGTCTCCATGACAAGACCGCTCATATCTGATGTTGCTTCTTTGATCAGGTCCATGGAGGTCCGCGCCGCTGAAGTACCTTCTCCGGTGCATTGAATGCGTTCCTTTTTTTTTTGCTCCAGTAATGTCGCGGCTCTTGTGGCAATCGATCGCTTAATGTCTTAAGAAAAATGAGTACCTCTTTCTGAGTTGCGGCCATATCCGTTTGAGTCTTAGCAATAACTTCCTACTTCTCCATCAAGTCTGCAATGGTAATGGGGGATGGTCCTCCTCTCGTCCCTCCGGCTCCTCGTCCTGATGAAGGAGTGGAAGTTGTTGCTCGGGTGACTACCAGAGGTGTTACACTTGATGAGATGCCTGGATTTGCGGCTGCTCGCTCTGTGATGGGAGGTGTTATACTTCATCGGAACATCTCCTGCTACGTTGGCACTGGTGGTAGAAGTGACGGCTCCATAAGATGTATTGACCACGGTAGCTCCACTGACAGGTACATCGACACCGGGAGTGTTATCCACACTAGCTCCATCAGAATTGATTACTGATCTAGACCTGAGTTCTACCATCTTGAAATGGATTGATGATTGAAATTGGTCCTAAGATCTACCCTTTTTGAAATTGGTAAAATTCAATCGAATTTTGAAGAAATTGACTTTACAACAGAGAGATCAACCTCCCACTGTGGTCGCCAGTTGTTTATGGGTGAAAACTATTCCTGCCGGATTTGGTAATTTGGGGTGTGTGGATGAGGAATGAAATTAAATCTTAAACAAATGCACTGCGCGGTGAGTACTTGTGATTCGAGAAATCAATCTGTACAACTCTGGCCTAAACTAAGAAATGGCCGTTCCAGACTTGCTTCGGTCACAAAGTGAAGGAGATGGGGTTGATCTTAGGGAGGGAAGCGAAGAAGGTGTTGAGATTGTGAAGGTGTAGGCTTGTTTATGACTTGTAACAGAAGGCTGAACCGACTTACGGGATGTAAGCTATCAGTTCCGGTGTTTTGTATTAACACTTGGTTTCTGTTTTGTCTTGACTTGCTTTGTTGTTTGGAAATAGGGAGGAGAACCTATTTATACAAGTCATTTGAGCCTTATTCACGTCTCTCGTGGGAAGTGGAGGAAATGGAGTGATGGAGTAGTGGAGTTGTGTGTTGGTGTTACACGACCAGTCTTGCCCACTTCTCCTGTCATCTCTAACCATCCATGACTTCCTAACACGTTCTTGTGATGGCGCATTGCACGCTGCACGTTGTAAACCGCCAGACCAATACCCCAGTATGTATCCCCCAGTTTGTGACATGATTGATGTCTCGAGTGTGTGGATCGTGGGACCCACGGAAAGTAGCATGTAATGCTAGACTAAATAACTGAGTTATTTAGGAAGTCGATACTTGTGAAGTATCGTGTGTATTCTATGCAGGTATTGCATCAAGTATATTCAGCATGTATGAAGCATCGCTGTTTTTAAGGCTTACCGGAGTAAGTCACGAATTTAAGCGTCTTAAAATAGCATCATGTCCATCCATCTTCGAGTGATCATTTGGAGGTTATACATGCAAGCCCTGATTTGGCCGATCACCTCATGTGGAAGAGTGGTGGACGGTGATCGTGGTGATGCCTTTCTGGTCTCTTAACTCCTAACCAGGGCTGCTTGAACAAGTCAGAGTTGGACGGACGAGATGATCTGTGACGCTCATCTACGACCGTTGATGAAGTTTTAGGGTTTTGAAGAGGTGCGCAGGCATCACTCTTCACCTTGGTCGAAACCAAGCATGGGAGGTGTTTTGGAAAGGACCAACAGGGCATGCGTGTAGACGGCATGCCGGTGTACACGTCCGTACCTCACTGCCCTATGAAGGTGCGATCTAGGTCACTCAATTTGACCGGCAAAGAGGAGCGGTTGAGATTGATTTGCAACAGAAATCTGGAGCCGCAAAAGCCGCGCATCATGCCCACTTCGGGCGTGCGTTTCAGGACGACCAAGCCTGGTCGGTCCCGGTCGATTGATTCGGCGTGTGGGTGGTAGGCTAGTGTTCACACCTGTACTTCATTGCCTCATAGAAACGTGATCTAAGCCACTCAATTTGTCCTAGAAGTTGAGTGGTCGAGATCGCTACAATTAGGAGGTGCGACCACGCCTGGTTTGGGCGTGCGAATCGAGGTGTACAGCCAAGTTTTGTCTTGGCCGATCGGGTGTGGAGATAGGTGGGCCCGCAGTGATCATGTTGATACTTACCAGACCTGCTTAGTCTATTCCTGGACCCTTCATCCGAGCAGGAGAAAAGGGACGCTCATGATCGTGACACAAACCCTAATCAGGTTTTGCTGGTCGTGTGTCATACCCAGTTTGGGACGCACGAGTCAAGACGACCAACCATAGTTGGTCCTGACCGATCAGTCAGGTATGTAGGCGGGCCCAAGGTGTTTGTGTTGACATGTTTCGGGCCCTTTGAATATACATATACACCCTCCATCCATGCCTGCGAAGATGGATAGTTGAGACTGATTTGCGACACATGTAATGTGTCGTAACCCTAGTTTAGGGTTTTACGTCCATGCTGTTTTGGCTGGACGAACTGGCAAGCGTTGCTTCCCTCTTGGGGAGGCCGACCATGCGGGACCCGCATTGGGTCGGTGGTGAATACTCCAATACCAGCTTGAGGGTTATGGATTCGATCTGGGCCATCCAATCATGCTGGTGAAGTTGGATGGTCATGATCATTTATGAGACTGATATGGACAGTCCAGATTCAAAATATGCTCAATCAGGCTAGTATAACACACCGAGAGTTGTAGCCTATATGGGTATTTCGTACATTTTTCATTATTAATGCTTGGAGATTCGTGTTGCTCTGCTGAGAACAACACTCAGTCGTCATGCCGCACCGGCAATGAGTATAGGAAATACAAGGCTGGTCATGCATTGATTAATAATGTTGTAAATTCACAAGGTATATGGGATTGTTGCTACATGCTCCAACCTGGATGAATTTTGTGTATTTAATTCGCTGAATGCTGGGATTGTTGCCACATGCTCCATTCTAGGCGAATTAGTAAAGTGAAGAAGTATTCATCACTCATTAATGGCTTTATCCTTTGCAAGATGTTAGCGCATAATTTTGGCTTTTACAATTTTAGCCTTAAATGAAAATCCACCATCAACAACCCCGAGTCAGCAGTGCGTCCCAACCAGACGCGCGTGTAACGCGCATATTGTTCCATCGGACACGCGTCGTGCCAGCATCCAACGCGCGTCGGACGCGGACATGCTCAAAAAATGCAGCGTCCGTGCAACCCAGATGCGGGACAAGAAAATTGATCTTAGGCATACCAAAATGTTTAAAATGATGCAAAATTAAAAATCCATATAAAAAAAGGAAAAAATGATTCGTGTGCGAGGGGCAAAACTCAATACTTTGCGCGACCAAAAAAAAAAAACAAAAAAAAGAAACGTAAAGGTAAAGGATGTTTTGAATACGAAATCTTATGAGCAGAACGGGACCAAAACAACTCCATCTATTTTATTTTCGCAACAATGTATGATTCTTATTTTGATCATTTCAGTGTCTAAACTGTAAAAATGAAATTGTGTTTACATTTAAATTTGAACAATATCATAGAAATTGAGGTACGATTACTCTTAAGTTATAGGTATACATGCAAAAATTGTTAGTGTTTTTACCTCCAGATAGATAATGATGAACTGTGGGCTTCCAAATGTATAGCTTTTTGATGAAATGGTAAGGTAAGAGAATGATATTGTTTAGAAACATATATATATATATATATATATATATATATATATATATATATTTAGGATGGTAATAAAACAAGTAGCCCCTAAAACAACTCACATATAACTCACATATAAATCTATAAGATTGACCTCTTTAAGGCGCCCTTAAAACTCAAACTTAATTAGGGCTTTATGCTAAGCCTCGAATCTTGAACTTTATGCAAACAAACTCCAAACAAACCAAACAAGATAATACATACCAGAAATCAAGATACAATTACAAACTGTTCCACAATATTTAGATGGGTGCCAAAAACAAATAAACATTATAACGTCCTTCAGCATTATAAGCACGTTATTATTATGTAGTAGACAACCCCAAAAGAAATAAGCATCAACATAAGCCTTCACTGAGAAAAAAAAAAGAAAAAGACAACGAAAAACCTAATCTCTCTCGACTCTGATGCATCATTCCCTGGCCTCTTTTGATTTTGCACCGAATACGCCCACATACATATATATACAGTGGCAACAAGCTAGACAACATCTTTTGATCATGTCCTACCTGTTTTATGTTAAGCAGGTAGGATAGTCAATCCACATCCTAAGGATGAGCTGATAATGCAATTTTTCAGCTTTTCCTCCGTCATATTTTCCTGTTTTTTCACCTGAAACAAATACATATATTGTTAGTACTATCACTACCCTAGTTGGCAATTCGGGATTCGGCAAACGTATGAGTATTATACGGTTTTGTAAAACCCAAATTCGGTCCTAAATTCGGTCAACATGACGTGATTCGTCAGTAATTCGGAACGGCATACATACGTGTATAATTCGATTTATAAATGTGAGTTCGGCTCTGAAAATTCGGTATCTATTATAATAAATAATTATTATTTATAAGGACATAGACTAATTTTTATGCATATTTGAGAGTTATTTAAAGAAAAATAAACTTAATATGATGATATTAATAATATATACAATATTAGTCATCCAAGTGGAAGTGGTATAGTGGTTTAGATGCACCTTCAAATCTCTTCAGTCATTTTTGTTTCATAAAAGTTACAACAATGTCTAATATTGGGCTGTGTATGCTCGGGAGGCAGTAAAACCCAAATAGTGGGGCGTTTAAAAACGTAAAAGCTAAAGAATTTCTGGCGAATTAAGAGGACGTATTATTCGGGATACGTAAAGTTCGTGAACGATTCGCGAATAATCCGGGAATGTCATATAATACGCGTCTTGGGTTCGGAGTTGCAAACATACGCGGACAAGACAATAAAATTCGTGATACGGAAAAATTCGCATCATTCGCGAACTTATTAACTAGGATCACTACTATTCTTCTAATTAGATTCCAAAGAAGATAATGCATGACCACACTCCACACCCTACGATACCCATCTCTACTATTATAATGCAAAGACCTCATTTGAGGGCTTTTTACCAATGTATACCCTCATAAAAAGCAAAAACAAAAATAATCTGAGGTTAGAATCGTCAGTCCCAATTGCTACAAAAACCAAAGAACAAAACAAATCTCTACTATTACCTAGGTCTCGATTCTGGATTCTCTACTATTACAATCCCCTTCCTCTCAAACTCAACTCATTAAGTTCCCTTTGCATTGCTCTCTATTTCTAATTCTCCCGACTGCTAGATCCAGATTCATAGTAAGGCAATGTTTAAGATTGATGGGTTCGACTTGAAGAGCATAGGATTCCTTCATCGTCGTCAACAGATCCGAGGTAGAAACAACAGATTTCGAAAGGTTTTATTTTATACTTTCTGTTTGTTTTTTTTTTTTTAATTATTTTGTGTTTTAGTTTTTTTTTCTTTTTAATTCAATCTTTTGATTTTACAGATTTTGGACAAATCAAGCCTAAAAAGTGCAGTACAGATGTATCTGTCCTTCGATTTTATCCTATTTTCAATCGATTCTACTTTTGTGTTGAAGAACGGGAATTGGGTTTGGTAAACTTTTCAATTTCTGAAAGAACAAAATTACCAATTGGAGTTTTAATTGTTTTATCTTTCGGTCATCAGTTGTATAAGAAAAATAATTTAGACATGCTGCTAGCCTTCTATACAAGTGATTCGGTCTGAAATCAAGGTATATTCAACATCTAATGAGTTTTTTTTTTCCTAATAAAATAATTTGCATTCATGATTTCGTTTCAGCAACTTATTTTTAGTTTAGCTCAAGGCTTTATGATATTGGTTGGAGTTTTAGCTAATTCTTTAGTATAAGTTTCTGATTCATATAGGCAATACTTAAACGGAACACAACTGCAAGATGGTTGGATGGAGAATGATGTTACATCTGCAAAGGAGAAACTGTGTTAGTTGTGGGGTAATGCCATTAAGTCCAAAGGATCAAATACATGCTCCCAAGATATACTTGATTTTGGCTAAATATTTATGTGTTGAGTAGTTGCAATCCCTTACCGCTGACTTATTATTTACCATTTGCAGGTGCTTCATAGAGCTGTACAACATAAAGACACCAAGTTTTGGAAGATTGTAGGTGCTTTAAGCAACTCTTAGGTCCTGACAATAAGCAGAATATGGACTTAGGTAGGCAATATTTAGTGAACGTCAACATATCTTATTTTATTATATGTGAAATTGTCCTTACTTTGTCAGCTCTCTATGTGGCTTTGGCTTAGTAACTTCTCGAAAATGAAACAATGCTATTTTCGTGTTCGGGATAATGGTATATATACTATGGCATGTGTCAAGGAATCCGTCGCATTCTTTCGTTTTGTTTAATTTCGGTGTACTATGGCCTGGATGAAGGTTTCTTATAGTAAATTGGTTTTATTACGGTATAGTTTTTGGATACTGATTCTCCCTCTATGTATGCAGTTTAGGAACGGAAATAATGTTTGTAACTGATCTTTTTTATGAATATTGGTTTAGCTACAACCAAGTGACATTGTTAAAGAGGAGCAATATCATGTGCAACAGTGAATTTTTTATAGTGGTGATATTTACTGTATGGAGCTGAAATTCTGGTGCATTTAAGTTGTGAGTGCACTATGGTGATATTTTCCTTGAAGTACAGTTTATAGCATGAGATTCTCATATGCAGTACATTTAACAAAACTTAGAGAGATAGGAATGTTCAAATGATACATTAGTTGTCAAAGAAATTTTGTTATTTTACCAATTTTATGCATATATGTGGTTCAAGTGGATTCAAGTTACACTATTTGTAGTATTTTGGAAAGCTTAGTATGTACAATCGTTAGTTTTAGTTAGTGTTACGATTTTGGCCAATCTAACATCTTTTCTGTATTCGTTAATTAGGGCATGATTCAAGGCCAAAACACTAGATTCTCCTTGAGTTTTAGTGCTATGATTTTGACCAATAAATAGCAGGTTTTTTTTTCTCCCTTTTTCTGGTTAGCTTTGCTTTTGGTTTCAGTTTACTGTCTCTCTACAGTTGTCCAGTTGATAAGCATCCAGACAACATACTATACAGACGGGATAAAAGTATCGCTAAAGGTGCCGGATGAACTAGAGCAATGTCATGAGATTTTTGTGGCTGATGATCTTAAGTGGAAAAATGGGGGCGCCGCTGGACAAAGGAGGGTTGCAAAACTTGGCTGCGTCCACCTTGAGCCTATCTGAAGTAGGAAATACGATGTCTATAACTATTTGTGGAATTCTCTCTATATGTCAATCGGCAAAGCTCTATATGTTAGTCCACGAAGAGGATACACCACAGAGGAAGTATACCCATAGACTCCTAATGTATGTATGCAAAGTTTGATTTGAGAGTACTGCGTATTCGTTGAGGCAAAATCTGAAATCAATGCATACATTCTGGTGATGTTTTTGTTTAGATTGTTTGTTACCGTGTATTAGATAAAGTCATTCATGTTTTGGGAAAATGTCGAACTAGATTCAGGTCTGTAATATCTGTTTTAGAAATTTGGTATGTAATATCGGTTTATGATACTTTTTCTTTATTTTTCGAATGAGGAACAGTTTTGTGCTAACACGTGCAACGCACGTGCCCTTTACTAGTTTATTGTTAGTACTATCACTACTATTGTTCAGTTTTTGTTAAATGAATATAGCTTAATTAGCTTTGATGGGTCCCCAGTTGTGACATGACGTTATTTGCTCTTTACAGTCACCTACTTTGGTTAAAAATTGTTAATAACTTTGAAAAGTTGCTCTAAGTAATTAAAGAAGTAATTAAGCTCGTGTTACTCATTCTATGAAGTATGAACTAATGTAACGTTGATATCCTAACTTCTTACTCTAGTGCGCGACTTACATTTTTCACATTTTTAAGCATATCATTTTCTCTGTTTTTTTTTTTGTTTTTGTTAGCCAACATTATAGTCCCTGTCTGTAGAGGTGTAAAACGTGTCGGCCCGGTACAGCCCGGCACACGAATTCGCGTGCTTCACGTGCCATGTGTCGTGTTGTGCTGTGTCAACGATTTAAACGTGCTTTGTCGTGCTGTGCTTTACTAGTCAAAAGCTAGGCACAGCATAGCCCACGGGCACAGCACACGAATAAACGTGTCGTGATGTGCCGTGCTGGCACACGTGCTATAAATAATTTGAAATCACTTAATGTATACATTAAGTCAGACATTATCACAAGAATTTAATTAGACAATATATCATTTGAAATTATTTCAAGTAAAATTAACAAGTTTATTCAATAAAAAGAAATAGCCCATCAAATATAAAATTGGATTATTGTCATGTAAATTAATGTTCTAGTTAAATATCGGTGACGACATTATAACAACGATATTGAAACATATTTTCCAAATATTAAGGTATTATATGTGTTGTTATAAATAAGCCAACATAAAATGTTAAAAACTAGCTAGAATAGTGACTCTTTTGTGAAATATACAAAAATGTGATGTATTATGCCTTGTTATATGGTGTATTTGTACATGTTATGACGTGCTCTCTTAACGTGTTGTGTTGGGCTGGGCCACGTGCTTATCCGTGCCGCGTGCTGTGCTGTGCTACTGTGCCAATTAGTCAAACCCAGCACGTCCCATTTAACTAACGTGTTGTGCCGTGCTGGGCTAAGTCACGTGTTGGGCTGGGCTGTGCTCAAATTTTAGCGTGCTGTGTTGGGCTGTGCTCGTGCTGGCACAACCCAATTTACACCTCTACCTGTCTGGGGTCTTTAACCAAACGAAGTAAACCTTTAGGGGGGAAAAATATCGGAAATAATTTATGTACCGAGGATTTTCGGGAAAAATCCTCTCGCAAGGTACACCAAAAACCCATCCGTATAATTCCTCTGTGTGGGCGTCATGGCTGTGAGTGGCGTACGTGTACCATCTCCCAATAAATATGGAAAGTTTGAAAAAAGTTACCTTGATGAAGACCGTGCTTAAGAAGTGATATCATTTTCTCAGGCTAGACAGGATTAGATATTAGTGGTTATATTATTTTCTCTTTTAAAATAATATTATCACATATTTAAGCACATCATTTTCTCCGTTTTGTATTTGTTCACCAGTACCCAACATTATAGTCACTATCTGGGGTCTTTAACCAACGTGCAATATGAGCCAACAAACTCAAAGAAAGTAAACCTTTAGGGGAAATAATATAGAAAGTTTGAAAAAAGTTACCTTGATGAAGACCGTGCTTAAGAAATGTTGATGTTTAATTTGTTCCACAGCAGCATAAGTAATCTCAAACCCTGTAGCTTCCATCACGCGACAAATGTCGCCTCCGTTCACACCTTCGCATGTTACCTTCACTATGAATCTTTTCTCGTCCATTTTCTCTATGTCAATCTGCATGAATATTGAAAACAGAGATAATTAATTGAAATAGAGTGGGTACTCGTTAATCACATACGAAACGGATCTTTTCCTATGGATATCATATGTCATATTGTTCATCTTATTGGGTTATGGCCTTATATGATTTCAATTCTACCATTGTGTTGCTAACAAAAAAAATACTATGCAAAATCACCGAGATTAAATTTTGTAAAACGAAGAAGGAAATCAGGAAAACTAAGAATGATCGATATTGCAAACGTTAACCGCATCAAATAGAAATCTTATGAAATGACAGTAACCGAAAACGAAAGGTATAGGATTTTCCAAATCCTTGCAAAAAAATCTTTTCATTTTTGATACGTAATAAATAAGATATACCGTAGTATTTCAAATAAATAAATACAATATGTACCTCGATTATCTGTGGTTTGGGTTTAGATGCAATGCCCGGAGTGTTAGCTCTTGGACGAGTATCGTCATCAAGATCATGCTCATCATCTTCATCTTCCTCCATAATGTCATTGTTCATTAATCTAGGTTGATGCTGTTGAAGTAATTGCTGTTCTTTAATTTCCTTTTGTATCTTTGCTGCTTCTTCTTGCATATTCCTTAAGTAAGATAGTGCGTCTACTAATACTGATCTTCTATCTATCTGTAACATATTTACCGTTAGAATTCGTTGATCTCCAAAATTATAACAAGACCCATGCATCAATATAAATGGATACATTCATCCGCGAAACAAAAAATTTGAATATATTTTTTTTTTTTTGGTAAAAATTAGTTTACCTTTGTGATATTAGGAACAAGGCCACGTAAAGCAACTAGTTGTTGACTAATCCTTTCCCTTCTATTCCTTTCTGAAACTAAATTTTTACAACTTAGTGTTCCTCTTTTGCGTTCATCATCTATTTCTTCTTCCACATTGTCATCATCTGCTACAGTACTAGTAGTAGCAACAGTACTGGTAGTGGAACTTTTATGTCGCTTGATTGATAATTTAGTCCGCTTTTTTATCTTTTTGGTTTTTTGCTTCTTCGGCAGCGGTTGTTGAGGAACATCGGAAATTGATGCTGTCGACGGAGAAACTGTGACTATATTGTTACTATCAGTAAGAAAATGTTGATCAACACCAGTACTTTCAGGACTACTCTTTTCCATCACATTAGGATCTTTCTCACATTCTGCTTCATTGTCAACCGGTTGATCAAGGATAAATTCGTCCCCACAAGGAAGAACAGGGTGATGATAGTGACCTTCAGGTGGAGAAATAATGTCATTATCAAAATCATGAATATCAAAATCTAACTCGGGTGAACTAGGAAGCATATTGCATTCGGAATAAGGATGCTCGTAATCCATGTTTGTGCTAGTAGTAGTGGTATTTGCAAATTGGAAAAGGTTTTCATCAAGCATTTGAAGATCTTGAAGTTGTTGAGGCTCTTGCGGAATAATGCTGGAATCATCTAAATCTAACCATGAAGAAAATGCATCGAATATTATTGATTCTGGGTTATTCATCCATGCTTGATTCAATTCTTCATCCAAACTACAAGCACTCAATAATTCCCCCTCCATTTTTTTTTTTTTCACTTTCTTTCTATTACTGTTTTTGATGGGGTGCTCTGTCCACTCTGCCTCCACGTTAAGAGTAAATGAACCTAAGGGTTTTTTTTTTTTTTTTTTTTTTATCTTGAAAGCAATGTGAGGAATATATAGAGAAATAACGAAGAAAAATCCAAAATACATCCCATGATTAATCTCTTCCAAGTAGTTACTATCAAAGTTCACACAAGGTAAAAACTCAAGGTTTTATGTTTAGGTTAGGAAAAGTGAAAATAGAAAGTGAGTGTGATCTCGTCGCTACTTATTGACAGTTTAATTACTAAGTCGATCCGCCAGTGTGTGGGGTACAAATAGGAGCCAGAATGAAACCCATGTTAAGTAACTGGATGCGTTAGTCTATGTCTTGTCGAGGATATAGTCATGAAAAGCGGACCCTAGCTAGCAAATTTGCAAGGTTAGATGTATCGAAAAAAAGAAGAAGATATTATTGACATGAGGGGAGGAATGGAGACGTGACCCAAGAATTTGGGAGTGCCCGATAGCACGTAACTATTTTTATTTTTTTGTCATTTTCACGGATGAAGATTTTTTTTTTTTTTTTATCTAGAAAAAGAAAATATATTAGCTAGCAAATATAGTACAAGAGGATTACAAGTCACGAAATGGAGAATCATGTTAACACTCACAACTACCTACAGCTACAGGAACGTGTTTATTTTACAACGATTCTTAGCCAACCAGTCATGCTTGCCAAACTATGATCCGCAACATATAGCCTTCCTTCGCGAGACTACACTAGAGAATTGTGAGTCTATATAAAAGGATTACATCGGAAGAAAGAAAAAAAAAGTAAAAGTAAATAAAACGATGTATTTGATTTGGTTCTCACTGTCGATAATAGATAGATATTTGGTACCTGATTCAATTTCATTGTTGGAATATCTATTAAAAAAATTAGGACATATAGTAATTTGATATATAAATGTCTTTTGTCATCAATAGTACTCTCTCTATCCTTTTTTATATGTCATAATTTCTACTTTGGTCCGTCATTTCTGTTTATAGACATACTTTTTTCTTAAACTATCAAATATACTCTTTATTTTTAATAATCATAAAATCATTTTTAATATCAAAATCTTAAATAATATCAAAAAAACTTACTCAATATCTTTGTATTAATTGTCATTCATTTTTTAAATAAAAACAATTCCTAATAAAACTTCTACTTATGCTTACATAACCTTTTCATCTGTATTAATCTTTGTGAAAAATACTATAACCCCCCTACTATATGGGTTCAATATATAGAAGCCCTACAAAATGGATCCTTCACTATCAACTCCATTCTTTCACATTTTGATATTTCTATGCCCAGAACTTTAAAATTCAGGGCTTAACAATAAGAATATTATCCATAATAATTTAATAATACCAAGACTGCCCTTTAGTATTTATATGTAATAAAACTAGGTCCGCATTTAGTTTTCGATTCATTTTCGTTTTCACTTTCTCTCTCTTCCTCTCTCTCATTTTCTTTTGCTCTCTCCCGGAAGAAAAATCCACTAGAGAAGAAACAAATTCTCACCGAAATTTTCGTAGAAAAATGGTCTCAAAACCTAGATCTAATCTTTACAAACACAAATCCCGATTATCTAAACCCAATTCAACATCATCATCACTTGTTCTTGGAAGATTCTTGTAAATCAACGGAAAACGAAGTCATAATCATCATCAAGAACAAATGAATGAAGTTTCGCCTACAAAATCAAATCGAACAGATAAGCATACTCATCTTTAACATTTCAGTTGAATTGGTCGATTTAATTCTGAGATTTCCAATTTTTATTTTCTGAAAAATCATTTAGGAAATTTTAATAGTTTCATTTCAGTAATATGTTACAGAAATCATAAATAGAGTTAGATCTGTTACATTCTTACCTCAATTTTAATGGATTAATGGATTTTGTTCTTGGCTCTATATTTGTTACATTCAGTACCTTGTCTTGAAGATGAAATCTTAATCGATGAAGACAAGTGGAAGCATACTGTTGAATCTAAGCAACTTCAACAGCTATTTCAATAGAAAATCAGTGAAATAAGATAAGTTTCTTTGAGTTTTTTTATGGTTTGAATGTATGATATTGAAATTGTATATACTTTATGATTTGAGTTTATTGTTATTTTGTTTAGAATTTGATTAATATTTCAATGTGATTGAGTTTCTCATTTTGATGATTGTGCACAACATGTGTAACTTTCGTCTACACATCCAAATTGCATGTGTAACTTTCGTCTACACATCCGAATTGCATGTGTAACTTGCGTCTACACATTCGAATTGCATGTGTAACTCTCAGTTACACATCCAAATTGCATGTGTAACTTTCGTCTACACATCCGAATTGCATGTGTAACTTGCGTCTACACATCCAAATTGCATGTGTAACTCTCAGTTACACTATTTAGATGCTCTGTAACTCCTAGTTACACTAATCATATACATGTGTAACTCCTATTTACACAAGTCAAGTGCATGTAAAACAGGTTAATCATTGTTGTGTTCATTGTTCTTTTTAATCTCATAAAAGCTTATTGCTTTTTGTTTTCTTCAGGTTGCCAATAACTCAATAAAATTGACTGCTTATTTGTGGTATTTTTGTAGGATGGTCTTCCTGGAATTGGAGTTGGCGCTGAAATGATGAAATGAGGACTAGGAAGTGGAATTCATAATTGAGTAATTGTGGAATTTCATAATGGAACTGAGGACCAAGTGAAGAAGATTGTTGACACACTAACGGTGTTGAAATTGCATCGATGTTGTTGGTGAGTGGATGCGCTGATAAATGTTGTGAATACGCTATTACATTTGATATTTTTATGGATTATAAGTATTTAAATTTAGTTGGGAATGTTTTTTGTACATAGGTTATGGTCAGTCCTCCATTTGTGTTCCTTACCTCGGCTAAAAGGTCATTGTATCATGAGAATCAAGTGGTTGGTTGCTGAGTGAAGAAAGGACGTGCTTTCACTGGTGAAGTTAGGTATGCCTGTGTTCAGCCTTTGTGCATTTGATTAATTGGTTTACAAACCTGATCATCATCTCATATTTGATTGATTTTATCCATCCATCCATCACTACTAGCCATGTGCATGTGTAACTCCTAGTTACACTAGTCATATGCATGTGTAATCGAAAGTTACACAAGTCGATACATGTGTATCTCCTACTTACACATGCTATATGCATGTGTAACTCTCGATTACACAAGTCGGGTGATGTGTAACTCATTGAGTACACGTCATATTTTATTTAGAAGATGCATGTGTAACTCTCGGTTATACTACACAGTAGTATGTGTAACTCCTAACTACACTTGCTTAGATAAGTCATTAAGTGTCTTTCTATTGTCTTTGTTGTTCACCTTGTAATTGTTCTATAGTTTTGCTTCTATGGATTTTTTTTCATCCAACCTAACTCGTGGATGTTTATTTTGTTGCAGATACGTAGGCATTTTGGAATTGAGAAAGATAAGAAGGGAAGATAACATTTTTATTAGAAAATCTCATAGCTTATTTCTAGGATTTTGTTTACGTATTTCGTGTTTTAGCTTGTTTATTGTGTTCAATAACAATTGATAAATAGAGAAGTTTTTGTAAATGGAATTATTATTTCAATTACTGAATATAGGTGTGTAACTTTAGATACACATTTATTATGGATGTGTAACTTCAAAATACTCATGCCATATGCATGTGTAACTTTTCGTTACACATGCCATATACCCATGTTAACTGTTTCATGACGTATGAATATGTAACTTTTGCGTACACATGCCATACAGATGTGTAACTTCTAGTTACACATGCCATACGGATGTGTAACTTCTAGTTACACATTCCATATGGATGTGTTGGGAGATGGTGTGGTGGGCGGCGACGACGGTTTGTGGTTGAAGATGGTGGTGAGAGGCGGCGGTGGTGGTCGGAGGTGGTTGGCGGTGGTGGTCGGAGGTGGTTGGCGGTGGTGGTCGGAGGTGGTTTGACGGTGGTGGTTGTAGGTGGTTGGTGGCGGTGGTGGTCGGAGGTGGTTGACGGTGGCTGTGGTGGTTGGAACATCATCACATATTTTAATAATTTGGGGCCTAGATTTAAATTTTATTTAATTATGGGCTTGACAATATATAAAAGGGCATGGATGTCTTTTAATAATTCGGGGCCTAGATTTAAACTTCTTTTAATTAAGGGCCTCATATTATGGGTTATCCATGGGTCGCGCCTGAGCATAATTTTCCCTTAATCTTTTCATCTCTTTTTTTTGAAGCACCATGGAAGAACATAAGCTATATTAAAGAGGAAATAATCTACAATTTCATTTTTTCAATTTTTTTTTTATTAGGGGTACTGGTTAACATTTATATATGGGAAAGGATCAAAAAAATTTATGACAAAATCTCAAATTTCCATGGTCGAGTATATCTAAAGAGGAAATAATCTACAATTTCAATTTTCATTTTTTTTCCCTCTCAAATAAAAATTCCAAAGACTCTGAAGTTTTAGTGTGGGAAACCAAAATCAAATGGAGGAAAAAATATTTATTAAATTGTGGATTCCATAATAAAAGCAATATAAATTTGCTCTTATTTTATTAAAATATCTCCTAAAATAATAATACTATCAAATTTAAGCTAATAATTTAGTTTTGGTAATAATATAACATTAAATAGGCTACTCAAGGGCTAGTCATGATATTTGATAGGATTTCCTTAATATCTTGACAAAGCCAAAGCGAACTCTTAATTTAGAACGGAGGGAGTATAATTATATTTGATACCCGGTGCGCTATATGAGTTTCAATTTAGTAGAACTTTTATTTTAAGAGGACGTTTCGATACTACATGAAAGGTATTAAGATTTAATTAAGTCGGATGTTAAACATTGATTTGAAAATTAATTTTTAAAATGACTTTTAAAAACATAAAGGCAATACATTTTTCTCATCTAAATCCTACAAAAATATTTTAGTTTAATAACTCCATACAAAGTTATGTTGGAAAATAGGGTATCAGAGGATGAAAACAAAGATCGAAAAGAATGTTGTAACACTAAGTTTCAAGGCTTTACTATTCTTTTCGGCAATTATTTCGACCCTTCCTAAACAATTGGCGAGTATAATCGGTCAGCGAAATATTGCTTTCACGATACAATGAAGTCCTAACAACGTTGTTGGATTCAAAGGCGTTACTCCCTTGACCCAACCAAGAACACACAGGCATTCATGCCTTTTGGAGATGTCTTTTCATCAACAGGCATCCATTAACGGTATTTCTTGAAAGAAACCCTTATGGGAACAGACACATCGATAGAAATTTCTGGAAATCGGAATAGGTTTCGAAATTCAAAACCAAAAAAAAAAAATCTTCAAGGCGCTGGCTCGCATTCTGCTAATGGGTGCTGCCCCTAGACACCCGCGACCTAACCTGTCAGGTCGAACACAGCCGGAAGGGATTACGCTCCCAAACCCCCTCATATAGCGGTAAACATTTATTAAAATTTTGTTGTTTAATGAATAACCAATGTAAAGTAATTCCTCTGTCATCCAGAAGCAAAAGGAATAAGCAAAGGAATAAGACGTGTAGTATACGAGAATGGAAATGATTAAATTACTTACATCTTTTCCCATTTTTTTTTCCTCGCAAGAGAGATAAAAGGACTCATTTTTAATTGCACCTATCCCATTTTGTAACCGCAGCACAACCACCTCACGATCCCCTTTCAGGATGAAAATCGAGAAAATTTGCCGCTGAGTGTATCACTTCTGAGACGAGACACTCTTTAAGAAAGGAATAAACTTACGACGAGTTGCAATCCATCCTCATTGTCATCATTGACATGCATTCTTCACAAGAATCAGTGGCAGAACCACATATAGACTTGGACTTGGCTAAAAAAAATCATGCCTAAAACATGGGCTTAAGCCACCCCTACCAATCACATTTGTTTTCAAGCCACCCTTAACTATATTTTCCAGTTCCGCCACTGACAAGAATCCAAGAAGCATATCTTGGCAGATCCTAGCTAGCACTATGTGTCAACCATAAATATTTTTGTAGGATTTATGTTTTAAAAAAAAAGTGTCAACCGTCTAACAATGATAGCTTATAATTGCGATAAAACGTAACATAATGACATATACAATGATTGTACTATAACTGGATTTACAATTTGAGTATTTGTATACATACATTTTTTTACAATTTGAATTTACTTTGGTTAGATTTAAATTTCAACCGTTGCAAATAAAGTCATAATGTGTTTTTTGCACTATGTTGATGTGAGTAAAACTGAGATAAACATGGAGAACGGATCACGGTTTATTTATATAGTGTCCTGGAGTCCTACATACAAATCACAAGTTAGAAAAATCATTGTCCCTTATGTATAGTTTAGATTTAGATCACTGTTCAGCTGTTAATATGTGATTTAAGGTTCACTATATATATCAAACATCTCGTTGCTGAAAGATTGTGGTCTCTAGATTACTCTTGGATCATCACAAATTGCAAGACTTTAGATCAATTTTTTTTTAAAGTGATAAATAATCATTATCCACTCTTAAAAAGCGCAAAGGAAATGAAGGGTGAAGCAGCTGTCAATTTTGAGCTGGAGACGATCTCTGCCGTTAGATGAAATTACCAGTGAAATTGGGCCGTGAGATCATGAAGCAGGTGACAGCTCACCAAACGGCCACCGTTTTCGTAGTTAACCAAACGACCACAACGATATAATGGTTAACCAAATAAGCATGTACAAAACAGTCCTAGAATTTACAAAAAATTCTAGGACTGTTTACAAAATTCTAGGACTGTTTCGTAGTTAATCTACAAAACAGTCCTAGAATTAGGACCCGATTTACAAAATGATCATACAGTTACAAAAAATTTACAAAATAGTCACACATCTGTTATCTGTTCGGTTAAGTTAGGTGGTCCCACCAAGTCAGAGTTAAATGGACGCGTAGATTTACTTTCCTACCCTTAACCTAACTACATTAGATCTGCAACCATACATCTTTTTAAGATTAATCTCGAGGATTATTTAGACGAACAAGATTAGTCCCAAATAAACACTACCTATAACAGTTTAGGTTTAGGGTTCTCTTCTCCTTTTCATTATCTGCCGCATCTCTCTTTCTGTTTGTATTCTCTGAAGCTCTGTTAAAAATGGCGATTGACTGAAAATTGAGAGATTTCGAGTGAGTTTCATCGTGAATAGATCCTTCTAAGATTACTCAGTTCGTGTGTATGATTTGGTTTAACTTTAATGGCGTTTTTGTGAAGATTTTCGGGTTTAAACTAGTAACTGGTTGGTCAAAACGGTGGTTTTCAAACAAGAGAAACAAGAGATTGTGTTTCTTCTGCTGTTGGTGATTGATTGAGAGCTAAGTGAAGAGAGAATCTGAAGCTAGGGTTCTGATTTGATGCTTACTGAATTTAGACAGATGGAGATAACAATTGAAGTCAGATCGAGAAGAAGATGGTAGAGAATTTGATGTTTGTGGTAAGATAATTGAGGGGTTTTATGAATTAAGGGTCGTCGGAATCTGGTGATGTTGAACTGTACTTTCAATTTGGGGATTTTTTTTAAAGAAATCTAATTTCAATTTTGTGATTTTCAGAAACCCTAGTTTCTTACTGTTAGGGAAAAATTGATTCATGTGAAATGGTGTTTAGATGTATGATAGTTAGCTGCATGATAGTTAGGGTATCATGTTGATATTTTTTGCTTATAATACGTATAAACATCAAAATTTACAATGTTAAATTGGTTATTTGTTGTTGTTCAGCTGTTCTTGATGATGGTGATGATGGAAAAATATATGGGTCGACAATGATTTTTGTGTTTAATGTGGTAGTTTTGAAGATGATGGTGGAGGTGGATATGGACCAAGTTGTTAGGTTCTGTTGCTGATGTTGTGGTGATCGGTAATGTGACCAAATGATTGTGGTGGTTTTAGATGTTGCTGCTGGTTTTTGAAGATGTTAATGAAGGTGGAAATGGATTGTTAGCTGCAGAAATGGTTTCTGATTTTGGATGAATAGTATGATTGTGGGTGAACTGGTGGTGGTATTGAGAATGAAAAAATTGGTTTCTGATTTTGGATGCTGGCTATTTGAATAGCTTGAAGCAGTGGTGGTATGGTGACTGGATATGAGTTAGTGGCGACTTTGTCATGAAAATGAGATGCAGATGATGGTGTTGGTTGTGCGGTCACATGTATCGCTAGAGTGAATTGAAGAAATGGAGCTGAAATCTTAGATGTATGCTTAGGATTGGATTGCGGGGAAGGATGTTGCACCATAATGTTGCGAACTGAAGCTGTAATGAGCCATCATGGAGCTACATTGAGTTCAGCCTGTGCAAAATAGCTCAAGTTGTGTAACTCAGCCCACTCAGCGAGTCAGATAGCTGTCACGTGTCTGGGGTGTCACTACGTCAGCCAGTTGCCACTGTGAGTTAACTGCAGTTAAAGAGCGGAGGGTATTTTGGAGATAAATAACCCCGTTTTTTCCTCCACTGTTATGTCGGCCAAAGTATGACCATTTTGTAATCCAAAAACATAAGTATGACTATTTTGTAAACCAATTAACAAAAGTAGGACCATTTTGTAATTGGCCCTTTAATAAATTGTAACGTCTATATTCATTCCAAAAATGTCTTGATGAACAACTATTGCTGAATCATTTAACAATAGAAATGTAAATCTGACATACTAAAATAGCTCCCTAGACGCCCACTTGATTAACCTGGCCAAATTAGAGTATACCTAGATTAATTGAGGTATACCTAATGAGACAAAACCTGGGTTATTTTGAAGTAAAACAACTCACCCCTTAACCATGTATTTTTTAAATGGCTAATATACCCTTGTTTAATTAACATTAATAATATATTTAGGTTAATTAATTTAGTTAGTTAATTAGTTGAATTAAAAATCTAAAATTAGGTATGATTTGGATTGAACTCATGGATTATGTGTTATGGTTTTTGAGGATTATTTTTTTTTGAGATTTTTTTTTGTAATGGAAATGAAACTACACTAGCCAAACACTTCTATAAAGGGGATTGCAAAGCTTCTAAGTGATTTTATACTCAAAATTATAGAAGAAACAACACTTTCAATTTTGAAAGTATGAAAAGTCGCCAAGGTTGACAAAAAAAATACCCTCCCGACTATAGGAATTTTGAAATACAGAGAAAGGTGCTACAAATGCATAATTAGTCGGCAAGGTTTTAATTTCATAACTTTGTCGACTAAACTATAGTCGGCAAGCTTCAAGTTCTTGGTCGGCAAGGTTCAAATTTTCAAGTTCTTAGTTGGCAAGGTATAAGGATGAATACCGTGACGACCCTGTAAATACTACTTTCAGAAACAAAACTCTTTGAAAGGTCGACATGGTATTCATCTTATAACCTTGCCGACTAAAAATAAATATGAAAAGTCGGCATGCTATTCATCCTATAACCTTTCCGACTAATCTATAGTCGGCAAGGTTCAAGATCTTGGTCGGCAAGGTTCAAATTTTAAAAAAATGCCGACCTTAATTACTGCAACACTAGTCGGCAAGGTATAAGGATGAATACCGTGACGACCCTGTAAATACTACTTTCAGAAACAAAACTCTTTGAAAAGTTAGCATGTTATTCATCCTATAACCTTGCCGACTAAAAGTAAATATCAAAAGTCGGCATGCTCGACAAAAAAATACCATGACAACTATGTAACTGCAATTCAACAATTTCAAATTTTCTGATCTAATTTGTCACTCAAATAACAAAACAAAGTACTAGAATGAGTTTGAAAGGATTAATCGGCAATAAAAAAAAGCATAATCGATGATATTTTTTCATTTGAAAACGATGAAATATAGAGAAGGAGAAAGGAATTGATTAGATTGATGATGAAGGAGAAGGAATGAAATTAACAAGGTTTTCATCCAAAACCAAAAAGGAGTAGTTTTGGTTATTATTAGGGGAAGGGTAATTATATGACTTTACACATATTAGAAACCCTTTACACATATTACACATATGGTTGGGAACAAAATGGGTATATCCCAATTAATCTGGGTATACCCCAATTTGGCAAGGTTAATTAACATAACATTAAAATAGGATAATATAAATGCTAACTGTTGGTTGATTAACACAACATTAAAATTTACAACGAAAATGATAGATGCACCGTGATTTAAGCACCGTGTGAGAGGGGTGGGGCCCACGCCTGCCCACCCCCTCCTGATGCTGAGAACACAGGATCTGGGACCGTCAGATCCCTCTCGATGCACACACGGTGGTTAAATCACGGTTTATTTTAACGGAAATTGGGTTAATTGTCCAAATATTTTTAAAACATGGTTCAAATGGACGAGTAAAAATTAATATGGATGAAATAGACACAAAAAAATAGCAAGAATGAAACTGGTTTCATCCTGGCTTAAACTTAAAAAATAAAGAGGACGAAACTGGATACATCCTATGTAAATTAAATATAAGAAAAAATATTTTTAAATAGGTAGGATGAAACTGTTTACATCCCGGCTATCTTTACATTTTTGTCCATTTAAATATTATCAAATTTTACATGTTTTTTTTTACCCAGAAATTATTAATTTCGGTCTATTTAACCAATTTTATGTTATTTTAAAAGAGTGGTTGAGGGACGATTAACACAAGCAAGTTCAAAAAAGTAAAACAGCAAGGACATGAATCACATGATCTTTGTTTATTCACTTTTCACAACACAAAAGAAATAATAAAAAAAAGAATATATTTCTTTGATCCTACTTTTAATATTTTATAAATAAAATGTTATTGGGCTAGAACTCAAATCTCACCCGAACTTTATCTCTCTCTTATTTTTTTCTATAATTGTTGTAAAATATTAGCGCGTGGAACGCATTTTTTTGTTTTTTTGGCAAGAGAAGCGTCATTACGGAAGCAAAGACCCCTCATGAAGACAGGTGTGCCCAAATTCTTAGTTTGACGTGTATGGAATGGTATATTCTATATTTTATATTGTCATGTTTCACAATGGTAATGTCTGTGACAGATACAATATGACAAGAAGTCTCTTTAAAATAAAATCACTTCTTGTTTTGATGACGATTCGACTATTTTATACGTAAATGGATACTCTTATACATGTATAGAATGTCACCACGTAGCATAAAAGAGTCGAGATTAGGTAAGATTACAAAAGATATATCGTCCTAGGGACTCGACCATCCTTGGACTGTCTGTCTGCTTGGTATAGAAAAGACAACCAACTAAAGTACACTTTACTCCAAGTTAACCCCATTTCTATAGTTTAGCTCCAAATTTGTTCATGTTCTATAGTTTTAATCTGTTTTATTTCTATAGTTTCATGTTCGACATGTTATCTTTCAATCTGTGCATGATACACACCTCACATGGGGTCACTATTTTCTTTAATTCGACACTGGTTTTATATGAACTCATCGAGCAAGCTGGCTACAACGACAAAAGGCTCGCACAGCTCCGCAAGTGGAACCGGACTCGGAGAGACCAATGCATAGCTCCATTTTGAGACGCGTATTTCTGTTCCTGAAACGCGTCTAGTGATGCAATATTCGTTACTAAAATTGGAACGATATAACGTTACTAATCTAATGTGGGCAAACCAGGGCTCGTACACATTATCCGTTGGCTCAGCTATTTTGGTCATTCGATCCTACAGTTAGGATGGCTCTCGGGTCAAAATTGAGACTTGCTCCATTGTTCCCTTTAAAGGAAGTCAGATCTGAATGTATGTATTTGTTTTACAATAAAACAGGTGAACCCATAACACATAATTTGCATAAAACAGAAAACGGGCTATATGCCCCAAAACCATTATAGTGTGGTTGTAGAGGACTAGTAAAATACTGGGTTGGGTCAAATGGACGCTAAAGGTTTGAAAAACCTCTATTTTTAATTATTTTCTTAATTGTATTCCCTTTTTCTCCTATCTATTTTTTTTTCTCATTATAAAATCTTCCGCGAAGAAAATCATAACTTCCTAAACATAGGTTGGATTTTTCTTTTTTTTCTTTAGAAAAACTTTCACAACCACTACATTAAAATCAAAACATTACAATATAACATTATCCCCATTTATTTTTTTTAGAAAATAAAAACTAAGTAATACAAAGAGGGTCCAACAAAAAAACTTAGTGGGTTCGAAATTATCAGCAAAACGAGATACATTGTTAATACTAAATTCGATTTTCTTTTTATTTATTTGAAACCAGGCAGAGGATGCATTATGCACTTAGGTGCACCCTGGCTAAAAGTTATTCCTACGTCATGGCAAAAACATAAATCCTATAGAATATGCATTATACGCTCAGGTGCAACCTGACCATATGCATTTAGGTGCAACCCGACCAAAATGTGATTCCTATATGAATATGCAAATGTGCATTATTCACTCCGCTGTAACCTGCACAAAAACATTTTTTTGTCATAATATGCATTATGCACTCCGGTGCAACCTCGTCCTCAAATCAATCTTTCACAAAATATGCATTATGCATTACAAAGGCACCGAATTTAAACAGATGCTCCCAAAGAGCTTCACAACTAACAAAATAACAATTTCAACACCGCCACTAAATCAAACTACCTATTATTTTCTATGTTAATTTTTTGTAGTTAACCATGACGTTCTCAAAAACCATCAAAATATGTAAAGGAAGTAATACCACTTAGAATATCCCTATTTCTTCTTCCATGCTTTCTACATCACAGTTGAGATGCAGTTTCAGGTGTGTATGTAGGTGAGTTTGAGGATTATTTTAAGCTCCTCTTTATACCTTTCTTCACCTACAAACAAACTCGTGTTTTACTATAACCCATTTATCATCATCACATTCAAACCCTACAACCTCATTTATATGCACCTTACAAATCAATGGAAAAGTCAGTGATAGGCTTTCGGGATTGCCTATATTTATATAATAACCGCAATCGCACGGTGTCTAACTAGTAGACAGAGGCAAGTACGGGTCGTTCCCACGAAGAGCGGTGGAAATACTGTAATCAATATCTCTAATAAGAGTAACCAACAATAATGTTTTAGGATTTTTAGAATTATAAAAACAAAGGAAAAAATTAAACTAATAAAAGAAATCCAATAGAAGAGTCGGTAACTAGGGTTTGTAGTATCCACCACTATTTCTATTCTATTACTGAAATGAAACATAATTTTGAATATTTATTTATTGTGTGTTCTATCGACAACACCTATTATATGTATTAGACTCGCAAATATCGCTGGGACACCCTAAGCATAGCACATCAAAAGATTAAACCAAAGCATGCACCATCAAATTGTGTTAGCGAGAAAATTATACGAAACTAAATTTAAGTTCACAAATAGTACCTGGCTATTCTAAGCATACCCCATCAAAGAATTTAACCCAAGCATAGAATATCAAATAAGTAGACAAATATATTTGTGTCCCTAACAATTAAGCACAAAGGTTTACAAAATCGGGGAAGCAACAACTCATATCTCGATTAATCAATAAATATTATTCAAGAATTAATTTAATCAAATCATAATAGTCATTTGCTAAATTTTATTCAATTGAAAATAGCCTAATACTCTAAGTGGTTTCAACATAAACCCTAGTTACAAAGATTTAGCTAGACATGGCTTTCTCAAAAGCCATAAACAAATCAAAGAAAAATCACTAGCAAATCAAAATGGAACTGAAAACGAACTGCAAACCCTTGCTTCTGTAAACGACGTCTACAGTCGCGCCTCCTTTCTCCTTCTCAAGTTTCTATCCTTCGGCTCCGTGGCCGACCTCTCCAAAACCGGCCTCCTAAAACAGTCCTACCCACTTTCCTTTTATCTCTTCCTTTCACCCATGCCCAAAATAATGCAAATCTTGCACTCCATTAATTAGTGGATATTCGGATCTCATTTCCCCCAAATGACAACTTACTGCATCATACTCATGAGGTCACCCAATTAGTGATCGCCATGTGTCCAAACATTAAATAATTCCAAATATGAGAAGATTAGTTTCCTTCCCAGTCCCCATTTCCATAATTTTGACATCTTATGAGCACATGATCTGGTATTCTCATTTCATATACAAGGTAAAATTGCTCTTTTATCATTATTCCCATTTAATTGAATATCTTCTTATTGCAAAATATATATTATAGTATCAGTCGACAATTAAAGAGAATAAAATGTCATTTACCTCATAGATATATGCAAACGGGACCCACTTTATTTTCTTCTTCTCTTTATATTATATAGCAATGGAATTAAAATATATATCCCATAATCTCATTTGTGGCATGATCATTATTAGGCAATGAAAATATATTCTCGTCTGAATGGAAAGAAAGTCGTCCAAATCTCATTTTTCTACTGCCAATGTTTGACAGCCACCCCATTTTGTAGTCAAGCACACCAAATTGCATCATTTTCTGGCCACGAATGCTGCTGATATACGAAAATACCAGGCCAACTACATTTTGTCATTTTTATCGCATATGCCAATGCCTTAGTTGTTTATGCTCCCGATAATCAGAATTACTTGTACTTTCTGTAAAAGCACTAAAACAATGTTGTTAGACAAGATATTGAGTCCTAGCTAATATAAATATGGGTATAAAATATAGCACTTACGTGCTTATCAGTCAGCACTCAATGTTGTTTTCTCTACCAAATCTCATCAAAATCAGATTCCAAAGTGATTCAAACTCGTGTGAACAATAACCCAACATTCATCATCGTACCATGACCAAACTCAATCTCTCCTGCTACAAATCGCTAATGTAATAATTACTCCTTTAATGGTTACATAAGATGAAACAATGACAATTAGATCATGGGTATTCATTGTTCAAACTTCAATCCCTTAATGATTAAAAAACAACATGACCGAAACCCATTAACTTTCTTCGAATTTGAGTTTCTGTGGTTGGTAATTTACAATTTGATAAAGAGGATAAGTTTAATGCATGGATGAAACATCATGAAAAATGATCGATGATGTTAAAGAAATCAAAGCCAGTACTGCTGAAAAGAAAAAAAAGCTGAAAACCTAGAACTAATGAATATAAATTCTTCATGTGATTGGTATTCTAAGGCCATATTGCTCCCTCCCTTTCATTTATAAACTTTGGGCAGAAATCCCAAATTGGATATTGAAAAGTATCTTCTAAACTCTTAGGTATTAAACAATATCCAATTTTACTCGTTATCTAAACCCAGAATTTCAAATGCAAAGGTTATTCAACCGAAAAAGTGCATATAAAATCGACGGACATGATTTGGAAAAAACCTTATTCAATTTATAATGAAAGTCGTCATATATTCGATTTAATATAAACTATTGGTTAAGTATGATTTTCTCCGTAAATTACAAGTTCTAGTCATACATGGATTTTAGGTTTATAGAACCTACAAAAAGAAGATATAACAACGTTGTCATGCGAGAATCTTTTACATCCTTCGAGTTCCGGCACGAAAATCACCTCCACGACAGCTCTTGATAGTCTTCTCTTACCCCGTCTGTCACTCATGATGAACAAAAAGAGAAAACACTCCTTCAATAATGAACACAGGTCTCCTTTGAAAAACCTGATTCTTCCTCATCACTTGCAATCCTAGTAAGCAATTAGGGGAACATGAAAAGTTTGGAACTAAAAGCTTTTAGTACTATTCTTTTTGGCGAAATGTAAATTAGGTCTTTATCTCGGTCAATGATTTGTGATTCAGAAGAAATTTAGAACGATATTAATCAATACATATTATTATATAAGTAGAAACTACCAAATGGTCTTAGTATTAAAAATTAGCTTGTCTATTTGGTCATGTTGACTTAGTCCAATTGCTCTAGGCTCCCTTTTCAAAAATATATTTTTAGTTTGGTCCAAAAATTATTACTTGGTCCTAGGGTCATTTTTAAAATAGTGTCAGAATACCCTTTTTTTTTTCTTTCTCTTCATAGAAATAAATATAAAACTTAAAAAATAAATAGCTTTTGAACTATAACTTAAAGAATAATAAATTTTATATATTCGGAAAGCTTTCGTCGTGATCTATCTAACAAATACCATTGTTATCATATTTTGAAGCTTTTAATTTTATGTTATCCTTTAGCTAAAAATCAAGTATAAAATGAACTACCATACTATTTCATTCAACAAAGTGGACATGCTTGAATGAACTATCATATGAGTTCATTCTACAAAATGAACTCCGAGGATGAACTAACATACGACGACTTCATTCTATAAACTACTATTACGAGTTCATTCTACCATTAGAAGTTCATTCTACAATATGAACAACTATCACAAGTTCATTCTACGATATGGACTACCATTTACGAGTTCATTTTACAATATGAACTATCATAATTAACAAATATTTCGAGTTCATTCTATAATATGAACTATCATAATTAACTATTATTACGAGTTCATTTTATAAAATGAATTACCATTCCTACAATATGAACACATATAATATACAAGTTTATCCTGCAAAATGAATAACTAGCTAGAACTAAAATGAACTACCATACTCCAGAATAATGTTCATTCTTGGATATGAACTATCATTTTATCGAAATATTTTATAAAATTTCGAAACATAGTACAATGGGTACTCGTTGTGTAGATCTCGTTAAGACATTTCCGAATATAAAAAGTTTATTAATTTTCGACTTACATTTTGAGAGATATTAATTTTTTTTTACTTATTTATGTTATGAAGAGAAATGAAGTAGTAAAGGAAAATAAAGAAAAGAGAGATGGAGCCAACATGCGGGAAACTAAAGCTCGTCGGTTACCAGAAGGAACACATCTAGAAAATATGTTAGATTTCATAGATTAGAAAATCATTCTCCTAGCTAGTTTCATAGATTTCAGCCTAGATTAGATTTCAGAACCTTAGCTTAGATGCCTTAGTTTTCCCTTCGATTCCTGTTTCAATTATGTCCTCTAAACAAACATTACTTTTGGGCACACAAACATAAAGTTGAATCATTTTTTTTTCAGAAATTTATGATTTGGACATCTTAGCTGAAGATACTCTTTTGTCTAATGCACAACTGCATGATATGGTAAATTGTAAAAAGGACTTTGAGAAATTCACAACAATGGAGGAAGTCTCTAGGAAGATAAAGTCTAAAACCAAATGGTTGCAAGAAGGTGATAAAAACACTTCTTTCTTCACCAACAAAGCAAGTGCAAGAAAAAGATATAATAGGATCAAGCAGCTTTACATTGATGATACATTGGTGGATGACAGATTCAAGTTGTAGGAGCATATTGTAAGTTTTTATAAGAATCTTTTCAAAGAAGAAGAAGTTATAAGACCTATCTTAGAGGGTATTAATTTTGATAGCATAAACTCCATTGAATTTAGTATTTTAGATACTAACAATTCAGAATATGAAATTTTCCAAGGAATTCAAGATTTGGGACAAGACAAGGCTCTTAGTCCAGATGGTTTTCCTATCATGTTCTTTCATAAATGTTGGGACTTCATTAAAGTTGATATTATGGATACAGTGGAAGAATTTTGTGAGAAAGGTTGCATTGATCTCAAGCACAATACTACTTTCATCACTTTAGTTCCTAAAAAAGATCACATTGAAACTGTCAAGGATTGCAGACCAATTTGTCTTCTTAAAAGTGTCTACAAAATCTTATCCAAGGTACTATCTACCAGGTTGAAATTTGTTATGACAAAATTAATTTCACCTGTACAATGTGCTTACATTGAGGGTAGACAAATCATTGATGGAACCCTTACAGATAATGAGTTGGTGGACTCTAGATTAAAATCTGGAAAGCCTGGGGTGATTTGCAAAATTTACTTGGAGAAAGCCTTTGATAGAATTAATTGGAGTTGGAGTTCATAATGAAAGAAATGGATTCAATGGACCAAATTTTGTTATTCTACTGCCACTTTTTCAGTTCTCATAAATGGTTATCCTTTTGGCTTCTTGAATAGTACAAGAGGTGTAAGACAAGGTTGTCCTTTATCTCCACTTCAGTGGTTTCTCTACGGTAGACAATGGTCATGTGATCAATCATTTACACTATGCAGATGGCACAATCTTCTTTGTGGACAACAAGAAGGAGGAACTATCTAACTTATTTTCCATTCTTCACTTCTTTGAATACATTACAGGTCTGAAAGTGAATATAGCTAAGACAATACTAATTGTTATTGGTGATGTTCCTTTTATTAATGAATGGGCAGCTGAGTTGGGTTGTGCAGTTGATTCTTTGCCTTTTATGTATTTGGGCATGCCTTTATGGGCAAACTCAAACTCTAAAGCAATTTGGGTCCCCATCATTCAAAATATTGATGCTAGACTCTCTATATGGAATCAAATTTCACTATCCAAATGTGGCAAAAATGAGAAACTTCCTTTGGGGTGGTAGTAGCTGCTCTCATCTTATCAAATGGGACGTTGTTTATGCTAATAAGGAAGGGGAGGGGCTTAATCTGAGATTGATGAATATTTCTCTTCTTGCAAAATGATGTTGGAGATTTGGTGTAAAAAAGAATCAATTATGGTACAAGCTGATTGTAGAGAAATATGGTTGTGCTTTTTCTAACTGGGTTCCGACTGCTGTCAATTCTCCTTTTGTAGAAAATTAAATTCTAAAGATATGTTAAATCATAAAGGTATGAACATCTATAGCTCATGCTTTCTTTATGGAGATGGTCCTAAATCTCAGGATCACATATTGCTACATTGCAAGATTGCAACTTATATTTGGAATGCTGTGACACCTAACAATCATTGGGCTAGGGTGTTCCCGGAAAATATGATCTCTTTTGCTCATACATGGCATCATAATAAGCTTTCTCACTCTGGTAGGGTAGTGTGGGATTTTATACCTTCCGCAATTATTTGGGTCATGTGGAGAGAAAGAAACTGTAGAACCTTTGAAGAAAGATACAAGTTCAAGACTGATCTAGACTTGGCAACAGATGTCAGCTTGTGCTTTCTTGGGCAGCTGCTTGTGGGTAGAAAGTTCATTTGAATTTCTCAAACTCTGTTTCATATTGGGAGGCTTTTTTCTCCTAATGCTTTTCCTTTGTACTTTCGTTTCGTTTTAGTTTATCTTTTGTAGATTTCTGTATATTCTCTTCTCTTTAATAAAATTTCTCTTATCTTTAATAAAATTTCTCTTTGTTTCTTTTTAGTTTATCTTTTGTAGATTTCTTTTTTATAGGCTAGGTGTCGCTATTCAGAAGGGAGTCGGTGCTCAACTTGTTGCTAGGCTACCAGCTAAAGTTCTGTATGACTCTATTTGACTATTATTATATATGAAACTGCCATTAATTTTTATTAATAAAAAATAAAAAAATAAAGAAAATAAAGAAGTAAATAGTACTCCTACATATCACTTCAAGAATTAAGAGAAAATAATAGAAAGAAAGGGGTATTTAAGATATCTCAATACTTTCAAATAAATAAGGACCGAATTAAACCCCCAATTTGTTGGTGGAACAAATTAACTTGGGACCATCTAAAATATGACCAAAATGAAATTTCTCCGTTATTAATCCACACCTTATTTATTTATTTATTTATGTTCTCTGTAAACAAAAACACATTAAGAAAATAGGCTAATTACAATTACAAAGAGTGCACAAGATAAGGCACCAAGCAAACTTCTTGCTGTTGAAGCAGCTAGCGTTTCTCTCTAACCAAAAACATTCCTATGAATGATAGCAGGGATACTCCTGTAAGCAGATTTTCCATTTTAAGAACCATTGAGAACAGGCCAATTCTTATGCAAGTCAAGGAGATTAGAAAAGGAATGAAGCTAAATACTAGCTTGAGCGCAGAAGAAATACACCAGCATTTGATGAGTAAATAAACAATTTCAGACTTGCAATCTCGGATAAATTGCATATTTATTAACGGACAAGATACTTCACCAAAAGGACTACAGTAAAATAAATGCATTCCAATAGTTTTTAGTTTTCATCAACAGGACTAACCACACGTACAAGACACTTCACCCAGATAAAAAAAACACTCAAAGATTCACTCATATTTTTTATTTTATTTTTGCAGTTCTGATTACGACATAACAACACAACAATTGTAGGGAAAACATAATGTACTAATAAATAAAAACAGGATAAAATTATCCTTAATTAAGGATAAACCTCAATAACAGATTGAACTGCAGACATTTGAGTAATCTTGTAGCTAGCAAAACCTGCGGCATCAATAAGTTTCTTCAATTCTTTTTCAGTTCTCTCTTTCCCTCCAGTGTTAAGCATCATATCCAAATCGGATGCAAGTCTAATTTTTGAAAACGGATTAACCGAATCCGCAACATCCAGTACTATGTCAACGATAATAACTTTCCCTCCTCGTGGTAGTGCTTCTTTGCATCGCTTTAAAATTTGAATGCATTTATCGTCGCCCCAATCATGAAGGATGTTCTGAGAATAGCACGAGATTAGAAAATTAAGATCATTAGAGTAAACATGGAATGAAATTAATTCCTTAACCCATTGATATATAGATAAGTTAATTAGATGGCACTAACCAAAAAAGTGTAAAGAGAGTTACCTTCATAAAGATGGCATCAGCACTAGGAATAGACTCGAACATATCACCTGAAACTTTCGTAATGTTTGGCATTTTAGGAGATTCAGCGATAACATGCGGAAGATCAAAGATTCTGCACTTAATATTCGGGAAAGCTTCCGAAATTGCCATCATAGCAGCACCAGTACCACCACCAACGTCAACCAAGGTTTTAGTTCCATCACAGAATACACTTTTGCATTCATTAACCAAAGCTGAATTAACCAATTTAGTGTCGCACGCCATTGCTTCATTAAAAAGTTGGTTCTTTTCAGGATTTTCACTCATGTAAACCCAAATACTCTTTCCCAACGCTTTCTCGAAAGCGTTACAATTACCAGTTAAACCTTCATTTAAATGATGCCATGGAGCTAACAAATCTTTATCGTTCATTGCTAAAATCGAAGCAACCATTGATTTTTCCCAACCTCTGATCAAATATTTTGCAGGTGGAGCTAACGAGTAGGCACTTCCACCATTAAGTGAAGAATCTATCTTGAATAATTTCATGTGAACCAAGTAACGCATTATACGGTATAGACGATCTGAATTAACAGGTTGCACGGGAAGTTTAGAAGCTAATTCAGATAAAGACATTGGTTTTCCATGGTTATGAACAGTTTCTGCGATCTGTAGTTGAACGGCACATTTGAGAACTAATGATTCCGAGAAACCATAAATTATTTTCCAGATTTTCGCTTGATTTTCTTGATCAATTTTGTTTACTACTTCCATCTTTTTCTTTAGATGATTGTAGTGGTTGTTATTGTTATGATAATGAGCTATTCCTTACTTTCTTATATAGAACTCACTCATATATTACTACTATTTTATAACTCAAACTAATATTAGTGAGCACAGAAAAAATGTTTCATTTTACCTAAACTTCATGGTGAAAGATTAGGATTTTTGTTGGAGAAGTGAAGTTCCCACGGGCAATGGGTGAGCCTCACGTGGGCACCAGGAGCTAAACAAGCTCTTAGAGCAGAATTATTCATCAAGGCGCAGGTATACAGGTATACCATGGTACTAGCACCACTGTGGGGTTTTCATTCAGTTTTTTTTTTTTTTTTCTTTTTTTGTTGATAAAAAATTCGGTGCTGATATCATCACTCTGTCATTAATTACCATTGTATTGGGGTGTGGACAATAAATCGGGTGACGCGAAGTAAAGGCGCGGTCAAATCAAATGACTCGTCGCAAATAGTCTGCTCTAATACTATGTTAGAATATGGGCATCCAACTCAAAATTAATTAGATAAGGATTATAAACGGCAGGATCTTATGTAGCTCAAACAATATGTGGCTAATAATCTGAACAATTATTATTTAGGTATATACAGCAAAAAAGCATATTTACAGTGTTTAAAAGCACCGAAGTCATATTGTGCTTAATATCTAAGAGCAACTGCAGTGGTGCGACCATAACCAAAGAGCAAAGAGCAAAAGAAAAACTAAAATTTGGGTTTAGTCCGTGTTGGAACGCAGTGGAGGGAGACTAAAATTTGGTCAGGCGCAACTTTGAGTTACGCCCCATCAGGCGCAATTCCAAATCTCGTCCCATTTTTTTTTTTTTTTAATTATTGTTCATACCATTGGGCGCAATTTGGAATTGCGCCCATTTTTTTTTTTAATTGTTGTTAATTGTTGGGGCGCAACTTTGAGTTACGCCCCAATCAGTCTCTTTTTTTTTTTTTTTTTTTATTGTTGGGGCGCCAATCAGGCGCAATTCTAAATTGCGTATCATTTTTTTTTTTTTTTTTTTTTTAATTCGGGCGTAACTTTGAGTTACGCCCCATCATCAGGCGCAATCCCAACACCTCGCTCCATCAGGCGTAACTTTAAATTACGCCCGACTAAAGACCAGACTAAAAACTAAATATGGTCTGGGTTTTGGTTATAGTCCGGTCTTTGCTCTTTAGTCCGTCTCTACTGCGTCTGATTTTTACCAAAAAATTTGGTTATACTCCACGACTGTGGATGCTCTAAGAAGCTTCTACATTTCCAAAGTAGTACTATAGTATTACACTTCTCGTTCTCCTCCATCCCTCTCAGTTAATTTTCTTTCCCTAAATAATTCATTGGGATTATGTAGCTTTCTATGTTACCACTTATAACAAGTTTTGTTCTTCTTAAGGCACCCCCATTCAAGTCTTTTTTCAATTTCCGAAGATGTCTGTTTCGTCAACTATTTTTTGGTCATCATATCTAATAGCCACTAATCTTGATCTTTTAGAGCAAATTTTATTGTGTTTACCAGTGAAATCCTTGCTTAAATTCAAATGCATATCAAAGCAATGGCTTGTTCTTATTTCTGATCCAGTTTTCATTCAAGAACACTGCAAGCGAAACCACCACCCCAAACGTCTTTCAATCCCCGGAATATTATATTCTGCTGGTAATATGAGTCCTGCGTCTGAAATGATCTTCTTAGATGGATACGTAGGTGTTCCTTTCACTTTTAATACCCCAGCTTTCTTTGACGATCCAACGGGCATAGTAATAAGCCAATCTTGCAATGGTCTTTTCTGTTGTCGTAGTGACATGTTCAACAAAGCCAGTGAAATTTACATTTACATCTTCAATCCATCCACTAATCGTTGCAGAGTCCTTCCTACATATGATCAACAAATGGTAAACACGGGCTTTCATGTTACTAGCGTTAGCTTAGCTTTTGATCCCATCAAGTCAAGTAATTATGAAGTAGTTGTTACTTGGTCCTATGGTAGGACAAAGTGCAATGGTAGATGTAAATATCACATTACAATCTACTCATCCAAAACAAACTCTTGGAGGCTCTCTGGAGATGTCATTTATGCACCTGAATATGATTTGTCAAAGTCTGGTGTCTTTTGGAATGGTTCGTTGCACTGGTTAACAATTGATGAAGCACAACTGGTTTATTTCGATTTTGATCAAGAGTCATTTAATACATTGGCGTTACCTTCGTCTCTAGATGCTCGAAGATTGGCCTATAAGACTAAGAGGATTAAGTATTTCGGAGATTGCAGGGGGAATCTGTACGTTATTCAAACCTTTGGACATTTACTTGTTGGATGTTTCGATATCTTGGAGGTCAAAGTTGATTACACCGGGTGGAATATAAAATACCGTGTCGATCTTGGAGGACTGACAAAGGGTTACCCAGATATTTCTAATGTCTCTGATTTCTCTGTTTTGTATGTTCATGAAAAGGAAGAACAGGAGTCGTCTTCGAAGTTGGTATTACGTGCAAGCAATAAGGTTATATCTTATGATATCGAAGATGCCAGCTTTAAAGAAATTCAGGATTTACAACAAAACCTATATGGTGTAATCGCTGATAAAGCATTCCCATACGTTGAATCACTTGTTTGTGTTTAATAAGCTCTTTTAAATAACTGGTCTTGTTATCTTGTATGTGTTTGTGTGGTTTTGTGAAACGACAAGGTAGAGAAGATGAAGATTTCTTATTATTGAAAAGTTTGATTTACAAAATGGGTTTCCCTATGAATAAATAGGTAGACATAAAATAAATCTACACGTAATTAATATCTTTCCTAATTAAGAAAATACATAGTCATATATACAATATACACAATAAATAATATCTCCTATTACTCCCCCTCAAGTTGGAGCATGGAGATCACGAATGCCCAACTTGCGAAGAAGTAGCTCAAACTGAGGACGTCCAAGAGCTTTGGTGAAGATATCCGCAAGCTGAACAGTTGTCCGAACATGAGAAGTAACAATAGCGCCGGACTGAACTTGATCGCGTACATAATGACCATCAATCTCAATATGTTTGGTGCGTTCATGAAAAACAGGATTAGCAGCATTATGAAGTGCAGATTGACTATCACAGTAAAGGCGCATAGGCTGAGAGTGGAACACACCTAGAGATTTCAACAATGTCTTTAGCCACGTGAGCTCACTACAAGTATGAGCCATGGAACGGTACTCGGCCTCAGCTGAAGAACGAGATACTGTGTGCTGCTTCTTTGTCTTCCAAGATATAGGTGAGCCTCCCAAAAAGATAAAATGAGGTAACTTGGCTTGAAATCGTAAAGCACGCGCCACGTTCAATATATGACGATGTTTGCGTTCAACTCGCCCATTTTGTTGTGGTGTATCCACACATGAGGTTTGAAATTCCATACCATGTTCAATAAAGAAAGGAATTAATGGTAGAAATTTTGTACCATTATCATTGCGCACCTTCTTAACTTGTCTATCAAATTGTGTCTTCTCCATAGCATAAAAATTCCGAAAATTTTGCACCACCTCAGTTTTATGTGCCATCAAATAAACCCAAACACAACGAGAGTAATCGTCGACAATGGTAAGAAAATAATGTGCACTACAAGAAGATGGAGTACGATAAGGACCCCAAACATCACAATGAACCAAATTGAAGAAGTCATCCGCTTTATTCTCACTAACCGGAAAAGTAGTCCGAGTTTGTTTAGATTTAAAGCAAATATCACATGGTTCATTAAGAAATTTCCGACAATCAACTTTATTCATACCCGGAAGTAAAGAAATAACCTTATTAGACGCGTGACCTAAACGTCTATGCCATAAACAATAATCTTCTCCAGTAGATACTCGATTTGCAGTAATGAGCGTTCCACTATGGAAGATATAGACCCCGTCTCGTTCCTCACATACACCAATCACCGTCCTCGTAGTGCGGTCCTGTATCACACATAATTTATCAGTCAAAGTGACAATACATCTCAAATCTTTAATTAAACAAGCTAAAGAAATCAAGTTGCATTGTAGATCAGGAGCGAATAAAACACGGAATAATTTCATATTGTTTCCAAACACCATAGTGCCTTCGCATGGAGCATGAGAATATGTGCCATTCGGAAGCTTTACGGAAGAAAACCCTATTTCATGAGTTTTAAACAAAAATTCTTTAGTTCCCGTCATGTGTCGTGACGCCCCTGTATCAAGTATCCATTTACCAGAAAGCTTCGAATGTTATAAACCAAATATCTATTTACTAAGATGCCCTTCGTGTCTAAGATTAGGGTTTACATATCTTGGGAACCAAGTCTTCTATCTATATAAAAAGAGGCTTAACCCATTGTAATTCTAGACATGAATAAGAAATCTCTCTCTTTTCTTCTCCCTATTTTCTGTCTTCTTCTCCTTTTACAAGACGTTATCACGCACGTTGCTCTACTAGCTAACAACATTTTTGGGCCATCAAAGAATTATAGAATACCGGGAGATTCAAATCCGAACTAAACACGAAGAGATTTCTTAACCTTTCGTATTAAGTTTTTTCTTTTTTACAGGCTTTTATCATGTAAACATAGACCGTAGCATTAGTTAATGATTGGTTCACATGTCACGTTTGATATCAATACTAACATTATTTTAATCTTTTGTAGATTCAATTGGATCAAGATCCATGTTATCTCATACCGTATGTCTTGAGTACAAGGACATCAAAACGCCAACAAACACCGACTGTATATTTATTTTTCTTGGCATATTGTACGGTTTTATATACGTGACTAATATTTTTTTTTTTTTTTGTTCCTTTAGTTGATGATAGCCATTAACGGCCAGTGCTATTTTTCCTTTTCTACACGCAATAAGTTGTACCCTTTGACATATTGTGTATATATTCCCAAGTCAATTTATGTCTATGTGGGTGATTAACTTGCCGAACAAGTTCGATCTTCCATATTCTCTAATCTCCTCTATAGAGAAAGGAAAAAAAAAAAAACATTGAAGAATGGTTTAGAGTTTCTATTCCTTTAATGAAAATGTAATCACCAAAAATTGGTGTTACCACAATATAATTACGTTTGCCGTAACAAATCACGTGCATGGTTGAAAAACCTCCGGCCAGTTAATATTGGTATCTTTGTCAATTGGACAATGATCATGAGATTTGCATTTGGTTTCTATTCTTCACAGAAACAATTCTTTTACCACACAATGGATTTTTCATAGCAAACGACATTTTTTTTTCTCTCAGTCGTTGATACGTTTTTGGTATATCGTTTTACCAATCATTATTAATTTTATCCATAAATTCTCTATAATGAGATGTAAAATTGGCATTCTAAATATTTTTAGCCAATTTTGGTTATTGATTTCTATTTCTTTAAAGAAATCTTCGTCAACCAAAAAGTAGATTTTTCTCTACAAAGAATACGATAATTTCTTTATTTTTCTCAAAAGAAATTGGAATGAGATTTCTCTATGGATCCTAAAAGGATGAGATTGGTTATTACGTATTCACAATTGCAAACATCAATGAGATGGAGAATTGCTGCATTCCTGAGGGATATTTAGCAATATTTAGTTCTCTTCCTTGTATTATTCTCCAAAATTTGAAGTTTTTCCACTTGTAGTTGGAATTGGACGCTAAAGATCAAGGGGTGCGCACCCGGCTTGTTAGCCAATATCATTAGTCCTTGAGCGACTTAATTGATCTTTCTATAAGTTTCTTTTGCTAACATAAGTGTCCATAATTTTATTCTCATTTTATTTTTTGGGGAGTACATTTTTTAGGGAGTACGCATATTTTATATGCTTTTACACCAATTAATTTTGGTTCGAAATGTAACACATGGTTGATGTTAAATATGTATGTCTATTAAGACTACATTTTTTTTACGTCGAAAGATATATTTTATAATAAGTATATGTCTCGAATTAATCGGATAATACTTTATGAAACTTATTTTCGTATATGAGATGAAAGTATTTCCGCCACAACCAGGGGGAGACCATACACTACCGGAGGTTGGTGTTCATTAACTTAAAAGTTATATTAATTTCTCTCCCATCACTCAAATCGATTAAGGCTGTCATTATATAATTTGCGTGAAATTTTTCTCATTTTGCTTTTATATAAGCTTTGCCTCTTAAGAGGAAATCCAGTCACATCTAGCAAATAAGTAGCGTTCTATAAAAGGCTACAGGTAGTGCTCCAATTGAGTGTACCAAAATCACATTCTCAAATATAATAATATCTTCTCACATGAAAACGAGGAAATTATAATGCCCGCGTAAATTTTGAAATTTTCAAAGTATGCATACATTTGGGAATTGTGTGAGCTCGTAGTAAGCTATTTTTTTTGTCGAATATTACAGTAGCTACTAAAATAATAAAGATTGTGGTTGTTAACCCCTCTGCAGAGGAATATCGACAATGTGATTGTTTGGCATATATTCCAAATTAGATTGGATTAATTTCTTGATTAACGTGATTTTGGATCCAAGACATAACAATTTAAATTGCCAAGCCTATTAATTAAAGGTTGGTGTAGTCGTATTGCGTATTAAGAGAAATAAGTCGTTTTAAGAGCGATTGAGGGTTATAAGTTCAAACCCGAGGATTGGTTCAATAATATATCGTTCTTCCTATATGATGCATTTTGCGTGGTAGTCTTGAAGGACTCGTATTGCATTCACACAAGTGATTTTCTTGGAGAACATATTCAAATTTGTATTCTTTGGAGGATTCAAATTATATTCAGGTAGCCACTTGACTCGATTATGTCAGGTTTAACAATCCTATATGTGTTTTTAGAAGTTTGGTACAAAACTGAAAATCCGGATTAATTAGTTGATGATATCAGCTTTATATATAGGTCTCTTGAGGAGTCCATAAAAACACAAAAATCCACGCTTTAGCTGCATATATTCTATTTTTTCCCCTTAAATCTGCAGTGTTAGGATTATGCTAGCTTAAACTCTTATTCAAGATTGACTAGAGTTATTTTTTTGATGCTTGTCTTCTGTAAAACTCATATAGTTGGGTTAGCATCAATATTTACGTCAAAAGTTGTACTCTTTTTCCTTCGTTCAAGTTTTGTCCCATGTGGTTTTCTTGACAAGGTTTTAACGAGGCAACTTCTTGTTGACATTTGATTTTCATTTAAAATGTTGATATTGTGCTATTTTTCCTTCGTCCAAATTTTTCCCTATTGGGTTTTATTGGCAAGGTTTTAGTGAGGCAATTTAATTCAACATGATGGTCATCCAAGGGGTAGTCGTATCAATTTTGGTTGTTTAGTGGATGCCCACATTTGATTAAACCAAATCAACTTAATCATCTCCTAAGAATTTGGATTTCCTTCTCACAAATACGATTTTTGTTCCCGTATGATAAGGTATCTTGGCACTTTATTGAAGAAACTACATCAACTATTTCGCAAATCATCTCCGAGAATCCAAAGAACCCAAGACACAAGTCGTCAATGTTTTTAAAGAAGCATAGAGACTCGAGAAAACTACTACTAGAAGACTAACACAAAAGAAGACTTCATCAAGTAGCAATTTTGTTGACGAAAGAAGAAGAATCTTCTGCATTCAAGAAATCTGTTCATCAAATTTGGAAGTCACGACTCAGAGATTTGCAAGCCAAGATTTAACTGAGTACTCATCAGGGGGAGCGGTGCCATCATCAAAGGTGCATTTACTGGACTTATCGAGTTGTACTCTTTTCCCTTCGTCAAGGTTTTGTCCCACGGGGTTTTCCTTGTCAAGGTTTTAACGAGGCAACATATGCGTGTCCAACACTGTCAGAGTCTTTACATGCTCATGCAATTTCAGGTTTTTCTCTTTTGAGTTTTCCTGGTATTTTTGTAATGACTTAGCCACAGTGGTCATCAGGGGGAGTGTTATAAACCAAATATCTATTTACTAAGATGCCCTTCGTGTCTAAGATTAGGGTTTACATATCTTGGGAACCAAGTCTTCTATCTATATAAAAAGAGGCTTAACCCATTGTAATTCTAGACATGAATAAGAAATCTCTCTCTTTTCTTCTCCCTATTTTCTGTCTTCTTCTCCTTTTACAAGATCGAATCATTATTCGAATTTTTAAGAATTTTCACAATGGTTTCCCATTGGGTATCAGTAAGAATATTATCAAGACCTAGTCGATCTTGAGATGATAAAAATCCCCCACTAGAGTTAATGGTTGTGATCGCTACATTAGCTACACAAGTCATGGTGCTAATTTTAAGCACAATTTCTGATTTGATTTTAATTAGGTTAAGTCTTTTCTGGCTCAGATGCCATGAAACGACAAGGTAGAGAAGATGAAGATTTCTTATTATTGAAAAGCTTGATTTACAAAATGGGTTTCCCTGTGAATAAATAGGTAGAGATAAAACAAATCTACACGTAATTAATGTCTTTCCTAACTAAGAAAATACATAGCCATACATAGCCTAACTAAGCTTGATTTTAAAGTCTTTCCAGTAGCTGGTTGATCTCAAGATAAACGAGAGATTTCGTTAACACTAAAATAAAGCTATTTCTTTAGTGATACACATAGTTAGTAGACCTTTTTTTTTTTTTTTTTTTTGTATTTTTTGCATGCAAACAAACCCATATCACAACACCAGTTACACCAGTAAAACCACCACGACATCTACCACGGAAGACCAAAAATGAAAATGTTATACTACAAATAATTACATTTGTATAAGAGATGAGTCACACTTGGACTAGATAACCCACTAAACTTGTACATTACATCAGGGCATAGAGTTTTGGGGATATTTTGTTTGTTTTTTGGCAGTTCCATTTGTGATTCTATTCCAGTCGGATAACAAGTAATGAGAAGAATACAAAGAACCCAGTTTTTAAGCCCTCGAAAACTAAAACCATTTGTCATACAAAACAGTATGTGTTTTTAAGCTTGGACGGTCGGATAACATTTTGAGAGACAAACGTTGCATCCGACCATCCCAATCTCATCCCAGCGAAAGACATCAGACGGTCGTCGTTTCTGTAACCCCTCCCATTATGAATCAAAATTTATTAATATTTAATCACAAAATTGGTCAAAAAGACCAAAACCAACAATTCCTGGGTGAAATAGATTTCTAGCTTTTGATACTGTTTATATGGACAAAAATCAGAAAAATACTGTTCAATTATCCAATTTGGATATTTCACCCAGAATATTTTTTATTAATTAACCTAAACAAACAAATATGTCCCTATCTTCTTCAAATATTTACTGGGTTAGTAAAGATTGGAAAAAAAACAGAGTACTCTACAATCTCAGCAAAAAACAGAGTAATCTCCTTCAACATGTACGAGATTTTCAGGGTAATTAATAAAAAATATTCTACACAACAACTACAAAACCTACTCAGAGCTTTATCATTTTACACAACAAATACCACAACAGAACCTACTCAGAGCTTCTACGTACGCATAATTAAAACCATTTCAGTTGACTATCGAGTCCAAATGATGTCATCACCAGTCCACCTACTTCCACGATAAACACTACTTCATGAATAACAGCAACACCAACTTCTACTTGAACTCGATCTCAGCAAAAAAGAAAATATGAAAGTAACATAAAACAGAGTAATCTCAGCAAAAAACAGAGTAATCTTAGCAATATAAAACAGAGTAACATAAAACAGTGCAATCTCATAAAACTGGGTAATCTCATAAAACAGAGTAGTCTCATAAAACATGGTAATCTCAGCAAAAAATAGAGTAATCTCATAAAAAAAAATAACATAAAACAGGGTATGTGTATACTCCATACAACAATTGGAAAAAAACAGATTAATCTGCAATCTCAGCAAAAAAAGAGTAATCTCCTTCAAAATCTAACAAGTGAAACAGTTACAGACAGGAAAATCAAGATTTTTCTCATACAAAATCTAGATATTTTTTCTAACAAGAAACAGATATTTATGCACATGTGAAAAGAATGACAACAATACCTGTAAAAGTGCTCTCAAAGATAAACTACACCTATCCACTACGGGAAAAATCATCATTGACGACACTAGATAAGAGTTGTAGTACCCCTACGATAACTCCATTTCATGCATAGTGGAACGGAGGTATTGTAGAAAGTCCAAGCTTTTCTACAATGGTTGACAAGGGTTGTAAAGGGTGATGTGATTCATGGTTCGACAATATTTTGCCAAAGTTGTGATTCTCTTTCGATTTTTTTTGATAACCTAACACAACTCTTGCTTGTGTTGTAGGAATATATTGGACAACAAAGGATGCGTATCGCAGAAATATGTAACACAACACTTGTATAAGTTGAAGGACTATCTTAGACAACCTAGGATGTGTATCGTAGAAATATGTAACACAACACTTATTACTATTATGAATAAGATTTGCACGACACTTGTTAGAGTTGTAGAACTATGTTGGACATCACCTAGTTATGTTGTGAAGACATTCTTTCACCACATCTGGTTTGTGTAGTTGAAATATGGAACACAACTCTTATTAGAAGTTGTGTTCATAAAACTATTTTGAAAATAAAAATAAAAAATTATAGCTGAAATCGAATTGCCGAAAGTTATAGCTGAAACCCAAACTAAATCTGATCCAAGCTCAAATTACACTATATTGGAACTTGAATTATGAATTCAAATGACCATTCAAATAAAAATTCATTGTATTGTATTGTATTGTATTGTATTGGTTGCACAATTCATCACTGCAGTTTACACTTGGGTTCAAAATTACAAAAAAGAAAAAAAGTAACCAAATCGCTGATTCAGACAAGTCATATCTAAGTTAAAAGGTTCATTAACACAATCGCAAACCAGAAAGAAAGGGAAAATTCAGTTTTCCTTGATCCATATGATAGCAAATGTATATTTTTCCTGTAGCGGATGTTAAACAAGAAAATTCAGCAAATTCAAGAGTGTAAACCAAATTTAGTTGGTTAGAGATAGCATACAACAATCACATATAGGACAATACAAAAGAGATAACCAAATCAAAAAGCAAAGACTCATTGATCAAAGATGCCAAGAAAGCGAATCAAAAAGTGAAGACTGGTGGAATAGGAAATCATGAAAACATGTATAAAGAGCTCGATAGATTACCAAGCTTATAAAGAGGGGAACTAAAGATATCCAAAAATACGTATGCCGACCTGCACATTGAAAGAAAAAAAGACAGTATGTAGGATCAGCATGCCAGGAAACAATTAGCATGTTGAATTTCAAAATCGAAGACTTTGGGTTGTTTGTAACTTACTAATCCAAATTTCTCTTCTTGGCAATTCCTTACTAGATTGCTTTGTGCTTCTTGTAGTTTCACATATCCTTGCTGATACAAAACACATACACAGTTAAGTTAGTAAAGAAAATCGTAGCCAAGACTTCATCACGTCGTACGCCGTAAATCCAATAGCAACTTCAGGAACAATATGCACAGAAGAAAAAAAACGAAAGAAAGCAAATTTAAGTTGAGTTAAAAAAAAAAGAAAGTTTAAATTGACTTCATCATGTCGTACGCAATCAACGTATGTCGCAGTATAGATTTTGTTTCCATAAACTGAATGTCGTTACGAATACTTAAGATAGAATATGCGGACGCAGAAAACCCAATAGGTACCTGCATCGGTCTCCTAACAACATCTAGTGGGTATGTAACTGTCTGACCAAACAACCTAGCTAAAGCCCCACAAGATAGGCTGAGAATCTAAACTACAATACATAGACACAGAACCTGAATGACTAGTGTAACTAGAAGAATTCCTAGGTTCTGAGCGTATACAAATTATGTTAAGTAAATTTAAAAAATCTGTGTAGTACAAAGACTATAAAAACAATCTGTATCTAAGAAACTGTATACCTAATAGCAGCTACAATTTCGCGTGAAATACTTCAACAGCTATATCCTTGCTGATGCCTTTAGTTGATTGTGCATCTAGTTCCATCAAGATAGCTGCAAACACAAGTGAAACTGATAATAGATACATAAGTTGTTTGAAGTGAGTAACATTGGAGAAAATGTGAAGTGCAACATGTGAATCTAATCAGTAAAAGCTTACCCAACGAATACGGATAAGAAAAAGCAATTTGGCTTCAGGGTTAACATAGAATCCTCCTTTTAGCTTAGCCTCACGTTTCAACATGATCAATCCCATCTCCTAAAAGATAACCAATATGAAAAGGTTAACAAATATCTCAGATTCATAAGATAACTTTAACAAAAGATGGAAATAAAATAAAATAAAAATGGGATTCAGACCTGCTCTGGGTATTCCTTAGCATACTGCTCAGCCGTCTTGTGGATGAACTTTCTATTTTCAGAGTTTTATTTCTTCTGAACTTCTTGCGCACTATCTTTGCAGCATGGTTATTGAGTAATGGTTACTAATCCCTTCGTAATTTTGTTGTCTTCGTGCAGTAATCAACGGTGGGGTATTAACCTTTCTTTTCCACTCCTATCGGGTTCACCAACATCATCTTGACTTCGAATTTGGCCAACAAATTTGGGGCTTCGCCGGGGTACGAAGCTGTCTTAGCCACTGGATCTGCCACTCCTATCCAGTTCACTAACATCAGTTCCAATAGTAGATTGTTCAGTTGTTGCATCAGAAAATTAATCATCACAAAAATTATAATCAGGTGCACCTAAACAGTAAACTCGGTGCATAAAAAGCATTATTGGGTCATTGGATTTAACAGGGATGATAAACATGTCATAATCTTTCCCAAAAACATGCTTAGATCACTGAATAAGCAAGCATTATAAGTTGTCAAATTATACATGAATTTGTTTCCATTATAGTTTTTCATATATGCATCAAATTGTGATCAAAACATTTATCATTCTTTCTCTAAGTATTTCATGTATAATTTGACCAAATTATTACATCTCAAATCTAGATTATAATCTGAAGCCCTCATATCAGGGACTGAACTTAATATGCTTACTATCTCAAGTATTTCAGCTGAACTGTATATCAGTTCCTTTTTCTCAAGGATAGTGACAAACCCATAAAAGCAACAAAAAGAACACTATATTGTGACAACCTTAAATATGCATAGCTAGAGCAAAGAAATAAGCTTTCACAATCTCTCCATAAAGAAACCAAACTGAATTGAGATAAGAATAAATATAACTCCAGCTCTTGGATTTTCATCCAAGCCAGGAACCAGTTTTAAATGAAGTATGTTTATCGATAGCTCTATTCTATGTCACACATTAAGAAAATTGTTGAACCTTCAATTACAAATGGACAAATAAAGTCTATGCCCTTTTTCTAAAGACGGTGTTGAATGGTAAAGAGAGAATATGACATAAAATGAATGCAAAAATGGTACAGTCAACTAAAACTATCTAAATTCAGAAGTCATAGAATAAGCACATGAGTTTTTTATTAAATTACATGTCCATCTCTTCCCCACTGTTTACCAGACAAGGATTTCATTAAATTAACCACTAGAGTCTAGGCAGTAAAACATTAACATGAGATGGCAGATGAGCAATAAAGCATCAATATACAATATCAAAACAAGAGTTTATAAGCCATACCTTCATGTGTAGAGGAACCAGTCTCCACAGTCCTTGTCATCTTGGTAACCTCCTGAAAGAGCCACAGACTGCACACCATAGTTAGTCTCCCCAGCAATTCCAAAGACATGAGGAAAGTGGGATCCCCATTGTCTGCATTCCAACACCATCTGAGACTGAAGCACCACCAGTAACCATCTGTATCTTCTCATCTCAATAACCCTTGTCAGATTCAACAACACCATCAATTGTAACAACATTTCAATACCACCATCTCAAAGGCATCATATCTTGTATCATCCAACTCCACCAGCTAATTCCATTTCACCAGATGCAAATCAATTTCAATACCAACAAATCTTTGATTCTCTATCTAATTTCAGTTCCATCTCTTTCTTTCTCGATCTTCATTTCATTTTCGTCATCCCAACTCATCTGAATCTCCTCTTCCCCTCCAATTTTGAATCTAACTTGTTTGTGAAAACTAATGTCATCAATTTCAGAAGCCAATTCAATCATACCCATTACAAATATACTCATCAATCAAACATCTTAGATCTTCTCTGTCGATGAAATCACCACCACCTTAACACTAGAATTCTTCATTTGCAGCTCACAAACACCAATCTCTTCTTTCCCTTTCATCAACGAAGTCACCACCACCTTCACTGATTTTGTCAAAATCTCCAAATTCAACCAACACCCAACATTCTTGATCCGATGTAACTCTGAACTACCACTTCAATCTTCATCTTTGTGAAAAACCCACCAGAACCATCTCATAAATTATCATAAAACCCTTCTATTTCTTCTCGTCTTTGCCATCACAGATTTTGGGGGTTTTATTTTTGTTTTGAAATCTAGGATTTGCTGGTAGTTAGGATTTCTGTGAATTAGGATTTTCTAGAATCAATACGACACTGCTTCACCGCTAAAGAAGAGAGATGTTCTTCGGGGGAGAGGAAGAGGAGGCGAAGAAAGAGAGAAAGATATAGATCTCAAGTGGTTTACGGAGGGTTTGCTGGGTGAATGAAAATGATGGGAGGACCAGATTTCGTTTGATCCACTCATACGGATTGAGAAAAGAATCTGACGGTTGATATTGTATTTGTGATTCTCATACGAATTGAAAAGCATTTGTGTTTCTCTTTGTGCTAATACGAACTCATGTATTTGGTTTATTATCAACCTTCGACATGAAAAAAAAATACAAAAAAAATACTAATAAATTTAGGACATTGTTATCGACATTCTGATATAAAAAAATCCAAAAAATGTATAAGAATGAATCGGGAAAATGAAAAATGAATTCAATAATTGGTGTGTTTCTTTATGCTTTCTCTTTGTGTTTTGTGCTTTCTCTTTGTGCTTCCAGTTTGGATTTCGACTAGCCGCATAGGTCATGAAGTAATTTTGAAAAGTCATACAGATCATGAAGTATCTTTAGTTCACACTGGTAAACTCAGGTTAGCATGATACATCATCGAAATCGATAAATATGAAGCTCAATGTCGGTTTGAACTTCAAATGTGGTATAACGGCATACAAACTATGAACTGAGAAGCTCCAGGAGGGTTCAAACTTCAAACTTAACATGATACATCATCTAATTCAATAAATATGAAGCTCAGTGTCGATTCGAACTTCAAATATGGTATTACGACATAAAAACTATGAACCAAGAAGCTTTGGGAGGGTTCTGACTTCAAACGTAGCATGATATATCATTGAAATCGATAAATATGAAGCTCCTAATCGATTGGAACTTCAAATATGGTATAACGGCATAGAAACTATGAACCAAGAAGCTCTGGGAGGGTTTGACTTCAAACATATCATGATATATCATTGAAATCGATAAATATGAAGCTCATAGTCGATTCGAACTTCAAATATGGTATAACGGCATAGAAAATATGAACCAAGAAGCTCTGGGAGGGTTTTGACTTAAAACTTAGCATGATACATCATAGAAATCGATAAACATGAAGCTCAGCGTCGATTCGAACTTCAAACTTGGTATAATGTCATATAATCTATGGACCACGAAGCTCTGAGAGGGTTCTGACTTCAAACTTAGCATGATACATCATCGAAATTGATGAATATGAAGCTTAGTGTCGATTCGAACTTCAAATGTGGTATAACAACATACAAACTATGAACCAAGAAGCTCGAAGAGGGTTCTGACTTCAAACTTAGCATGATACATCATCAAAATTAACTACTCTAAGTCAGAAACTTGGTAAGAACGATGAATCCATCCATTTACAGGTAAGATTCCTTCGAAATATTCTACGAAACCTTAAACAAACCTTATTTCTTTATATTGTATGCAAATCAGGCTTAGAGATCGAAACCTGGCCGTGAGTTGACTACTATAAGTCAAAAACTTGGTAAGAACGAATAAACCATCCATTTAAAGGTAAGATTCCTTCGAAATATTCTATGAAACCTTAAAAAAAAACCTATTTCTGCATATTATATGCATACCAGGCTCCGAGATCGAAACCTGGCCGCGATTTGACTACTCTAAGTCAAAAACTTGGTAAAAAAGACGAATTCATCCATTTACAGGTAAGATTCCTTCGGTATATTCTACGAAATATTAAACAAACCTTATTTTTACATATTCTATGCATACCATGCTCCTAGATCGAAACCTGGCCGTGAGTTGACTATTATAAGTCAGAAACTTGGTAAGAACGACGAATTCATCCATTTACAGGTAAGATTCCTTCGAGATATTCTACGAAACCTTAAAAACACCCTATTTCTGCATATTGTATGCGTACCAGGATCCGAGATCGAAACCTGGCCGCGAGTTGACTACTCTAAGTCAGAAACTTGGTAAGAATGACGAATCCATCCATTTACAGGTAAGAATCCTTTGAGATATTTTACGAAACCTTAAACAAACCCTATTTATGCATATATGTATGCATACCAGGCTCCGAGATCGAAAGCTGGCCGCGAGTTGACTACTCTAAGTCAGAAACTTGGTAAGAACGAAGAAACCATCCATTTACAGGTAAGATTCCTTCGAAATATTCTACGAAACCTTAAACAAACCTTATTTCTGCATATCGTATGCATACCAGGCTCAGAGATCGAAACCTGACCGCGAGTTGACTACTCTAAGTCAAAAACTTGGTAAAAACGACGAATCTATCCATTTACAGGTAAGATTCCTTCGGTATATTCTACGAAACCTTAAACAAACCTTATTTATGCATATTCTATGCATACCATGCTCCGAGATCGAAACCTGACCACGAGTTGACTACTCTAAGTCAGAAACTTGGTAAGAACGACGAATCCATCCATTTACAGGTAAGATTCCTTCGAGATATTCTACGAAACCTTAAAAAAAAACCTATTTCTGCATATGGTATGCGCACCAGGATCCGAGATCGAAACTTGGCTGTGAGTTGACTACTCTAAGTCAGAAACTTGGTAAGAACGACGAATTTATCCATTTACAGGTAAGATTCCTTCGAGATATTCTGCGAAACCTTAAAAAAAAACCCTATTTTTGCATATTGTATGCGTACCAGGATCCGAGATTGAAACCTGGCCGCGAGTTGACTACTCTAAGTCAGAAACTTGGTAAGATGACGAATAGATCCATTTACATGTAATTCCTTCGAGATATTCTACTAAACCTTAAACAAACCCTATTTATGCATATAAGTACGCATACCAGGCTCCGAGATCGAAACCTGGCCGCGAGTTGACTACTCTAGGTCAGAAACTTGGTAAGAACGAAGAAACCATTCATTTACAGGTAAGATTCCTTGGAAATATTCTAAGAAACCTTAAACAAACCTTATTTCTGCATATTGTATGCATACCAGTCTCAGATATCGAAACCTGGCCGCGAGTTGACTACTCTAAGTCAAAAACTTGGTAAAAACGACGAATCCATCCATTTACAGGTAAGATTCCTTCGGTATATTCTACGAAACCTTAAAAAAACCTTATTTATGCATATTCTATGCATACCATGCTCCGAGATCGAAACCTGGCCGCGAGTTGACTACTCTAAGTCAGAAACTTGGTAAGAACGACGAATCCATCCATTTACAGGTAAGATTTCTTCGAGATATTCTATGAAACCTTAAAAAATCTTATTTCTGCATATTGTATGCGTACCAGTATCCGAGATCGAAACCTGGCCGTGAGTTGACTACTCTAAGTCAGAAACTTGGTAAGAACGACGAATTCATCCATTTACAGGTAAGATTCCTTCGAGATATTCTACGAAACTTTTAAAAAACCCTATTTTTGCATATTGTATGCGTACTAGGATCCGAGATCGAAACCTAGCCGCGAGTTGACTACTCTAATTCAGAAATCTGGTAAGAACGACGAATCCATCCATTTACAGGTAAGATTTCTTCTAGATATTCTACGAAACCTTAAACAAACCCTATTTATGCATAAATGTATGCATACCAGGCTCTTAAATCGAAACCTGGCCGCGAGTTGACTACTCTAAGTCAGAAACTTGGTAAGAACGAAGAAACCATCCATTTACAGGTAAGATTCCTTCGAAATATTCTACGAAACCTTAAAAAAAAACCTATTTATGCATATTGTATGCGTACTAGGATCCGAGATCGAAACCTGGCCGCGAGTTGACTACACTAATTCTGAAATCTGGTAAGAACGACGAATCCATCCATTTACAGGTAAGATTTCTTCTAGATATTCTACGAAACCTTAAACAAAACCTATTTCTGCAGAAAGGTATGCATACCAGGCTCTTAAACCGAAACCTGGTGGCGAATTGACTACTCTAAGTCAGAAACTTGGTAAGAACGAAGAAACCATCCATTTACAGGTAAGATTCCTTCGAGATATTCTACGAAACCTTAAAAAAACCCTATTTCTGCATATTGTATGCGTACTAGGATCCGAGATCGAAACCTAGCCGCGAGTTGACTACTCTAATGCAGAAATCTGGTAAGAACGACGAATCCATCCATTTACAGGTAAGATTTCTTCGGTATATTCTATGAAACCTTAAAAAACCTTATTTATGCATATTCTATGCATACCATGCTCCGAGATCGAAACCTGGCCGCGAGTTGACTACTCTAAGTCAGAAACTTGGTAAGAACGACGAATTCATCCATTTACAGGTAAGATTCCTTCGAGATATTCTACGAAACTTTTTTTTTTTTTTTTTTTTTTTTTTTTTTTTTTCTGAATCACATGATTATTATTGATAAAAAGAAAAATTACACCAAGAAAGCATAACAAAAGAAACACAAAAAGAAAACAAAACAGAAAAGCCTACAAAAGCCCCATCTCAAACAATTAAAAATCACTCCAAAGCCCAAAACAGCCCACACCCTAAATCAACAAAATCTGAAATAGCCCACATTAGGCATTTCCACTCTAATCAGAGAGGAAGGTCTACCAATACAAATTTGCCTTTCTCCTGGGGCTAGTAAGGCACCTGTTTTAGCAAATCCATCAGCTGAAAAATTCACCTCCCTAAAACAGTGCAAGAAACTGATTTGAGGTAATTTCCTCACAGCCTTCCTCCATCTCCCTCTAACAAACCAAGGCACCCTTTGTTGAACAAAGTCATTCACCACAGCTTTAGAATCAGAAACAATCAAAATTTTCTGCTTACCCCATTCAATAGCAAGCTCTAAAGCACAAATAATAGCATATACCTCTGCAAAGTAATTGGAAGCTATCCCAATTCCACCTGCTAAAGTACCAAGAACCTGGCAATTATGATCTCTAACTATTACTCCAAACCCTGCAGCTCCCGTGATTACCCAAAGAAGATCCATCACAAAGAAAACATAGTAATGTCATGTTCAGGGGGAAACCATTGACACTCTTTAATGCATTGAAACTTTGATTTCCTGACACCCAGCTGAAATACTGCTATAATATGATCATCATAATTCTGATTCCATTTATTGCCAGTAATCCTCAAACCTCCTTCAGAAATAAGATTGATAACTCTGCTCTTGAAACCGATAATATTTGGCTTGACTTCATCAAAAACTCGCTTATTTTTCTCGGAACCATAACTCCTTGAGGATAATGCATGCCGCCAGATCCATACTTGCCTAATTAAGGGACTTTTATGTCTTGCTCTCCTCCAAATATCATTAAAATCTTTAGGGATGTCAAATCGAAAGAGAGAGCAGATCCATTCCCAAATTGTAGAGCTAAATGCACACTCCCATAGCAGATGGTTCATACTATCTTGGGCCTTCTCACAAATACAACATCTTGAAACCATGTCATAACCCTTCTTCACCATTATGGCATCATCTACATAAACACCTTGGATCAATTTCCATACATTACCAGCCACACTAGGATGAATGAAAGAATTCCATACATTTCTAGTCCACCATAATTTTGGTTCCTTGTGTCTTATTTTCTGAGCAGCTTCATGAACTGTTAATGAACCTTTAAGATTATTTATCCATACAATTTCATCCCTCCCACCTGCAACAATTGGCAAAATAGTAGATGGAATTACATGCTGCAAAAAGCAACAGAATAGACCACTCACCATTCTTCAAGAAATCTGAGACTTTTAACAAGGGATTATCTTTAACAAAAGAATTAAATCCCACTTGGTCAATTAGTGTCTTTTCCCAAGCCAAGGATCAAACCATACGAAATGTGCTTTCCATCTCCAATTATATATCCGATATCTTCTTTGATAGCATCCCATGCCCATTTAAGACCCGGCCAAACAAGAGAGCTGCCATTGAGTGTTCCACTGGCCATACTTATTCTGGGTATTTGGCTTTAAAAACCTAGCCCAATCATCTTCCGACTTGTGAATTTTCCACATCATCTTCATGAGTAAAGCTTTATTCATACACTCAAGTCTTTGAATACCCAAACCTCCTTCACTCGTAAGGAGTGCAAACTTTCTTCCAAGAAAAGATAGTGTACTTTCTTGTCTCTCCATCACTGCACCAAATAAAATTTCTTATAATTCTTTCACAAATTTTAATTATCAAGCAGCCATTTGTACACCGACATGTTATACATAGGCAAGCTACACGTAATGCATTTTACTAGAACTATTCTTTCTTGAAAAGATAACAATTTGCCTTTCCAAGTTGCTAACTTTTTCTGCATCATCTCAACCATTGGCCATACAAGATCGTATTTTACTCTCCCAAATTAAGAACTACTCCCAAGTATTTATCGGGAATCTACTCAATTCCATTTGCACAATTTCTTTTATTAAGTTTCTTCTCACTCTCAGTTGTACCTTCTACAAAAAGCTTGCTCTTACTCTTATTAATAATTTGGCCAGAGCCATTCTCGGTACTCTTCTAATAGCTTCATAAGATTTAAGAGGCTTCTTTTCTCTCCATTACAAAAGATGAAAACATCATCTCAGCAAAAATGATGAGTTGGATGAATCCCATTCCTCACCACCATTGGCTTTATTATACCATCCTTAACACTCGAGTGAGCTTCCTACCGAGAGCTTCTTCCATCAACACAAAAAGCAATGGAGAAAGGGGATCACCCCGCCTAAGACCCCTTCCCACCGAGAAAAACCACAAGGCCCTCCATTCACCATAACAGAAATTCTAGCTGATTTGAATAATGTATTTAACCATTCACACCACTCTTCAGAAAAACCAAACTTTATAAGAACTTGAAATAAAAATTGCCAACTTACAGAATCATATGCCTGGGATATATCAATTTTAAGCCCCACATTTCCACATCTTCTTTTCTTGTGCATCTCATTGACCATTTCTGAAGCTAATAAAATTTGCTCTTGGATACATCTCCCCTTAACAAAAGCAGCTTGTTGTGGTGAAATTAACTTATGCATAAGAGTACCCAGTCTAGTAGCCATAATTTTTGTAAAAATTTTGAAACTTACATTACTAAGACCAATTGGTCTAAATTGATTAGGACTCCTTGCACCTTCAACTTTTGGAAGTAAGACTAAAAAGTTTGAATTTAAACCTTTTGGGATGAACTTCCTTTTCCAGCAAAATTGAATAGCTTGAACAAGGTCATTTCCAATTATGTGCCAACAAGCCTTGTAGAACCAACCAGCCACTCCATCTGGTCCAGGGGAGCTATTAGGATCCATGCTAAAAATGGTTTCTTTGATTTCCTCTTCTTCTGGGGTTTTATTTAGCATGAATTGTTCCTCACTGGTAATTACATTAGGGATTTCATCTAGTAAGGAATCACACAGATCAACAGGCTGATATTTAAACTTTTCTTCAAAGTGATGAACTAAAGTGTCAGCTATCCTTGCTTGATCATTGATGATATTACCATTTCTATCCTCCAATTCAGAAATATTATTCCTTCCTTGATTTATTTTGAGGTTTGCATGAAGGAATCCAGTGTTTGAAGCCCCTTCTTTAATCCACCTTATTCTTGCTTTGTGCTTGAGGAAAGTGTTGAGCTGCACTTCTTTAGAATTAAAGTTATTTTGTGCTTGAACCAAATTATTAAGAGCAGCTTCATCAAAAGGATTTGCATCAGATTGCTCCATTGCTTCTTGAACAAATTTTTCAGCTTGTTTAATTTGAGTATGCACATTGCCAAAAACATTCCAATTCCATTCTTTGAGGAACATTTTTAGCCTTTTTAATTTTTGTTGAAACACAAAAGCTGGATCACCATGTATAGCATCAGACCAACTATTAGCAACAACCTCCAAGAAATTAGGGTGTGAAAGCCACACCTGTTGAAACTTCATAGGCACATTACTAGGCTTAGGAATTTGATTACATCCACCCAAAAGAGGCGAATGATCAGAAGCAACCCTTAACCCAACTTTATAAGACCAAGAATCATATTTCTGCTGCCATAAATTATTAAACACTGCTCTATCCAAATTGCACAAAATTCTTCTAGTACCTTGTTGACAGTTAGACCAGGAAAATTCTAAACCAGTTTTTGGAGCTTGTGAAAGTTCACATTCATCCAAACAATTAGTGAAATCCAGCATTGATCTTTTATTAGGACTTTTTCCTCCCACCTTTTCATCTACAGAAGTAATAACATTAAAGTCCCCTATAACTAGCCAAGGCAGATGAAGTTGACTGATGTGCACCATCTCGACCATAAGTATCTTCTCCGAACAAGACCAACATGTGCATGAACACCGAAACAAGAACACCTCCAATTTCCACTTTGTAATCATTTGACTAGATAAAGAAATAACAGAAGGAGCAGATAAATTTTGATTCCAAAACAACCATATATTACCTTTCATGTTAGAAACCGAATTGTGGATTACCATACTTGTCATGCCTGGTAATTTAAGCTTACTACAGAAAGAAGAATTACAATAAACTTTGGGTTCAGCAACCCAAACTATTGAAGGATTAAATTGTTTGATGAGAGACCTTAACTTATCCTGAGACCTAGCTCTCCTTAGGCCTCTTAGGTTCCAATATAAAACCTTCATTGCTTTGATTGGGGGCCTTTAGTGCCCCCCTTTCCTGGATTTTTCCTAAAATTGTATTTACTAGGATTTTGGATATTTGTTGAGACTTGAATATTATCTGAATTTTGAGAAGTACCATTTTTGGTGTTTGTAGTTACCTTATCCTGCACTGAACTGGAAGAACCCATAGTAGCAGGCTTTTGAATAATTTTGGACCAAGAAGTAGATGGTATTCTTTCTTCTGAGATAGAACCATCTTTTCCATTTATATACTTGACAACAGTATTCTCCTCTATGTTTGTTGAAACAATTTTTAGAACTTCAGTAGCTTCAATATGATCATCAACAATTTCTTCCTCATTATTCAGAACATCAAAAATTCCAGAATTAATCTTGATTGAATCCTGTGACACAGAATGAGATTGTTGATGTATATGAGTAACAGGGTCTCACAAATATCAAATTTCTCCACAATTTTTACTTGGGGATGTTGACTTCCTTGTTCTTGAACATTATCACTTTTTCCACCAGAGTAACCTCGGAATTTGCTTTGATCTTCATTCTTTTTGAAGCTCTACATTCAAGTTGAAGATGACCTACTATTTTGCAATGATTGCGAGAACTTAGGTGGCTTTATAAGAATAATAGATCGCATAAACCCTCCAAACTTTGTTTTAATCCATATTTTATTTGGGATTTTTCTTGCAAAATCAATATTAATTAACATTCTAGCATAGTATCCATTTTCATAGTTCGAGTAGCTTCATCAACCTTAATAGGTTCCCTAATGCTCTACCAATAGTGAACAATGTCTTCTCATCCCAAAATTCTAAACTCAAACCAGGGAATTGAACCCAGATCAGCATTTGATGTTCTAAAATTTTCTCGCCGAAAGTTTGGAATCCATTTCCTTATCCACAATACCTGATTTGCTACTTCCCATTTTCCAAATTTTTAATCATATTTTGATCACTTTGATTATCAAGCTTAATAATGAAAAACCCTTTCCTAAGGGAATCATTTTGCATTGACCAACTAATTTCCACCGGTTTTTGAGATTGGTAACAAAGATCGGAAAATTTAAGATGAAGTAGATCTAAACGACCTATCAAAGAAAATTGCCAAGCAACACATCGATCCTCGCTTTGAGCTTAAATCAATCGATGGAGCCTCTTCATACGGTTTATCCAAATCAACAACAGATGAACCCATTTCTAGATTCACACTTAACAACTAATTTAAATCTACACTAAGAATGAAAGATCCAATCAAAGAGTAAACGCCAATCATCAAAGATCGTTATTACAAGATTACAATCAATTCTCACCTGAGTTAATGAAGATGATCGAAATTCGAGAAACGAAATTTTTCGCCGATTCAGTCGCCGAGTTGCAGAGCTCAACTCAGTCCGTGTGCATTTCTACTACGAAACTTTTAAAAAACCCTATTTCTGCATATTGTATGCGTACTAGGATCCGAGATCGAAACATGGCCGCGAGTTGACAACTCTAATTCAGAAATCTGGTAAGAACGACGAATCCATCCATTTACAGGTAAGATTTCTTCTAGATATTCTACGAAACCTTAAACAAACCGTATTTATGCATAAATGTATGCGTACCAGGCTCTTAAATCGAAACCTGGCCGCGAGTTGACTACTCTAAGTCAGAAACTTGGTAAGAACGATGAAACCATCCATTTACAGGTATGATTCCTTCGAAATATTCTACCAAACCTTAAAAAAAACCTATTTCTGCATATTGTATGCGTACTAGGATCCGAGATCGAAACCTGGCCGCGAGTTGACTACACTAATTCAGAAATCTGGTAAGAACGATGAATCCATCCATTTACAGGTAAGATTTCTTCTAGATATTTTACGAAACCTTAAACAAATCCTATTTCTGCATAAAGGTATGCATACCAGGCTCTTAAATCGAAACCTGGCGGCGAGTTGACTACTCTAAGTCAGAAACTTGGTAAGAACGAAGAAACCATCCATTTACAGGTAAGATTCCTTCGAGATATTCTACGAAACCTTAAAAAAACCTTATTTCTGCATATTGTATGCGTACTAGAATTCGAGATCGAAACCTAGCCGCGAGTTGACTACTCTAATTCAGAAATCTGGTAAGAACGACGGATCCATCCATTTACAGGTAAGATTTCTTCTAGATATTCTACGAAACCTAAACAAACCCTATTTCTGCATAAATGTATGCATACCAGGCTCTTTAATCGAAACTTGGCCGTGAGTTGACTACTCTAAGTCAGAAACTTGGTAAGAACTAAGAAACCATCCATTTACAGGTAAGATTACTTCGAAATATTCTACGAAACCTTAACCAAATCTTATTTCTGTATATTGTATGCATACCGGGCTCCAAGATCGAAACCTGGCCGCGAGTTGACTACTCTAAGTCAAAAACTTGGTAAAAATGACGAATCCATCCATTTACAGGTAAGACTCCTTCGGTATATTCTACGAAACCTTAAACAACCCTTATTTCTGCATATTCTATGTATACAATGCCCCGAGATTGAAACTTGGCCGCGAGTTGACTACTCTAAGTCAGAAACTTGGTAAGAACGACGAATCCATCCATTTACAGGTAAGATTCCTTCGAGATATTCTACGAAAGCGTAAACAAACCTTATTTATGCATATTCTATGCATACCATGCTCCGAGATCGAAACCTGGCCGCGAGTTGACTACTCTAAGTCAGAAACTTGGTAAGAACGACGAATCCATCCATTTACACGTAAGAAATATATCAGAATTGGATAAGAAATATATCAGAATTGAACATCCTAGGTTCGATGATTACCAGAGTTAAAATGACCATATTACCCTTACTAGAAATAAAGGTAATAAATATTACGGAGATTGTGAAAATTACTAAACTATCCTTATCTGAAATAAGTAAAGTAAATATTACAGATAGTGAAAATGATCATATTACCCTTCATGGAAATTTGTGTAATAAATATTATGGAGATTTTGAAAGTGACCTGACTACCCTTATCGAAAAAAAGTAAAGTAAATATTACTGCTTGTGAAAATGACCATATTACCCTTCTTGGAAATTAATGCAATAATAATTATGAAGACTATGAAAATGACCAGACCACGCTTATCGGAAAATAAGTAAACTAAATATTATAAATTGTTAAAATCACCATATTACCCTTACTAGAAATAAAGGTAATAAATATTATGGAGACTGTGAAAATTACCAGACTACCCTTATCTGAAGTGAGTAAAGTAAATATTACAGATAGTGTAAAATGTGTGTAATTATTTACAGAGAAGGCGTGTATGTGATTGTTTACAGAGAAGGCTTCGTGTTTGTTTGTGGCTCGGTCACTGAGCATTATTTTTGAGCATTACATTTTGTTTTACAACTCTTATGAAGGGTTGTCATAAAGTTAGTGTATTAAAGAACCACAAACTTGACAGAACATGTAATAGTGTAGGTATGGTTAGTGGTGTAGACTTCCATACAGGAGGTTGAGGATCAAATCCCCCCATCCTCATTTATTCTAGTGTTCTATATTTTTACTTCAACAACACTTATAAGTGTTGTTATACATTTTATTAAAAAAATCAAAAAAAAAAATCAAAACATGTGAACGGTAAGGATGGTTGATGAGCTAGACGTCCATGCAGTAGATTCATGTTTGAATCTCCCCTATAACCTCATTTTTTCCAACATTATATATATTTTATTTTTACTTCAACAACACTTATAAGTGTTGTTGTAGGTTTCTATTTAAAAAAAAAAAAAAAAAACCGAAACTTATGAACTGAAAGGGTGGTTGATGAGCTAGACTTCCATGCAGTAGGTTCATGTTCGAATCTCCCCTCTAACATTTTTTTCATTATCATATTTTTGTGTTCTTCAACAACACTTGTCAGAATTGTGATAGGCTAAGTCACTACATATATGGAACAAAGTTGTTATAGTTAAATATCATATTCGAATCTCCCCTATAACCTCATTTTTTCTAACATTATATATTTTTACTTCAACAACACTTATAAGTGTTGTTGTAGGTTTCTATTTAAAAAAAAAAAAGAAAAAACCTGAAACTTGTGAACTGAAAGGGTGGTTGATGAGCTAAACTTCCATGCAGTAGGTTCATGTTCGAATCTCCCCTCTAATATTTTTTTCATTATCATATTTTTGTGTTCTTCAAAAACACTTGTCAGAATTGTGATAGGCTAAGTCACTATATATATGGAACAGAGTTGTTATAGTAAAATGTCGTCACAACTGTTTTGCTTAAGGAGTTGTCGTTTGTTTTCTTAGCGCAACCCCTTGTTTCCTAAGGGTTGGCAGTGATGATATACGACAACCCTTCCTTTGAAACCAGTTGTAAAATATAGGACTTTCTACGATGTTTAGAAAAGTGTTGTAAATCTCTAGTTGTAGATGTATATTTTTCCTGTAGTGATCATTTGTATACTTATATATGTGTTTGGTCAAAGGTGGCATTTGATGTAGAACACCACAATCAGTACAACCCCTGCTTTATTGAATTTACATTCTTGATGTTTTTAGCTTTCTTGCATGTCATTTGGCATCTAAATTATAAGAATGTGAAGAATATGCAAATCAGTGATTAACACAACAATTAGAAGTACCGTTTTATTGAAAGAAAAGCAATTCAGAGTAAAGTGTACACACACAATTAAACTGTAAGCTTTAACTTTTATTAAAACCATCACAAAAACACAAACCCAACATGTGGAAGACGTAAATCAACATCAAGGTTTTATCATTTCACCTTAAAGAACTGAATTCCAGTTTCAGAGAATACCATAAGAACAAATATAAAGTTGATGATGCATACACTTCCAAAGTCATTGCAGCTTTTTAAATTTTGTTTTCATCCAAAGCAGGAGCAACAACTTGAAGTAGAAAATATCAAAAGCATAAAAAAAATAGAACTCTTACCCTGAGGCTAAAGTGAGACTGAAAAAGTCATAGGCTGAGTTCCAACTTTTGCAATGCATATCGAGCTAGTGGAGTAGTCGAGTTGGACTAAAACAAAAACAAACGTATTAGAAACTAAACCAGAAACATACTTCATGATTAAAATAATAACGATAAGGTAACCGTCTTTTTACGACCTTTAGTAATATCTTCTCCTCTTCTATTGAAACTAATATTTTTAAAAAGTTATATTATATTCTACAACTAGATGAAATTGGTTTCATCCAGAGTATTTTGACGAAATTAAGTTATATGAATGAGTAAACTATATGAAACTGGTTTCATCTTGGGTATTTTGACGAAAATACAATTATATATCAGTCTATAACTAGATAAAACCAGTTTCATCCTAGTACAACATGGATGAAAATAATTTCAGGTCAATCCAAAAAAAAGATGATATTGGTTTCATCATAGTATAACATGGATAAAAACAATTTCAGGTCAATCCAGAACTAAAACTAGATGAAATTGGTTTCATCCTGAGTATTTTGACGAATTTAAGTTATATCAATGAGTGATTTATATGAAACTAGTTTCATCTCTTTCAAAAAAAAAAAAACTAGTTTCATCCTGAGTATTTTGACGAAAATACAATTATATCACAGACTATAACTAGATGAAACCAGTTTCATCCTAGTATAACATGGATGAAAATAATTTCAGGTCAATCCAAAACAGGATGATACTGGTTTCATCCTAGTATAACATGGATAAAAGCAATTTCAGGTCTATCCAGAACAGATGAAACCAATTTCATGTTACTATCAAACATTGATGAAATCAATTTCAAAACAAACTAATTCGCTAATTTCATCATCACCATCATTTTTGAATGAACTTAATCATCGACACAGCCACCACCATTACTGAATCAAGTTTTATTTCACAAGGATGGTATGAAAAGAATGCCTAGACTTGCTTCACCGTGGATCAAAAAGGTGACAAGGGAACTAACCAGGATGCTATGATTGTTAGGAAGAATTTCTCTTAACATGTATGGGAAAACAGAAGATAAAACATAAAATCGAGAGAATTAAGGAGGTTAACGCCTAAACACCAGTTTCATCCGTGTTTACACAAGAAGAAAAAAACAGAATGAAATTTCACTCACAAAAATGATTCATTTCAGAAAATTAAGGTAGTTAACATCAATTCGTGTGAAATTGATGAGTTCTGATAATAAAATCATGAAAAAAAATTAGGATCGAGAAACTTACCAGTGAAATTGATGGTATAGAAAACCCTAATTTTGGTTTGAATGAATTTGAGAACTCTCCATTTAATTAGGGTTGCCGGTGTTTTGTGGTGGTGGTGATATCAATGTTGACGATGATGTTGATGTTTGTGGTGGTGGAGGAAGGTGGTGGTGTTGGTTGTAGATGATGATGGTGGTGGTTGTAGTTATTGTCGATGGTGGTGGTGGTAGATGTGGTTATAGTTGATGATGGTGGTGGTGGAGAAAGAGAAGATCGAGAGCAGAAGAAGAAAGTTATGGAAACGGTGGAGATCGTGGAGAGGGAGATCGATATTATCTAGAGTGGGAGAAGAAAGGTAAGGGTAATTTAGTCTGTTCCCATTAAAAAGATGCTCTGTCCATATGACTCAGGCCGAATTTTTACCCGTCTATTTGACCCAGAAAAAGTGCCATTTTAGCTATATAGCCCATTTTCTGATATTTAATTATTGCATCACCTCTTAACTCAAGATATTCAAAGAAACATTAAATGAAATCATAATATATCATACATGCATTAATTGGATTTAGTGGTGGCATGATGAATCTAATGCAAAATGAGATTTATTTGCTTATTTTTATCCATAACTCATTAGTGATATATGCATACACACTATTACTTAAATGATCTTGTGTTCGTTTTTGGATAATGTATATGAATAATTTTACAATGTACTTATAGACATTATTTTCGTTTAAAACAAAATAGAAAACTATCTTGCAAAGGAACACGATTTAATTTAAAGTCTGGAAAAAAACAAAAATTACACCAGTCAGATATCATACTAAAGCAGTGTCGTTACGACACAAGTTATCTCTAGATATTTATTAGAACTCTCTGTTAACCTCATGTCGTGCCGTTATGACACGAGTTATTTCTAGTATCCTATTCCTACAAAGGAACCCAAATCGCCACGCTCGTACCTAGTGCATAGGCGGGATAGGCAGCCGCCTAGGGCCCCCGAATTTAAGAGGCCCCAAAAAAACTTAATTTCCATATATATATATATATATATATATATATATATATATATATGATACTGTATTGTGTACATCCGGTCAGAGTACAAAAAAAAAATTACGGACAGACTACATGTTTGTATGGAAGCCCAACAAACCAAAGGCCCTAGAACCTCTCTGACTAGTAAGTTTGAACAAGAACCATTTTTTGGGGACCATGGTTTTTTTTGGGGACCATGGTTCTATTTTTAGTAAGACATTTAGAAGTAAATCTAGATCACCCCTTATCTAGATATTTCTATTAATACCTAAACTACCCTCCTGATTAATTTTGGGTAATGATTAGTTAGTGTTAATAATAGTTAGTGTAGTGATTAGTGAGATGATTAAGTTAAAGATAATTAGTGAGATTAAAAATCAGATGGGTTTTTTAAAAAAAGAAATAGAATTATAGAGAGAGTAAAGTTAGAGAAGATGAAGAAGTAAAACATGGATTTAACCAACCACAACCGGAGGAAGAGTATTTGGGTACCCAGGTATGCTTCAAACCTAGATAATGTTGATTGAATCGATCCAAAATTTACATTTTTAAGTACATTTGGGCTTGTTTAGTTACCTTATGTGAAGAACAGTAATCGAACACATCCAAAGTGTAGTTCGGTTACTTTTTCCAAACACGCAGGTTACCAAACTCGCTCTTAATGGAGGTTTTTAGTCGTTCGGGTAACACGCAGGTTACCGAACTTTGTTTATAGGATTTACAGAGTAATGTTCGGTTTGCCCGCAATGTTGCCGAACTTTAGGGTCTAGAAGTTCGGTTGGTTTGCAACCTATATGCAACTGAACTTCCCGTTGATTAAGATTTTACCAAGTGTACAAAGTTCGGTTGTTTCACAAACTTCATACCAACTAATATCTAACCGAACTACACACAATTAGTTAAGAGTTCGGTTTGTCAAGGTTTTTTGTGAACAAACCGAACATAGTGGGACAAGTTCGGTTAAATTGAAACTCAAAATAGTGGGCAAAGTTCGGTTAAATCAAAAATCAACATAGTGGGAAAAATAACACAGTTCGGTTACATTTGATTTTTTTTTTTTTTTTTTTTGTAATATTGGTAAAGTTCGGTTAGAAAATAGTTTTAGCCTTCTTTGCGAACCAACCGAACTCTGAGTTCGGTTAAGAAAAAATTAATTCGTGATAACCAAAGTGTTCTTCGTGTTCTTGGTTTCAGAATGTTCGATTAGCAAACTAGTTTTTTTTTTAAACTATTCCTAACAGAACATGCCACTGTAACTTCCATTTAAACCATATTTTGATGACTACTGTTCAAAATTTCAATCAAAAACGAATTAGAAGTAATGGGTTTGTGGGAAAATACTTATGGATAGGTTTGTTTATAAAAGATTGATTAATCGACGATGAAAATTCAATGAATCGACCAGGCTAAAAATTTGATGATTTTGATTAGATTTGTATATGATCAGGTTTAGATGATCATAAATTGAGGAAGAATAGAAGAAGAAAAATTGTAGAATAGAGGAAGAAGAAGTCGTGGATTAGTTATAATTTTAATTAGGTAAAAGAGTAATTATGTTAATGATTTAAATTAAGTTATATATATAGAGGTGGTGGTGGTTGGTGGTGGTGGTAGTCGGAGGCGGTGGTGGGAGGAGGTGGTGGTTATATATATATATAGGTGGTTAGTAGGTTAGTTTTAAATTAAATTAGGTTAAGGGTAGGTTAGTCATTTTCACACTTTAGGACACCCCTTATAACTATAGGTAAGGTGGCCTAATAAGACCTTGTCCCCTCAAAAAAACCATGGTCCCCAAAAAATGGTTCTTGAACAATTCCAAGAGTTCAATGAAGTTTTTGGGTTCTTGTTTCAAGTAAAGAAGTTATATTCTCTTGATGATAGCACTTTAAAGGAATATTGTATCAAGCTCCAAAATTATCTAAAGCATGGCATGAGTTCTGATATTGATGGGAATGACTTGTATGCTGAATTGAAAGTTCTCAAAAGTTATTTGCCACTGAAAGGGAAAGTGGAGTGTTGATTTTTTGAAAGATATGGAAGGTTGCTACCCAAATGCAGAAATCGCTTATAGGATTTTATTGACAATTCCGGTTACAGTTGCCTCTGCAGAAAGAAGTTTTTCAAAGTTGAAGCTGATCAAGTCTTATCTTCGGTCGACAATGTCACGAGAAAGATTAAATGACTTAGCAATGTTATCTATCGAGGTTGATATGGTGAACAACATTGATTACGATGCCATAATTGATGAGTTTGCATCGAGGAGGCGAGGAAGGTCAATTTTTAGTAGCTTATCTACTTTTATGTAGTTGTTGTTATAAACCAAGTTTATTTACTAAGATGCCCTTTGTGTCTAAGATTAGGGTTTACACATCTTGGGCACCAAGTCTTCTATCTATATAAATAGAGGCTTAAACTTTGTATTCCATACACATATTAATAAGAATCTCTCTTTCTTCTTCTCTACTTTGTGTCTCTTGTTCTCTATCTTCTATTTCACAAGACGTTATCACGCACGTTGCTCTACTAGCTAACAACACTTTTGGGCCATAAAAGAATTATTGGAGAATACGGAGAGATTCAAATCCGAACTAAACACGGAGAGATTTCTTAACCTTTCGTATTAAGTTTTTTTCTTTTTTACAGGCTTTTATCATGTAAACATAGACCGTAGCATTAGTTAATGATTGGTTCACATGTCACGTTTGATATCAATACTAACATTATTTTAATCTTTTGTAGATTCAATTGGATCAAGATCCATGTTATCTCAAACCGCGCGTATGTCTTGAGTACAAGGACATCAAAATGCCAACAAACACCAACTGTATGTTTATTTTTCTTGGCATCTTGTACGGTTTTATATACGTGACTAATATATATATATTTTTTTTTTTTGTTCTTTTAGTTGATGATAGCCATTAACGGCCAGTGCTATTTTTCCTTTTCTACAAGCAATAAGTTGTACCCTTTGACATATTGTGTATATATTCCCAAGTCAATTTATGTCTATGTGGGTGATTAACTTGCCGAACAAGTTCGATCTTCCCTATTCTCTAATCTCCTCTATATAGAAAGAAAAAAAAGAAAAAAAAAACATTGAAGAATGGTTTAGAGTTCTATACCTTTAATGAAACTGTAATCACCAAAAATTGGTGTTACCACAATATAATTATTACGTTTGCGGTAACAAATCATGCGCATGGTTGAAGAACCTCCGGCCAGTTAATATTGGTATCTTTATCAATTAGACAATGATCATGTGATTTGCATTTGGTTTCTATTCTTCACAGAAACAATTCTTTTACCACACAATGGATTTTTCATAGCAAACGACATTTTTTTTCTCTCAGTCGTTGATACGTTTTTGGTATATCTTTTTACCAATCATTATTAATTTTATCCATAAATGCTCTATAATGAGATGTAAAATTGGCATTCTAAATATTTTTTTATTGATTTCTATTTCTTTAAAGAAATCTTTGTCAACTAAAAAGTAGATTTTTCTCTACAAAGAATACGATAATTTCTTTATTTTTCTCAAAAGAAATTGGAATTAGATTTCTCTATGGATCCTAAAAGGATGAGATTGGTTATTACGTATTCACAATTGCAAACATCAATGAGAAGAATTGCTGCATTCCTGAGGGATATTTAGAAATATTTAGTTCTCTTCCTTGTATTATTCTCCAAAATTTGAAGTTTTTCCACTTGTAGTTGGAATTGAACGCTAAAGATCAAGGGGTGCGCACCCGGCTTTTTAGCCTATATAATTAGTCCTTAAAGCGACTTAATTGATCTTTCTATAAATTTCTTTTGCTAACATAAGTGTCCATAATTTTATTTTATTTTTTATGGAGAGTTCGCATATTTTATATGCTTTTGTACCAATTAATTTTGGGTTCCAAATGTACTCCATGGTTGATGTTAAATATGTATGTCTATTAAGATTTTTTTTTTCTTTTATGTCAAAAGACATTTCATAATGAGTATATGTCTCGAATTAATCGGATAATACTTTACGAAACTTGAAGTTTTCGTTTATGAGATAAAAAGAAAATTTCCACCATGATCAGGATGAGGGCCTACACTATCAAAAGCTTGTGTTAATTAACTTAAAAGTTATATCAATTTCTCTCCCTACATGATCAAAATCGATTAAGGCTGTCATTATATAATTGGCGTGAAATTTTTCTCATTTTTCTTTTATATAAGCTTTGCCTCTTAAGAGGAAATCCAGTCACATCTAGCAAATAAGTAGCATTCTATAAAAGGCTACAGGTAGTGCTCCAATTGAGTGTACCAAAATCACATTCTCAAATATAATAATATCTTCTCACATGAAAACGAGGATATTATAATGCCCGAGGGTGCTGGTACCAGTAAATTTTGAAATTTTCAAAGTATGCATACATTTGGGAATTGTGTGAGCTCGTAGTAAGCTAATTTTTTTGTCGAATATTACAGTAGCTACTAAAATAATAAAGATTGTGGTTGTTAACCCCTCTGCAGAGGAATATCGACAATGTGATTGGTTGGCATATATTCCAAATTAGATTGGATTAATTTCTTGATTAACGTGATTTTGGATCCAAGACTTAACAATTTAAATTGCCAAGCCTATTAATTAATGGTTGGTGTAGTCGTATTGCGTATTAAGAGAAATAAGTCGTTTTAAGAGCGATTGAGGGTTATAAGGTTGGTGTACCCGAGGATTGGTTCAATACTATATCGTTCTCCCTATATGATGCATTTTGCGTGGTAGTCTTGAAGGACTCGTATTGCATTCACACAAGTGATTTGCTTGGAGAACATATTCAAATTTTTATTCTTTGGAGGATTCAAATTATATTCAGGCAGCCACTTGACTTGATTATGTCAGGGTTAGCTAGCAATCCTTAATGTGTTTTTTTTTTAAAATTTACCAAAAATCCGGATTAGTTGATTGATGATATCAACTTTATAGGTCTTTTGAGAAGTCCTTAAAAACACCAAAATCCACGATTCTGCAGCATAAGTTCTATTTTATTTTCTTTATTAAATCTACAGTTAGAATTATGCTAGCATAAACTCGTCTTTCAGATAGACCAGAGTTATTATTTTGATGCTTGTTATCTGTAATACTCATAAAGATGAGTTAGCATCCATAAATCGTCAAAAGTTGTACTCTTTTCCCTTCGTTTCAGGTTTTTTCCCATGTGGTTTCCTGACAAGGTTTTAATGAGGCAACATCTCGTAGACGATGAATTTTTATTCAAAATGTTGATATTGTTCTCTTTTTTTCCTTCGTCCTGATATTTTTTCCCATTGGGTTTTACTGGAAAGGTTTTGGTGAGGCAATTTATTCAACATGGTGGTCATCCAAGGGGGAGTTGTATAATTTATGTTATTTGGTGGATTCCCACCATTAACTAGGTCATTTTGTTAGGCCAAATCAACATAACAAGCCCTTAGTAATTTGGATGTCATTCCGATCCACATAAGCACAAATTCAGTTTTGTTCACTTATAGTAATTTATCTACATATTGGCTCTATGTTGAAGAAACTACATCAACAACTTCTGCAAATCATCTCGGGAAGCTAGCAATCCATGACAAAAGTTCTCAATGTGTTGAAGAAGAATGTAGATTTCGCAAAAGTATTATCGAAGGCATTACTGCTTGTCCAACACAAATGAAGACTTCATCAATTATCCGACATCTTGATGAAAGCACAGTCCTCTTCTGCATTCAAGAAATTCGTTCTTCAAGATTGGAAAGTCTCGACTCAAAGATTTGCACGCAAAGATTTGACTGAAGTATTTATCAGGGGGAGCGCCATCATCAAATTAAGGTGCATTCACTGGACTTTATCGCGTTGTACTCTTTTTCCTTCGTCAAGGTTTTGTCCCACTGGGTTTTCCTTGTCAAGGTTTTAACGAGGCAACATTTGCGTGTCCAACACTGTTTCAAGTCTTTACGTGCTTATGCAATTTCAGGTTTTTCTCTTTTGAGTTTTCCTGGTATTTTTGTAATGACTTAGCCACAATGGTCATCAGGGGGAGTGTTATAAACCAAGTTTATTTACTAAGATGCCCTTTGTGTCTAAGATTAGGGTTTACACATCTTGGGCACCAAGTCTTCTATCTATATAAATAGAGGCTTAAACTTTGTATTCCATACACATATTAATAAGAATCTCTCTCTTCTTCTTCTCTACTTTGTGTCTCTTGTTCTCTATCTTCTATTTCACAAGAGTTGTTTTTATTTTGCCAATTTTACAGTATTATAATTTTGTTTTAAACGATGGGTGGAAAAAAATAATTAGGCCCCGTTTTTGGGTTTGCATAAGGCCCCTAAATAGTTTGGTACGGCCCTGCAAATCGCCATAAAATCCACGTAACAACCAATTTGATGGACGTGTAAAGTAGCTCGTAACGTAACAGGGGAAGACAATTGAGGAAACTTATATCATAAATATGTAATAATGGGATGCAAAAAGCCGATCAAAAATAAAATAAAATAATGGGATGCAAAGCTAAGTCCGAATGTCCGATAGAGCAAAAGATTCATCACGGGGAACCTAGTCCCGGGCCGAAATTGGTTTTGTCGAGTGTCATTAAAAAATATATATATTAGGAATGTAGGTAAACAACTTGTACATGCAAAATGAAAACACAAAATTGGTCAAAAAGATCAAAATCAACAATTTTTGGGTGAAAACGACACTTAGGTTTTGATACTGTTTAAATAGCCAAAAATTAAAAAGATACTGTTTAAATGGACAAAAATTTTAAAATAGGCAGGATGTAACCAGTTTCATCCTGTCCATTTTCAAATATTTTTTTCTTATTTTTTATTTTACACAGGATGCATCCAGTTTCATTCTTGCTATTTTTTAAGTATAAGCCCGGATGAAATCCAGTTTCATCCTTGCTATTTTTTTTTGGCTATTTCACCCGTACTTTTTTTTACTCGTCCATTTGAACCGTGTTTTAAAATTTTTTGGACAAATGACCCATTTTCTCAAATGAAAAGGGGACATGCTAACATGGGGAGCACATGTGAATGTAGGTAAACAACTCGATTTATAGTGTAATTTACTGCAAAAGTAAAGAGCTGGCTGATTTACAAAATCAAATCATTTCTGGCAACCACGAGCGTCGAGCATTATAAATTGAAATGGTTACTGCAAACTGGAATACTAGTGCATGCCCGTGTCTAGCAACTTACAAAAGAAAGGAAATCAAATCAAATCAAATCAAATAGTAAATTCACTCTTCTAATCACTTGAGTCGAGTCCTATTTATTTTACCATCCTCGGCTCACAACACAAGATGATTAGTTACTAGGGTGTTCTTGGACTGATTAGAACGTCCACTGGTGCTACCTTGGCACTTAGAATGACGCTCGATGTTTCTGTCATGTCCACTTGTCCTCCTGGTGCCTTCATTTCGAACTCAAGAATAAGGCGTGTAAGTACCAAATGCATCAGTTCCAATGCGAAAGATGAACCAGGGCATTTTCGCCTACCAGTTCCAAATGGTATGAGTTCATAATCATGACCCTTTGCAATATCAATCTTTCTTTTGTTGCCGCTCAAGAATCTCTCAGGTTGAAACACCGTTGGATCTTCCCACACTGTTGGATCACGTTGCATTTTCCATACGTTAACCCATACTCGTGTCCCAGCAGGAACACAGAAGCCACCAACAACAAAATCATCACTAGCCATTCGCTCCATGACTGGACTCACCGGATACAACCGCATGGATTCTTTGAATATAGCGTGGATGTAAACAAGGTTACGGACATCATCAACGTCCACGACAATTGTATCACCAGTTGATCTCCTTTTCATTTCAAAGTGTGCATCTACTTCTTCTTTTGCCTTGTTTAGCACATGAGGATGGTTCAACAACAAAGAAATGGTCCATATCAAGACCGATTTAGTTGTGTCCGTCCCAGCCGACATCATATCCTGTAAGTAACATCAATTTATACATTATCGTTATAGAAATTATCTTAGTTTTAATAATAAATTATACCTAGTAATTAATATCATATATACCAGGATAAAAGATTTGATGGATATTTCAGGATTCTCCCAGGAAGTTGTGACTGCTCCATAAGCGAAAAGCAAATGTCAATGAAGTCTTCTTGCTTATCCTCAACAGCTATGTTCGTTGAACTGTATTCTTCTCCTTTAGTTCTACAAAATTGTCTCTTCTTCCTACGTTCTTCAATTATACTTCCAAGTGTCATGTCTAATTTCTTGCCACAATTTTTCATTTTTCTCGTAAGACCAGTTAATCTATCAATCCACCCTAGCCATGGAACTATATCTGAAATTGAAGATGTGGTCACAAAATGGGATGCTTCATGGTGTGCGAGTATGAATCTTTCGCGGCTGCTCATGGTACCTGTAAATTGAATATAAGGTTACTCGGTAAGGTCACACACAATATAGTTCACAATAATGAAATTCGACTATAATATATACTTTAATTACCTATAAATAAACTCACCTGTCTCAGCATTTGATTCAGATCCACCGATGCCAACTATCCTACCAACCACGTCGTGCGTCAAGTGTGTGAGCCAATCATCCATTCTTATTAGAGCTATGGCAGGAGTAGTAGCTCCCTTGCTGTCACTGTTATGTTTGTTGTTGTTGTTGTTGTTGCATAACTCATAAAGCTTTCTAAACGAGGTATCCACTTCAGATGTTACAAAGTGTTTGTACTTCAAAAATGTTTGATTAGCGAGGAGGTTATGTGTAGTTATCTTCCGTAACTCCCTCCAATATTCTCCATAAGGTACCAAACCAACTCCATATCCATTTTGATAGAACATATGCTCAAACGCTGAATGGGGAGGACGATTCGACAATAACTTGTCATTGGTGCCAGTAAAACACTCTTTTACCATTTCCCAGCTACTCACTATTAAGGTCTTATGACTACCGAATCGTATGCTAAAAATGGGTCCGTACTTTTCAGCCATTTTTGCCAGAGTTATATGAGTTGACTCTTTGGCGTTCGTGACAAGACGAAGATGACCTATCACAGGCCAGGCACCCGCAGCTTGTGGCACTGGAGTTCTGGTAACTGATGTTGTATATGATGATGATGAGTACTGCTTCTTCTTCCGACCGTCGTTATTTCTCTCAACACTGATCAGCTTCTGTACATTGTAGATGATAGTGAGAAATATGAGTAAAGGAGCAAGCAGAAGAGCAGTATTGGAAATTTGAAGATGTGAAGACGAATGGAAATATTTTTTAAAGAACTCCATTGTTCAATATGCTCTTGCAGCTGATTATTACTGCTCTTTGCTTCAATTTATAGCAGAAGATGAATGTGTTATTGGCTGATTATATGAAGATCTGGATACACTACGTAGATCACGAGTTGCCCGTGAGTTCATGCTTTCATTCTCAAATATACAATTGCTACGTAATATATTGTCATCAACTTTTCTTTTCTTTTTTTTTTCTTTATAAGGAATCTCTACTCCGTATATACTCCAGAGGCTTAATGTACAATGCTGCTCTTCTACTTAATTTAATATATATACTCCATCTGTCTCTTAAAAAGGTTACCATCTCTTAGACCTCCTTCCCCAGAAATCGAGCTAGTATTTTTTTTTCTACATAATTGTTGTCATTTATTTCAGCAAAGAAAACGCTTGTACATTAAATTGGATATGCTTTAAAAAAATAAAAAAATAATTAAAATTAAATTAAATTAAACTAGATCAAGGTTATCTACTTATATTAACAATGTGAATTAATTAATCTTTAGTTGCTTAACTTGCTTTGCGGTTAATTTGCAATCATATATAGTTCTAATATTTCCCTGTAACGTAACTCTCACGACCAATTATTTTTTATTTATTTTTTTCAAATACATAAAAAGAAAAATTAATAAGACAAATGCCCTCCATTTGGAATATTACTTTGTAGCTATGTTTATTTTCCAATCAAAAAGTCTTTACAGACCGAGCTGAAAAAACCAGGTAAAAACCGCCACACACAAACTCACCACTGCACGTCTCCCGAGGGGCTGGGTCCACTGGGACCCATAAATTAAAAAAAAATAATAATAATCTGTGAGAGGCGGTTTTTACCTGGTTTGGGTTTCTCGGTATGTAGAGAAGGACTGCTTTCAATATGTCACTAGCTCTCGGAAAATGATTGTACTAAACCACCTTTCTTGCCCACCCCGAGTATAAATCAAAAGTTTTACTTCATTGTTTCCTTTTCTCATTTGCGCTTTTCCAAGCCATCATTCTTTTGTTTTTCTCGTTTCATAAAGGCCCAACAAATTGTAAATGTTACATAAAATCGGTTAAAAAGACCAAAATCAATAATTCCTGGGTGAAAAAGACATTTAGATTTTGATACTGTTTAAATGGACAAAAATATAAAAATAGTCAGGATGTAACCAGTTTCATCTTACCAATTTTCAAATTCTTTTTCTTATTTTTAATTTACATCAGGATGCATCCAGTTTCATCCTCGCTATTTTTTAAGTTTAAGCCAGGATGAATCCAGTTTCATCCTTGCTATTTTTTTGTGTCCATTTCACCCATAATAATTTTTACTCGTCCATTTGAACCATGTTTTAAAATATTTTGGACAAATGACCAATTTTCCGTAAATATTACCAGTGGTCACGTCTTCCTTCTTCTGTTACGTCCTCTCATGAACTTCCAAGCTTATTGTTGACCTGTGATAGTGCTTCCCTTCACCCATATTATACTCCAACCTCCAATGAAATAGGACTAGGCCTTGTGTGAAAACTTACAATCCAAAAGGAGAATATTTACAGATTTTTCATGGTCATTGCACATAACAAACATAGTATTTTGAATTGGACAGCCTCTTATGTTTAAGTTATTTATAGTTGGAATGGAATTTTGAGCGGCTGACCACATAAAAACTTGTACTGTGGAGGGACATGTTGAATCCATATACATGAGAAGGGTACCATCCTGAGAGAAGGAGGCAATCGCTCACCAGCCATGCGTAACATGCTTTTGCATCGAATCCACCAGAAGCATTAATGCGATGTACAACATCATCAATTTCATCATTCATATTTGAAGGGTTTCCTAAGACTCCAAACAATTCAATCATTTCTGGGATTTCAGTTGGAGTCAAATTTCTTCCCAGTCTTAAGTTCCATGCACCCTTTTCTATCAAATACTTTATTGTAGCATTTTTCAGTGTAGCTAACATGAAGATGTTTGGAAATGTGAGTTTGAGTGTCTGATTTCCTCTTCATTTGTCCCACTAGAAATTTTATTGCATTTCCTTTAGACACTTCTAGTGTAGTTATTTCTTCCACTATAGTTTTTTGTTTCTGGATTCCTTTCCAAATATTTCTTTCTTGAGGTGTAGTAGAGTCCACAAGTCCACACGCCATGCACCCAATTTTCCATAATTGGGCCGTCCGAGCGAAGCGATGGAGGACCTTTATACGGTCACTTTTTTGTAAAATCTAAGTGATCAATTAACATAAAAAGATTGAATTTGGTGTCCATGGTTAGTCTTTTTCACTTGACACAATTATTCATCCCTTTTAGTCTAACTAGAACACCGCTACCATGGTGAGGAGGACCGACCGAAGAAAAACGAAATACCCCTGATTGCATAGCTCGTTATATATACATATATATATTTATTTATTTATTTCGGAATATTATTTTTGAGGCATATACATCGTTTTAGTGGTTGCATAACCAAATGAGTAACTATAAACTGTTATGCATTTTTTGTGGTGGCTCCATAATTCGTTATGTATTTTTTTTTTATTTTTTTGAAATGATACTATATCCATTTCAGAAAAAGAGATACTTTCATAGTTTCATTTTGCCTAAAAATGAGCCAAATTGAAAAAGTGAAAGTATTATTTTTCCAGAAAAGGAATGTGAAAGTATCACTTTTCCTGAAACAGAAAATTAGTAGATCCATAAACCAAAATATGATCCTTTGTGGTGGTTTGCATAATGGCTATGCATTCAATTTTCGAGAATTGTGCATAAAGTGAGAGTATCACTTTTTCTTGAAAGGAAGGAGTACATCGTTTTATTAGTTGCAATGAAATATTAGTTGATGCATAAACCAAACTATGGCTACATTTTATCATGTATCCTTTGTGGTGGTTTGCATAATGGATATACATTTAATTTTCTAAAATTGTGCCTAAAATGATAAATACTTTCGATTTTTTCGTAAAAACTCTAAATTTGTTAATGTTGTTTGTACTTAATGCGTAGCTTTTTTTATTACCTTTCCAACGAGATAAAATTTGTAAAATTCCAAGGCACGGATTTTTAGATATGTTATATTAAAGTTTGGTTGCTAATTATACCCTTAAAACGATAGGATACATAACGAGTTATAGTAATTTGACTAAAAGGGAGGGACAATTGTGTCAAGTGAAAAAGACTAACCATGAACACCAAATTCCAATCTTTTCTTCAAATCGAACATTTGTGTTAGGTTTTATTTTACAAAAAAGTGGTCATAACTTATTTTTTTAGGGTATAATTGGAAAGCAAACTTTAATATAAAATATCTAAAAATCTGTGCCTTGGAATTTTGTAAATTTTATCTCATTAGAAAGGTTATAAAAAAATTTACGCAATGAGTACAAACAACAATATCAAATTTAGAGTTTTTACGAAAAATTTGGAGATATTTATCATTTTAGGCATAATTTTAGAAAATTAAATTTATATTCATTATGCAAATCACCACAAAGGATACATAATATTTTATGTAGCCATAGTTTGGTTTATGCATCAACTAATTTTCATTGCAACTAATAAAACGATGTACTCCCTCCGTTTTAAGAAAAGTGATATTTTCATTTTAGGCACAATTCTCGAAAATTGAATGCATAACCATTATACAAACCACCATAAAAGATGCATAACACATCATGCAACCATATTTTGGTTTATGGATTGACCAATTTTCCGTTTCTGGTAAAATGATACTTTCACATTCTGTTTTAGGAAAAGTGATACTTTCACGCCGTTTCAAGAAAAGTGATATTTTCGCTGAGTTGGATATTTCCTTAGTCATTAGTTATTTCCGCACTTAGAGCATCTCCAACAGAGGGTGGAGGTTTTATTTTTTCATGACACATAGGATTTTAGACCCTCATTTACATTAAATTCATCTCCAACAGTGGGTCATAGAAAATAGGAAGGGTGTTAAAATAAATATGAAGGTCTTGGAGAAGGTCTTATTTAGACCTTGGGAATGACCTCCACATCATCATTTTAACTATTTTTTAATTTTTTAATTTTTAAATAAATTGATATGAACCAATAGGAAAGAGGGAATCAATTTTATCATTATCCAAAACAACAATTTTAAAAATAAGACCCCATACTATTGGAGATGGTTCATGAGCAAAGTATTATTATTTTTGCCACATACATATGACCCCATAAATAAGGATCTAAATAAAAATTCCACATAGGATTTTTAGCACCCACTGTTGGAGATGCTCTTAACCACGAGAAAAAAATTCACATCTAATTTGAGGCGATCTTTAAATGACAATCATTGAATCAGTGATGCTAGATGATACTCTGCCTACACCTTGAAATAAGTGATCTTTAATGTTTCCTTTTAATAATTGAAGGTATTCCTTTATATGGAACCCACAATTGGGGGATATGAATTACTTCCCCCAATTAAAGGTGTCTGCTAAGGGGTATTTTTTGGGGCAAAAATACTAAAACACCCTTCCTTCAAAATAAAAATTAAAAAACTTCAAATCAAAAAACAAAAACATATCCCCCATTTCCATCTTCACCTCTTATTAATGAACCCGCAATTGGGGAATTTGAAACCTAAATATTCCCCACTCCCTTTCAAATTCTCTTCTCCTTTTCTGCCGGCTCCTCACTTTAAAACGATTTTTTTTTAACATTCGGAAGTGATGAAGACCATGTCGGAAGTGATGAATACCATGTCGGAAATGATGAAGACCATGCCGGAAGTGATGAATATCATGCAGGAAGTGATGAAGACCATGTCGGAAGTGATGAATACCATGTCGGAAATGATGAAGACCATGCCGGTAGTGATGAATACCATGCCGGAAATAAAATTGTTTACATCACCGGAATTGATGAAGACCATGCGGCATACCTGGTAACTAATGTTCAACGTCGTAACTTAATGCCGGCATGCTCGATAGAAATCTATCAATGCCGGTATTCAAGTGAAAAAAAAAAACAAGTTTCTGGATAATTTACATCATGTGCCGGCATAGAAATTTAAGCATCATACTATGCTGGCATAGGTACCGGCATGCTCAAGAATTAACTGACTGTGTCGGCAGTTGACTGATTAAACCAAAAAAAATAGGTTTTGAAGATCAAAACCAGAAAATTTTGTTACGAGCTTTTTCAGCTGCAAAAATGGTGGATTCAAAGGGAAAAAAAAAATCAAATTTTCAACCTCTTAGCAACAATTCTCTCTTCACAATCATCTTCCATTTTCACAAAAAAAAATTTCACTCAAAAATATTTTTCCCTCCTTCTACTCTTACCTCACTCACACAAATTCAAATAAAAATACACACTAATCTATCCCTCAAATACTTAAGTTTTTCCTAATTATTATTAACCACTAAAACTGATTAGTGAGGGCTAGATTAGGAATTAAAAAAATAATTACATAAGGGGTGACCCAGATTTGATATATGGATCCAGTTTTTGTCATTTAGCTATATCCCCCAATTGTGGGTTCTTTATATACCACCACAAATACTCACGTCTTAGTTAGTTATGTTATTTATAATTTAATTAATCTGAAAATCGTTGAATTATTGGAAATTTTTGTGTAGTTGCAGGAAATCCTACGACCACACTCCACTATCTTTAAATTAGATTCTAAGTGATCATAATGGAATCCTTTTATTATTATTTATCAAGATTTATATTTGGTTACAAGATATTACAAAGACTTTACTTGCTCTCCGAATAAACTTTCTCTCTCCTAATTTCTTATCTAACACACACTAAAAGATCCCCTTATGTGATAACTCTTTCCCCTTATATAGGGTTCTACATAGTGGATGACAGCTAAGAGATCCACTATTTTCGGAATCATTGTGCGTTATATTCGCTCATGTACATTCACTCATTCTTGCACAGTTGATTTCTTCGCATAGATTATCACATGATACTCGTGACTTTGCTGACATCATTCAATACGTCATCTCAATTTTACCCTGTGCGATAGTCCTCGCTTACATTAGATAATCTTCACTTCGCATACTTATTATATGTGCGATATTCCACTCCTACATTTTTCCTCTTCTCATTTCGCTTACTCTAATGAGTGAACGATATGAGAAATTCCTATCCTATAATATCGCACATACGTATCTTTTCGTATTCCATTCTGCCGACACCCTTCCGGAATTCCATCTTTCCTTATTTACGCGTGTCTTCTTAACCATTCATTATCTGACATGTCCTTTTAACCGCCTATTTTTATCCATTCCTTCCTCGCATTAATGAAATGAAATCTTGAAAAACGAGACTTATTTTCTCCTATATATATCTTCCTTCGTCTTCTTTTTACTTCTTACTTTCTTACTTCGTCTTCTCTGCTATTGATTTTATTGATCTCAATCTTTATCTAATAACTTTCACTCTTCTTCATTCCCATTCTTCAATGGCTCCAGGCAAGAAGATGGAGACAAAATTCATTAGGTTAAAGGAAGAGCTCAATTCAAGAGGTTATTCACTTTCTCTTCCTTCGTTATCTGATTATTCATCCAAATTAAATCTTGATTTGATCAACTCTGAATAATGGAACAATCAAAGAGTTATTGTCTCATTAGGGCAACTTCTGAATAGCCTTCCAATTCCCTTGTATAACCCAGAAATTTCATTATTCTATGAAATTCTTGCTGATGATCGATTCGCACGGGGAATATTCCAACTAAGTGGTGATGCGATTAGAATAGCATTGGAATATTCTCGCCAAATGGATTAGAGACCTCTTATCCTTATGAAGTGCGAAACAAATCGTATCGTGATAAGATCATCGACTCTACCAAATACACTCTTGATAACTTCTTCAAAATTACTATGTTGGAATTATGAAAAGTAATTCAACTAAATGGGCCGTTCGTTTAAGAAGAAAAGATGGTATTACTGAAGATAAGAAGATCATGCGAGATGTTGACTGGAATGACAAATCCAATAGCATTGCTCGCAGATCTAATGACTCAAGCTGGCTTAATTGCCCTGCCATTCTAGAAGGTCCTTATATTTTTGGTAAAGTCGATGATGGCTCTGATCTTCCTCTTCCCGTGAAACTTTGTTCTTATCAACCTTGGAAACTTGAACTGTCCGAAACTGAAAAAAAAGAAAATGGTATGTGATCTTTACATAAGTACTTTCAATCTCGCATAATTTGAACTGTCTTCTTATTTCCCTACTCCTTTCTTTGCAGACTGCTAAGAGAGCCAAAGCTTCACATAATGTATCAGCTTCGCAGAATGAAAAAGTAAGAAACATTCCTTTTTTTATCTTTAACAATATTGTTGCCTCTGTTTCTTATCTTGATTATCCGCGTAGGTGAAATCTTTGGGTGCTAAGACTTCGGGTAAAGGCAAGAAACTCGCGTCTAAATCTTCGTCCAAAACGACTTCTTCAATGGATGACCTTTCTAGAAAGCGTAAAAGATACGATTCTTTCTCAAATTCGGAGTCTAGTGATGACAATACTCCTGAAGATTCATTAGTCTCCTCTTCTCTCGAAAGATTTATCTAATCTTTTTGTCAGATCTTTTGACCGTCGTTAATAATGAAGAATTGAATCGTGCTTTTAAAATGGTCTCAAGGATCTGTGATGCTCCTACTTTGGATGATCCATCTCTTCGTGGATCTGCCTCTGCGATAAATCCAAATCTCCAATATACAATTTGCTCCTTGGTAATATTTGCAACTTTGTTCTTTGTCTTTTCTTTAGTATCACCTTACTCTTATCTATAATATTTCCTTTGTGTTCTCGCAGGGAGCCCGTTTGTCTTATGTAATCTCTTCAGATTATCATAGGAAACTTCTTAAGATGGAAACAGAAAACATCAAACTTAAAACCGAGAACTCAACCAATTCTGGACTGATTCACAGAGCCCGAGAAAGAAATGATGTACTCATTGGTATGTAGTTTTTACTTTCCCCATTCTTCTATTTCTATGTGATAATTCACACTTCTTATTTTGTTATATTTGCAGACCTTTATAACTTGTCGGATGAGGCAGCCAATCTCCCTGATGATGAAACCCTTTTAGAACATCTTAACTCTTCTTTAAATAATTACCCTACCCAGGGATTTGAGAGTCTGAGTTTGGAGGAGTTGAGACTGAAATATGCTTCTCTTAGAAAATACCATAAAAGCTCATTGAATACACTTAACAATTTTAAGCGCCGTCTTCAGAGAGTAAAAAAACAATTCAAGTCTTGGAGACGAAGAAGAATAAGCTTATTAGTGATAAAGATGAGGTTGCTCTTAAGGGTGCTAAAGCACTAGAAAAATTTCAAGAATCTATTATTAAAGTTCAGAAAGAACGTGATTCAGCTTTGAGAGACAAGAATGTACTTATTGAGGAAATAAATTTAATTCTCTCTCAACTTCTCATAGAAAGTGAAGCTGAATTTACTTGGGTTGCTAGGGTTCTGAACGATGCTAGAAAGAATTCAGCTGCAAATGTGAGCCTTCAAACTGAACATTCTGCACTGGTTAAAGACATTGTTTCCAATTATGAAGGTCATATGTTGTTCTTTTAATACTTGTCTTTTCTTTGAGAATAACATTTTCTTTCCTCCTAACTTGCTTATTCATATTTCGCAGAGAAAGACAAGGATCATCTTCAAAAAATTGAAGAATTAGAGACTCGCTTATCTGCTCGCAACTCCAAGTATCAGCAATTGAAGAAGAATTTCGTCACTATGGTTTCAAAAAATAGTAATGATGCTAATCGTGCCCGTGAAGCTGCTGTTAGGAAAGTCTGCATTGAGAATAACATTCCTCTCTCAAAGTATAGATTTTCGGAGGTTCCTGACAATGAAAATATTCCTGACATTTTGGATAGTGATGGAGAATATGAAGAATCTGAAGAAGAAGTAAGCGGCTCTGAGGCTGAGCGAGACGAAGAAAATGAAGATTAATCATTTTCACTTGTCTGTAATCTTGAAAATATGCACCTTTTAAGCATTAATCTTCACTTCTTTAATATAAACTTTATTTTATTCGCATTCGTATCCAAAATATCATTCTTTCTCGCATGTATATGAAACTATCAAATGGGGCAAGTAACATTCCCTTTACATTCCCATTCTTGCCTCTGTTAATTGGCTCATCTTGATATGATAATTAATATTATTTTAAACTCGCTTTCGATGTATTTGGTGTGAATGAATTCGTAACACCCATTTTTCTCTGTAAATTCCTGCAAAACAAAATTAGTTATGAAATTTTATTTTTCTCATGAGGTCTTATTTTTCCTTCCTATGTAAAGGTCTTATCTTGCCTTAATTTGTATTTCTGTGCGACGAGATCGCAGGAGGTATTTACACTGTAATGTAGCGACCCATTGATCTCGTCTTATCTTTTTCTTGTACTATTACCTCTTCAGGTTTTTATTGCATAAATATTACAAGTCTTAATACTCCCATGAGTAAAAAGCCTCATGACATTTACGTCTTTTGACACAATTCAGCTCCCTAATGGAGGGTGCCGTCCTTATCTTCCCCCTGGTTGCCCCTTCAAGGAAGCTTACCTCTACCGGGTTAAGGTTGGCTCCTCCCATCCGGTAATACAACAACCAGTTGATTTCGTAGTCTCTTATCCCTTCACCGATTAGGCTTATGGTTACGAGACTGCACCATAAGTGGAGTATCTTCGGACCGAGTGCGTCATAGTCAGGACTTGTCAAGAATGGTACGGTAGGCTCCAACGCCCCCCGCACTCTTGACTCAACCGTGTACCTCGCGCGCCCGATCGAGTTTCTCGCACTCCTTAGGAGAGACTTTCTCACCTTGGTCTTCCAATCTAAGATTATGAACTTAGACTGAAAATTTAAGGCACCTCTCCTGGATGGGCTTTTTCGTTTTTTCTCACCCCAAATCTCCATGACTCAAGTTCCAGGGTCGGTGTAGCTTTCCCTTGAGTCATGCTTTCTAGGTTATCTCCGAATATGACGTGCGATAGGTCTTACTTTTTGCCTCTTGCATGTATGCGAACTAGGTTGCACGCCACATTCGGATTCCCAGTCCATCTGATTAAAATTTTCATTTCTGGTGCCTTTTATTAAGGTCTTATTATAATGTTGTCAAATTTCTTTTTCTTGATACGGTATCACCATATGAAATTAGAATTTGTCATTCCATTCTCAATCTCTTAGTTTATACAACTATAGTACATAAATTTATTATTAATTTCGTTCTGATGAAGCAAAGATACTCATATGAAATTTCTCCATTATACTACTCATTTGTCCCTTTCCCTTTTTGTATTTCCTTAATCTCGCAGATGCTTTCTTGAACATTTTTTTCGCATAGCTTCTTCAATCTCCTCTGCGCGAGATCCATCGCACCTTTCACTTTTATCTTGAGAACATGACTTCTGCCTCTGCATTCCTCCTCTATCTGTAGAAGTGGTATCTCTGGCTCGCTTAGTACTATTATTCGCAGAAGGTCTTGCCTTAGTATTCTGCTTATCTGTTTTTCCAACTTTATACACTTCGTCCACCATTAATCTCTCAGCTCTTAGACTGTCTGCAGCATGCTTTTTCTAATTTCTTCGTTTACCTTCTCTTTCTTCGCAGTTATCAATATCGATTTCTTGACAACTTCTGCTTTCAACTGTATCTCCTTTTATTATGCCAATACCTTGAGGTAAAGGAAAATTTTATGCACTGGTGAAATGTAGAAGCCACGCCCAAGATGCTATGCATCCATGTCCTTCCAATCAGATCGTTATAAGGTGATTCGACATCCACGACACAGAATACAATTTCCGTTGGTAAATTCTAAAGAAGAATCCTCATTGTCACCTCTCCCTTCGGCTTGTTCGTAGTTCCATTGAAGCCATAAATTTTATATGTTGAAGGAATTAACTCGTCATCTCGTCCACCCATAATTTTTTATGTATGATAAAAGACAATGTCAAGAGAACTTCCAGGATCTATAAGTATTCTATTTATTGCACAGGTGTTTGCTTCATCTTTTTCGTCATCCTCTACTTTTGGTTTCGGATTAATTCCTAATCTCACTACCAATGGATATTCGTGCGATTCCCTTCCTCCTGGTGTTTCTTCCGTACTGAATGAAATAATCTGTTTTTGCCAATCTTTTAATGGTGATACTTTCGCAAGGTTGAGAATTTCCCTTCCATCAGTATCCCTCGCATACACCCTACTCAAGACATTGTCATGGAAGTCTTCTATGTTTTTGAATGAATGTATGATTGAATTACAATATAAGTTTTTTTCTTTCGCACCTACTTCAATTACATATGTATTCTTTCCTTTCTCCGTTCCATATGCATTTCCTCCCGGTGGTGGTGGTGGTGGTAAATTCTTTGGTTGATGTGCTAAGAAATGATCCAACTTCCCTTGTTCGATCATTCGCAATATGATTTTCCTCACATTTCTGCAATTATTTGTTGTGTGACCATGAAAGTGATGATATACATAAAATTCTTTACTCCTCCTCCCTGGTGGTTCCTCATCTCCTACATTATGTGGTTCAGGAATTTCTTCCATTAGGATTGCAGCTTCCCATACTTTATCTACTGTAGTGTTCAACTTTGGTAAATTTATCTGTTCCCATACTATCCTTTCAGTTCCTTGTCTCTTATTATAATATGGTTGCTGACCTCCAGAGCCTTCTAGTGGATTATCTATTCTCTGAATCTTAATATTACCTCCGCGATTTTGAAGTTTTTTTTCTCTATATTCCTTTTAAAATTCTTCTTGATTTGCACTACCCATGGCCATTAGCTTTTGTTCCCTCTCTATAATGTCCTTTCCTTGATTCCCTTGCGAGGTACTCGCAATAGCATTTGTCATTCTTGGGAGTAAACTTGCATTTCCACTCTTCGTATCAGGTACCGCCACTGGATAGGACTCCATATCTCTTTGCTTCTCTTCCAATGCTATGTATTCCTCTTGGAATTCGCACAACTCTGACATTGTTATTGTATCCTTTATTCTGAAGATTTGTGTATATAATAAATCTGTAGGGAAAATAGCGTTGACAAATGCCAGAATAAGGTATCGCTCATCCACTCGTCTTGCCATATCACTACACATGGTTCTCCAGCGTGTTGTTAGATGACGCAAACTCTCATTTACTCTTCTGCGAAGTCCGAATGCCGTTTCAATTCCTGGTCTTGACATATTATTGCTGATATATTGTCCTAAAAAGACATTCTGTAAATGATGAAATGATCCAATGGTTTCTATTGGTAATCCTTCAAACCATTTCAGAGCTTCCCCTCCCAGGCTCGCAGCAAAATATTTACACAACACTGCATCATTCTTTTCCCATTGCAATAATGATCGAGTGTAAGCTTTCACATGTTGTATTGCACATGCGCTTCCATCAAATATGCTAGTGAACACTGGTTAATTGTACTTGGGAGGTATCACTGCCATTTGAATTTGCCTTGTAAAGGGAGTTTTCCCAGCTTCCTCCACTGTTTCTTCTAGTTGTCTCCTTCCACCATTTATTTTCGCAGTCATCGTTTCTCTTATTTCCGCCATTTCTTTAAGAATTTCTTCACTTAAAGTTTGATCTAAATCCTCTCATATAGGTCTTTTTAATCTTGCTTGCCCCAATCTATTTTCATGATTATTCTGATGTACTGCCTCTTGTATCTCATATTCTTCATCTTCTTCTCTTCTTCTCCTATACCTTTCAGTGTTCACATCAATCTGTGCTCTATTATGCCTTTCCTCTCCATATATGCGATCATATCGATGTCTTAACATTTCTCTTTCTTGTGGTGCAGTCCTTCCTTGTTTTGTATTATCCATGCGATGATGTTCGCGCTGCCTTACTCGATTATCATGATTGTTTTGACGCAATGCTTCTTGCAATTCTCTCTCTTGAATTTCTTCCCTCCTTCTTTGTCTATCTCTTTCATCTCTCGCACGTGTAATTTCCCTTTCACGCTCACATTCTTCTCTCAACATTTCTCTTCCATGTAATATCATCTGTCCTTGCCTTGGATCATCTTCTTCTCTTTGAAAATTATGAAGTGTGCGACGAAGAAGTTCACTCGGATGTTCATATCGGTTAGTTCCTAGATCTTGAGCTACACGTCGTCTCTCTTGTCGGTCTTGTATATTGTCATCTATTTGCAGTTTTCTTCGATGATTTCCATGCGTTGTCTTCGCCTAGCATCTTCTTGATTAGATTGACTTTGTCTTGATGAACTCCTGCTTGATCTCAATCTTGATCGTGTAGCGCTTCTTGATCTCTATTCTTGCAATCTAAGATTCTCTTCTCTTAAATCATAATTCTGACGTACCAGGTTCGCACGTTCTTCTTCATCTCTCCTTCGTTCTCCTAGTAACCTTTGCTTGAGTTCTTCAATGGTCATATTTTCTTCGTTTTCTTCAATTAATCTTGCATTCCCAGTCCTTTGTTCCTCTTCTTTAGTAGAATTTTTTTGTGTAGTATGAATACTCACTCTATTATAATCAATATCATTGTTCCGCTCTTGTTCATACTGAGGTCTAATTGGAATTTCGTTCTTTGATTTTCTCTTACTCTTTCTTCTTGCTATTTCGGATTCGCACTTCTTCTTCTTTTAGCAATTCTATTACTCCTTATAGTTGTTTTTCCTTGTTCAACAATAGATCCAAGTCTCACCATCTTCAACTTCCTATATTGATAAAGAATTAAAAGATTTTTCCACAATTTCCAAATGTTATTCTTTTTCAAGATTCTATGAATTTACTATCAGGATTTATCATCCAAAGCTGTTTCTAGCGCCAAAAATGTAGTTATAGGAAATCCTACAACCACACTCCGTTATCTTTAAATTAGATTCTAAGTGATCATAATGGAATCCTTTTATTATTATTTATCAAGATCTATATTTGGTTACAAGATATTACAAAGACTTTACTTGCTCTCCAAATAAACTTTCTCTCTCCTAATTTCTTGTCTAACACACACTAAAAAATCCCCTTATGTGATAACTCTTTCCCCTTATATAGGGTTCTACATAGTGGATGACAAAGAAAGAGATCCACTATTTTCGAATCATTGTGCGTTACATTCGCTCATGTACATTCACTCGATCTCGCACAGTTGATGTCTTCGCATAGATTATCACATGATACTCGTGACTTTGCTGACATCATTCAATACCATCTCAATTTTACCCTGTGTGATAGTCCTCGCTTACGTTATATTCCACTCCTACATTTTGATACGGATATCTCCTTCGGTATAAATTACAAAATTATTTTTTCGTGATATTATTTTGGATTCCAGTGCGAAGACTTGCGTCCCTTGAAAGAGCTCTGTTGTTGAAGAACCAACTCATAGAAGTGGGAAGATATTGTTCTTCTGATCAAAGTAGTTTTGTAATTTGATTCATTCAATGCATATTACATGATTAGAGATTATTATACTGGTTTACGCCGACTATCAATGCACCAACGGAAACACTTAGAGATTGAGTAGCTATATTGGTTACGCATTGATCCCATCCAATGTAATAGATTTCGGCCGAGATCCCGGCGATTTTTACGTTTTCGGTCATAGAGGAGACGATATGAATATTCTCTCCGAGACGAGTCTCCACCGGAAAACTCGCCAGAATTGTTCAATCTCGTCTAAAATTTCGACCGAAATCTCTATCTTTTTTTAGGTTTAGCTGATTCTCTCTAATTCAATTGAAGCTCTTCAATTTTCATCTGTTGGATGATCAATTAGTGAACAGAATCAAGATTCTCAGAAATTAAGACACAAAAGAGTAACAATTGATAAATCAATTTAGTTATAGAACATGATCGATCCCATTATAAAAAACCAAAACCCTGAACTTGTATAAACTCTATAATTTACAATACATCATTTAGTGATTCAAAAGAAACTGAGATAGAAATAAACCCTAGGTTGTATATATACTGAACAGATACTTGTTGAAATATCCACATCCACACAATACGAGAAAGATATTCTAATTTTGTGAGAGAGTTTTGATTATGAGTGAAATATAAATGCAAGTTTTTCGAGTGAAAGAAGAGATGGAGCTAATACTCCCTCCGTCCCACTAATAAGTGACCTAGTTACTTTTAGATTTTGTCCCACCATTAAGTGACCTATATCACTAAACAAGGAGATATTTCTAAAATTATCCTTTTAATTGATTATAAGAAATACAAGAAATATGTATAATTTGATAGTCATGTTTATATTCGTTACGTAGGTGTTTTAAAATACTTTTCAATGGTACGAAGTTTGCGAACATCCGTGGTGTAGTTTGAGAGATAAATCACTTCAAAATTTCACTATTTAAGGGTATAATTGTAAAAAGTGCTTAAAAATACTTTCCCCTTACTTGCCTTAAAAATTGTGCAAACTTGAACTAGGTCACTTAATAGTGGGACGGAGGGAGTAGTATATTCCCAAAGGGTATACATGTGCGGCGACTACATGAGAGTTGAGTACATAAGTTTGACACATCTCTGACTCTACTCTTTTATACAAATTTCATTAAGTAATAAAAAAGGTGTAAGATGTTCACTTCGGAATTCCTCCCGGTTATCTCGGCGAGACAGTTGTGTCTCGGTGTCTCGGACCCAGCCGAGACAGTCCGAGATACGTAATCGACCACATTGATCCCACTTATATATTCAATTTTTTCATACTTATATGATTAGTAATTTGGCACTCAACCCATAGCTATTGCTACAATTTTTCCTCAACCCATAATCATTTGTTCTCAAAAAGAAACCCTTAATAACAAAAATATGCTATGGATACCCCGATCACCGTGGATTTTTTTTTTTATTAATAACAAAAAATCAGCATTTATTGTGCCAGCGAAGAAGGAGAAGTCCAAAAAAAGAGAAGGAAATCCAAGCTTATCCGACAAATTTGGCAACAGGTTAGCAATCTAAATTTGTCAACACAAGCTACGGGGAATTCTGAAACTATGTTTAATACTTCAGATGAGATGGCATCTTACGAAGCTACTGACATGGATATCGAAGCAGTGACTCAACCTACCATATCAACATCGTTCAGAATATGCATCCCAGAACAAGCAGTGGAATCTGCATCAGAACCCTCTAACCCAATGATAACTTTACCTGCACCTAAGGAATCTGCAACTGCACCTGAAGTAATCCCACAAACAGCTCCACCTGAGGTAATACCATCACCAACATACATAAAATCCATCATTGATAACCTCAATCAATACCCTAATCCTACACCACTTCAAGTCCCTTCATTCCTACTCGAAAGACCTTCAGTTATATCAGAAAATTCACCACTCAAATCCAAAGATATTTAACTCCTCACTTACACCCAAAGGCCAACAGAAATGCCATCACTTCACAATATCAACCTGGATATGGAAAGAAGTTAACAGACTATTTGATTTTGGTGTCAAGCTCGGCATTTCTTTTTCTAATATGCCAAACCATACTAGGAAGTTCTTACTTTCTAAGATTTCTACAACCGGACCTGTACTGAAACCCATACCTATTTCGCCAACCAAAAACCAAATAATCAAAGACTTTGCTGTTCAGAACCTTATTTGTATTGACAGTGTTGAAAATATCTCTGTGCATGAAGAAAGGCAACATGTATTACCTTTGATGGGTCTTGAGGACTCATTCTTTGTGAACATAGAAGATGTGGATGAGTCTATTTGTTCTTCTAAAACATGCTCACCTGAATATCCCCCAGGTTTGGAACCTACCACAGTTGGCATCTCAGATGATGATTGTTCTTGTGTTTGTCTGGAAAATGAGCCACAACCGATCATACCTATGAAACTTCGGAACGAGTTGAAAAGATTGGGTATCTCTGTTGAAGTAATTTCGACTCCTCCGTCAAAGACAAAAAAGATCAGCAACTTCTAGGGGCAGATATTGTTCAAAATGAGTCTTAAGATCCTATCATGGAATGTAAGGGATTTAAACTCTAGCAACAGAAGAACTGTGGTACATAAAATGATACATTTAATTAAGGCTCCGATCATCATTCTACAAGAAACCAAGATGATGCACTGCACTCCTTGGGACATTAAACAGATTTTTGGGTACAAGAACGTGGGTTGGACCTTACAACAATCTTTAGGAAGCTCCGGTGGTATGTTAATTCTCTGAGATAGAGATTTTATGGAGGTTTCTGATTCATTGGTAGGTGATTACACCCTCTCTATACTCTGTAAGAACAAGTTTGATAATTTTTAATGGGTTCTTACAAATGTTTATGTGCCAAATAAACCTGCTGAGAGAACTGATTTTGGATTGAGTTAGATAATGTGTGCAGATTTTGGATTGATCTTCCTTGGTGTATTGGTGGTGACTTCAACACAATTACAAAATGTGATGAAAAAAAGAACTGTACAAGGATCAACAGAAGTATGACGAAGTTCAATAAGTTTATAATTGAACATGATCTCATTGACTTGCCTATAAAGGGGGCAAGACATACTTGGTCAAATGGACAAGTCAACCCAGTTGTGCAGATTAGATCGATTTCTTATCTCACCATCTTTTGAACAACACTTCCCTTTTGTTTTCCAATTAGCTAAAGCCAGACCTACCTCAGATCACATTCCACTCCTATTAGACATTTCCGACCCCTCATAGGGACATAGTCCTTTTAGGTTTGAGGTAATGTGGTTCTTGGAGAATGGATTCTTACAATTACTAGAAGATTGGTGGATTTATTTTTGTTTTGCAGGTACTCCCAAGATCAGACTCGTGGATGAAGTTAAAAGAACTTAAAGAGAAGCTAAAAATATGGAACAAGGAAGTATTAGGTCACACAAACAGAAAGCCGAACACTATCCTCTCGGATATACAATCTCTGGATAGTCTTGCAGAAAATAACATCTTAACGGATGAGGAGTTGAGTACCCAACTACAAAACAAAGCTGAATTTGAGAAGATTACAAAAATGGAGGAAACCTCATGGATAATCAAGTCAAACACTAAGTGGTTACAAGAAGGTGACAAAAATACTTCTTTCTTTATCAGTAATGCTTCTGCTAGAAGACGATACAACAAAATCAGGCAACTCTACATTGGAAATGAATTGGTGTCTGATAGAGCAAGATTGCAAGATCATATTCTGGTAGAGGTGTCAAACAGCCAGCCCGCCCCGGCCTCGGTTTCGGGCGGGCCTAGCTTGGCCTATGGCCCGGCCTGGTTAGCTCGTCAATTTAGCAGCCCGGCTGGCCCGGCTCAAGGGCTTTTCAAATGAGCCCATCCTGGGCTCCGAGCCAGGCTCAGTATCAAATCTGGCCTGTGCCGACCAGATCGACTAGCTCATATTTTTAATTAAATTGTTTAAAAATAAGTTTGATGATGAGACTCGAACTCGAGTCATAATCATACCATAACTTAGGTTGAGTTTGATAATGCTTTTTTTTTTCAAAGCACTTTTAAAACCTATATATGTCAATAAGTTTTGAAGTTGGTGTTTGGTAAAAAAAAACTAAAGTGCTTTTTATCCAAAGCACTTCCCAAATTCCTCAATTTTTAAAAGCTGGGGAGGAGGAGCTTTTAAAAGCTACAAAAGCATAAGTTGTGGTCTCACATAAATTTAATGCTTGATTTATCTTTTTTATCCCTACTTTATTTTATAAATGACAAAAGTTACCCTTAAATTTATATACAATGAATTTTTTACTATTTATATTGCATTCTTTAAATATATTATTTTTTATTATTTCGAACTATTTTATATACCATTTATTTAATTTGTCAACAGTAGAAATAAAAACAAATATTAAATTATTACTTAATTTTAGTTTCATTTTTTGCTTGAATAATTACTTAATTTGTCAACAGTAAAAATAAAAATAAAAATTAAATAATTACTTAATTGTTAAGTAAAATAATTTCTTAACAATCATAATGATAGTGGTAATTAGTATGAACATTAATATTATATAGTAAAAAAATTAATTATTTTTAAACCCAATAAAATTAAGTAAAACTACCATGAGTGATATGTCTGTTTTTGTCATTTGTTACAACAACAATGGTTGAATCTGAAATTTTACCAAACACATTTTGATTGCTTTTTTAATCAGCTTCAACTTTAATTAATATTTTACCAAACGTCTAACTGCTTTTTTCTCACAGCACAGCACAGCAACGCACAGCAGAAAAGTGCTTTTACAAAAGCTGCAGCAATACCAAACTAAGTCTTAATTTGTCTCCTGCTGACCAGTTGGTCTGCCTCTATTTTACGTCTAAAGTGTCAACATATGCGAACTCTATATCCTCAAAATATCAATTAATTGCATAAGATTAGTTTGAAAATATTTTGTTTTCAATGCTAAATTTTATTTAAGGCCATAAGATACTTAATTGAAATCTGATTGTTGTAAATTAGGCAACATTAATCATCAAAATTCAAAATTATGACTATGTTGGGAAAAAGAAAAATAAAGGCTGCATGACCATAAATGCATTTTACTATAAATAAAATATGTAGGACCAGAATATCGCGACAGCAATACTTCGCGAGAGTAATAAACAATTACATTGCGAAGGTGTCGCAAAGAAATAATTTAAATGACGCACCAGATGACGACAGCCAGAACATAAGAAAAGTATGAAGACTTGGCGAGATTTAGGAGTGTCGCGAAGTCTAACACTTACATATTTGCGACGCTTCGCGAAGAGTTCCCGAAAATAAAGGACAGCTTAGCTTTCATCCACTATGTAATACCCTATATAAAGGGTTGAGTAAGTCTGTTGTTTGGGAGATTCTTTTTGAATTGTTAAGCAAGTCAATAGGAGAGAGAAAATTAAGAGTGATTGTAATCTCTTTAGCTCTGTTCTACATTTCTTTGTAAACCTTTCAAGAAAATAATTAATAAAATATATTGTTATTCATCTTCAAATGGATTAACTAAACAAATTCGAGTGAGGGGTGTAGTGTGGGATTTCCTGCAACTACATATGCGCTAGAAACAGGGATTGAAGAAGATTGAAGATCGAAGAGTGCGATTAAAATCGTTTAAATTAAGAAAATGAGAAAGGAAAATGTTAAATCGTATGAGGTAGAGGAGTTAAGAAACAAGGAATATAATGAAGATATGGAATACAATTCAATTACAAAAGCAATGGTTAATGAATTCCACGAAAATATCAGAGGAAGGATACATAAACGAGATTTTGAAGGAAAGAAGATTGTAGATGAGGAGAAGACATCGTCTTTGAAGGAATGGGAAAAACAAAAAATAACGTTCACAGCAGCAGAAATGCCTAGAGAAAGTTAGAATCATACATCTCCACTAGTGATCACGATAAATGCAAGCAGAAAAAGAGAAGAATTGGCAAAAGCAGCGGAAGAATGGGCAATAAATAGAACTTTGGTGGGTACAGGGAGTTTGGTGAGTATCATGTTTTACCATACCTACAAAAAAATTAGGATATAAAGATGAAGAAATGAGTTCCCCAAGGTATTATATCTATGGTTTTGGAAAATCTATAACAGTACCTAAAGGAGAGATAAAATTACGAATTTTACTCGGAGAAATTGAAACACATGTAACATTAAGCGTAGTGGATATGGAATCGCCGTATCACATATTGGTAGGGAGACCTTGGGTACATGCAATTAAGGCGGTAGCGTCAACACTCCATCAGTGCATCAAATTTCCTATGCCGAGTGGAATTGGTGAAATCAGAGGAGATATTGATAAAGGAAGAATATATCATCAAATCGAAGTAAAGCATTATGAAGGGAAAGTGAAGAAGCGAAAAGATCGCAGGAAGATGGTAAAAGCAAACAAGAAAGAAGAAGAATTTAGAATTTACATGATAAGAGCAAAAGAGGGAAAAGGAATACCTAGCGAAATCATGGGAAAAGGGAGTGAGTTCAAAGGAAATGAAAGTACCAACTCCTATGGGAGAACCGAAATCTAGTTATATCGCAGTAGAACAAACAAAAGAAGTGAACGTTGGAACCCGGGGAGGAGCCCAAAATCTTAAAAATTGGGACTAAAATGGAAGCGGATGAAGAAAGAAGAACTCACTGACTTGCTGCGAGATTACAAAGATATTTTCGCAGAGAGATATGGATGAAATGCCTGGTATAGATCCATCGAGAGCTTGCCATAAATTGGAAATTGACAAGAATGTAAAGCCATTTAAACAAAGAATTAGAAAGATCGCAACAAAGATATCATCCTCAAATAGAAGAAGAATTGCGAGAAAATGTTGGACGCAGAATCATTAGACAAGCAAAATATCCCGAATGGATAGCAAATATGGTTATAGTCCCAAAGAAGAAAAAGGAATAAGAATTTGTATAGACTTTACTGATCTAAACAAAGCTTGTCCTAAAGATAGTTTCCCATTACCGATATTCCACAGTTGGTTGAAGCAAATGGCGAGAAACGAAAGGATATCATCTCTTGATGGATATAAGGGTTACAATCAAATTCCTCTCGCCAAGAAGATCAAGAACATACCGCTTTCTTTGCTCCAAGAGGATTGTACTTGTTATACAAAAATGCCGTTTGGTTTACTGAAATGCCTGGTGCGACATACCAAAGAATGGTGGAAAAGGTGTTCATGAGATGGATACACAAAACATTAGAGGTATACGTAGATGATATGCTAATAAAAAGTAAAAAAGCAAAAGACCACATACAAGATTTGAAAGAAATTTTTGAACAAATGAGGAAATTTAATATCAAAGTAAACCCAGAAAAATGTACCTTTGGAGTCGCTTCGGAAAAATTTTAGGGTACATTGTATCCAAAGAAGGAATTCAAGTCGACCCGAGAAAAGTACAAGCGATTCGCGATATGCCAACACCGGCGACAAGAAAAGATGTTCAAAAGTTAAATGGGTTGTTAGCTTCGCTAGGGAGGTTCATCTCGCGATCATCTGACAAGTGCAAGCACTTTTTCAATATCCTTAGAAAGGGATCGAAGTTTAAATGGACAGATGAGTGCGAGAAGGCCTTGCAAGGAATAAAGGAACATTTAATGGATATATCAATTTTGCAAAAAGCGAAAGAAGGAGAAGAATTGTTGATCTATCTTGCGACAACCTCGCATGCATTAAGTGCGGTGTTATTGCGAGTGGACGCAGGAGTAGAAAAACCAATTTATTACATCAAGAAAACTTTCAATGTCAGCAGCAAAGGAATTACTCAAAAATTGAAAAATTAATCTTGGCATTAGTTTATGCAACATTTAAGCTTCGTATATATTTTCAAGCGCATGTTGTTAAGGTGGTGACAAAAGTACCGATAGAATCAGTAATGAAGAATTCAAAGAGGTCGGGAAGAGTTGAGAGATGGAATGCTCAAATAAGTCATTGCAAACTCAAATATGAAATACTATCTTCACAAAATCACAAAGTTGTCGCAGACTTTCTAGCGAATTTCCTTTGGAAGAGGATGAATCAAGAGAAGAAATGATGGATGTGGAGGAAGAACATGGAGATCCAAAAGATTTGTTAACGGAACCAAATAGATGGGAAATATTAGTAGATGGGTCATCAAATGGAGAAGGAAATGGAATAGGAATTGTTGTGATATCGCCAGAGGGCAATAAAATAGCTCTTTCTTTCGATTGGAGTTTGCATCAACAAATAATGAAACAAATATGAAGCTATAATACATGCTTTGCGATTTGCAATAGAAATGAAGTTGGAGAATGTGAGGATTACTAGTGATTCACAATTGGCAATTCGCGATAAAAGAAGAATATGCCATAAACGAATTGTCTTTGCAAAAATATAAGAAACTTGTTGACGAGTTGTCGATGCGTATACCAAGAATAAAGTGGAAACATATATCAAGGAGAAATAATAGGCTCGCAGACGCTTTTGCCTTTATATCAAGTATGATGACAGATCCTATTATGAAACATTAAAATACAAACACTTTTGATGCCGTCAATTGACAAAGAAGAAGAACAAGAAACCGATGTAATGGTAGTAGAAGATGGAACACAAACACTTTGCGAAGAAGATTGGAGAGCAGAGCTTCATGCATATTTGATGACAGGAGAAACACCAAGAAATAGATTAGAGACACACAAATTAAAAAGCCGTGCAACAAATTATGAATTAAGAGATGGAGTGCTATACCGACGATCTTTTAACGGGCCCTCACTTAGATGCTTAACAAGAAAGGAAGGGGAAATCATATTGAAGATGTTGCACAGTGGGGATGTTGGTAATCATAGCGGTGGAAGATCTTTAGCACATAAAGCAAAAATGCAGGGCTATTATTGGCCATATATGCATGAGGATGCGAAACAAGTGTCAAGGCGTTGCGAGGATTGCCAAAGGCATGGGAAGAAAATACATGCACCAGGAGCTCCGTTAAGTTCTTCAACAAGTGTTTGGCCATTTGGAAAATGGGGTTTAGACATTGTAGGACCATTTTTACCAGGAACTAGACAGAAAGATATTTAATCGTCGCTACAGATTATGTCACAAAATGGGCAGAGGTGAAAGCTACAACATATTCGCGATAAGGATGTTTTTACTTTCATATTTGAGAACATTATATGCAGATTTGGGATTCCAAAGCACGCTTGGTATCCGACAATGGGAAGCAGTTTGAAGGACAAAATATAGAATTGCTGCTTAATGCATTTCGAGATACGATGTGGGAAATCAACTCCTCTATACCCGCAGCTAATGGCCGTGCGGTTTTACAAATAAAACAATCGCAGACATATTAAAGAAGAAGTTAGAAGGATACAATAAAGGATGGTGCAAACAAATACCCAATGCGTATTGGATTATAATACAACTAGAAGAGAAGCTACAGGCATGTCCCCTTTTTGTTTAACATATGGAGTTGAAGTTGTACTCCCGACAGAAGTTAAGATTCCAACTACAAAGAAAGAAGCTTGGGAGAAAAATCTCGGTCATGGGTAACATTTTAATCAAGTTAGATGAATTAGAAGAGAAAAGAGAGAGAGCACTACAACATATGGAGAATTATCAAATAAGATTGGCCGTAGAATATAACAAGCGTGTCAAGATACGTGAATTTCAAAACGAGTGACTTGGTGCTGCGAGAAACACCTATATATCAATGAGAAAATGGTGGCAAGCTGGCAAGAAAATGGGATGGACCTTATATCATCAAGGAAATAGTTGGTACAGGGCATATAGATTGATGGATCCCGAAGGCAAAGATGTAGGACAAAAATTAAATAGGCCATGGAATAGATTATACCTTAAGAAATATTACCCATAGAAGATGGAAGAAATGGAATGAGCCCGTGATGTAATGTTTTGCGATGATAGATTGCGAGATTGAAGAAAATAAAGCAAGATTGTGCGAATATCTCGCAAACAATGTATGATAACAAAAATGAATGAGTGAGTGAATGGGACGAACCTTTTTGGCGTACACCCTAGTTCGCGAATAATACTTCGTAAGAGGCAAATGTAAGACCTAAAGTGCGTCATATAAAGGGGTATCTCTTGACATGGCTCAGTGAAAAGGTTACACCGCTCCTGGAACCTGAGTCATGGAGATTGGGGATAATAACATCCATCCGGGAGAGATACCTTGGATTTCCAACTATATAAGGTTATACCCCGGTTGGGCGACCGAGGGTCACTTCCAAGGAGCCGCCGTATGACCAAGGCGCCGAGGTAAACGGTTGAGTCAAGAGTGCGGGGAGCATGGAACTTCCTTACCACTCTTGACAAGTCTTGGCACATGCTGCACTCGGCCAAGAAAACTCCACTTAGGGTGCGGTCTCGTAACCATAAGCCCTATAGGTATAAGGGATAAGAGGCTGCAAAACAACCGCTTGCTGTTAAGACTGGATGGGAGGAGCTAGTCTTGTATGGCCGATGTACGCCTCCTTGAAGGGGCAACCAGGAGATGATAAGGGCGGCACCCTCCATTAGGGAGCCGATAAGTGTCAAAAGACGCAAATGTCATGAGACTTTATTTTCGCAAGGAAATATAGGCTTGTCATATTTGTGCAATGATCCCGAAGAGGCAAAAATACTAACATGAAGGTGAGGCGAGATCAATGGGTTTTTTCATTTAAAAATGAAAAAAACGTCCCCGCGATTTCGTCGCAAAGCCGACAATGTCATGGGATTTTATGTTCGCAAGAATATTTAAACCTCGTTATATTGTCGCAAGTACAATATCCTGCGCAGAGGCAAAAATACTTGCGCAATGATAAGGCAAGGTCAATGGGTCATTACATGAAAATGTAAAGACGTCCTGCGATCTTGTCGCGAGGAGGGATGGCAAAGTAAGACCTTTAACTAGGAAGGCAAAATAAGACCATACAATTAATGGTAAGACAAGATCAATAGGTTTCTTCATTGTGAAGAAATCCTGCGATCTTGTCGCAATAATAAATTTCAACAACAATAAAGGTAAACAAACATGCTTGCGAGATTATAATTACGAGGCAAGATATATAGAGAAAGTAATAGGAGATTAATCATCAGGGAGTTTGTCCCCCAAATCAAAAGAAGTACTTCAACAGAAATTCAAAAGCATCCTATGCAAAATGTCATCCAATTAAGGGAGTTTAAATAAAAATTACAGAGAGAATTCAATTTTCTACATCAACTCTCTCGATAATAGGGGATGTTACTGGTTCTCCAACAATTTTATCAGCATCTTTTTCGCCAATTGGACGATTTTCATCAGAAGTTCCTTCATTCGGTTACTTACTGAAAATTTCATCATTAACGACTTCTTCGCAGCTTTGATAATCATAATCACTGTCAGGGGAATTGGGAACTTCATCATCACTCACTTCCACAGGTGCAAATGAGATACGGATCAAGAGATTTAGATAGCAAAACACTATTCACAAGAACTCCAAATTTTAAGATGAAGTTGACGAAGGAGCGCTTTCTCTGGTTTTTACTCTCTATATCTTTGTAACCGCACATATAGTTGAATCTTCTTTACGCTCCGTCAGAGAATGCATAAGGGAAGTAGTAAGCATTTTATTCTCCTTGCGAATTTTTGATTGGTCGATTTCAAAGCGAAGAGGGAAGAATGAAGATTTTTCTCGGACTCAAAACAAAGAATAAAAGCAAAAAATATTATAATAAACAAAAATTATGAAGCACCGATAAATGAAGAATAGATGAGGCAGCCAACTGTTATGACTAACTTCCTTTTGCGAGATAAGGTGTCAAGTTAATGCCGAAAAACTATTTTCCAGTTGGTCCATGGCGATATCAAAGTTATCTCCAACTAATCCTTTCAAACGAGCTCGCAGATTTTTCTCGTTAGAGATAAGCGTGGCATTTTCTTTCGCGAGGGAAGAATTGGATTTCTCCAATTGGGAACATTGATCCTTGAGTTGGTTTGCTTTTACACTTAAAGTTATTCTACCCTCGAATAAGTTTATCTTTCTCGATAGTAACTTCTTCAAGATTATTTCTCAAATAATGAAGAGATTGTTCTTGCTCTTTACACAATTTTTGACAAATATCATACTCTTCATGAGTAAACCGACATCTTGTTTAATAACGTTCGCTTCTCTTGAGAAAGAATTCCGTTCTCATCCGATAAAGTTTCCAACTCTAAATTAGCTTTAGTCAAAGAATAGGAGAGGCGAGATAAGTCATTACTTAACAAGTCGTGTTTCGAGCTAAATCAAAGATTTTCCTTAGAAAGATTATCTATTTGGTCAACAAATATGTGTGGAGATTATCTAATTGGTTATATTGCTCCACCCAAGAATCTTTATCACTCGAACTTCTTCAACTCGTAGATTCCAACTGATATATCTCCATTTTTCGTTTCTGGTTTAAAGCTTGAAGGGTGAACAAGGACTTGAGTCTTAAAAAAAAAAAAAAAAAAAAAAAAGGGGGGGGGGGTAGAGGCAAAATGTACCTTTTAAATCTTCATTCTTCTTGCGAAGATTGTCGCAATCCAGTGAAATGTTGAGAAGATTGTTCTTTAAGATCTTAACTTCTTGCTCCAAAGATGTTTGCGACACTGTGTCAGAGCCAAAATATTTATTCAAGGATTCAAAAACACAAGACTTGATAGGATCAGTGGAGGTTTTCTTGACACCGTTCATGGTGTCTGATAAAACTTTAAAAGCTACATCTATCCCTTCTAAATTTTCTTTGGTAAGAGGGGTAGATTCAGAAGAGGAGGAAGGGAAAGTTGAATCATTCTTGATCATAAGAATGCCGGTTGAAGAAGTTTGGTAAACAGGTGAAGGAGAAAGGGAAGTATTAAGAGAAAGAGTGGAGAGAGGTACATTTTGAAGAATTTCATTCACAGAAAACTCAGGAATTGATTTATCCTGCGAGGGTATCACAGGAGAGGATGGATTATCTTGAAGAGGAGAGGTTGGTTTCTCTTGCGAGGCAATCGCTGGAAGAGATGGATCACTTTGCGAAGGCGCAACAGGAGAAGAAATAAGTTTGAACCCAGGAAAGGAAACAGAAGGTGCGACAGGTTTAGAGTGACGATGCCTCTTGGGAGACCTACCTTCATTTTTACCATCCTGCGAAATGCAAGTTAAATAAGAAACAGAGGCAACAATATTGTTATTAAAAGAATTAATGTTTCTTAAATACCTTGCCACTCGCAGATGCCTTTTAGAAGCAAAGGATTTCGATTTTGAACTTGAAGAAATATTAGGGTTCTTAACGGTGAATTTAGAGTCGGGTTTGTCTTGGCCGAAATAAAAAGATGGGAGAAACATTAAAAGAAGAGCAATATTCGAATAAAAGACTACAGAAAAGAGATCAATCATGAAGTAATCAAAATTGGTGAAATTAATGACCTTGATGCCATAGAAACAAGAGAGGCAGGAGAATTAAGGCGGGAAGACGATGAAGGAAAACTACAGAGAAAAATTGCGACAACAAAGAAGATGAAGTAAAAGAAGAGAAATTTTCAAAGAGAATTCTTCTTTAAATAGACAAGAAAAGGGTAACCTGGACGAACCTAAAAAATAAAATCTTAGATACGTGTAAACAGTCATTCCTAAATTCACTAATCTTGTCTCAGTAAAAGAAAAACGAATATCATACTAACCGGTGGCGACATATCAAAGCATTAGTTCTCATGACATTCTCTACTTCGCAGAGAAGACATGAGAAGAGGCAAGATGTAGGAGCAGAATATCACGACATCAATACTTTGAGAGAGTAACAAACAACTACATCGCGAAGGCGTAAGGATGTTTTTACTTTCATATTTGAGAACATTATATGCAGATTTGGGATTCCAAAGACAAATTGGTATCCGACAATGGGAAGCAATTCAAGGACAAAACATAGAATTGCTGCTTAATGCATTTCGTATACGATGTGGAAATCAACTCCTCTATACCCGCAGCTAATGGTCGTGCGCAAGCGACAAATAAAACAATCGCAGACATATTGAAGAAAAAGTTAGAAGGATACAATAAAGGATGGTGCGAACAAGTACCCAATGCGGTATGGGCTTATAATACAACTAGAAGAGAAGCTACAGGCATGTCCCCTTTTTGTTTAACATATGGAGTTGAAGCTGTACTCCCGAAGTTAAGATTCCAACTACAAAGAAAGAAGCTTGGGAGAAAAATCTCAGTGCAGGTAACATCTTAATCAAGTTAGATGAATTAGAAGAGAAAAGAGAGAGAGCACTACAACATATGGAGAATTATCAAGAAGATTGGCCGAGAGTATAACAAGCGTGTCAAGATACGTGAATTTCAAACCAGTGACTTGGTGCTGCGAGAAACACCTATATATCAGCGAGAAAAATGGTGGCAAGTCGGCAAGAAAATGGGATGGACCTTATATCATCAAGGAGATAGTTGGTACAGGGGCATATAGATTAATGGATCCTGACGGCAAAGATGTAGGGCAAAAACTAAATAGGCCATGGAATAGGTTATATCTTAAGAAATATTACCCATAGAAGATGGGAGAAATTGAATGAATCTGTGATGTAATGTTTTTGCAACAGATAGATTGCGAGATCAAAGGGGGTAGAGGCAAAATGTACCTTTTAAATCTTCATTCTTCTTGCGAAGATTGTCGCAATCCAGTGAAATGTTGAGAAGATTGTTCTTCAAGATCTTAACTTCTTGCTCCAAAGATGTTTGCGACACTGTTTCAGAGCCAAAGTATTTATTCAAGGATTCAAAAACACAAGACTTAATAGGATCAGTGGAGGTTTTCTTGACATCGTTCATGGTGTCTGATAAAACTTTAAAAGCCACATCTATCCCTTCTAAGTTTTCTTTGGTAAGAGGGGTAGACTCAGAGCTGAATCATTCTTGATCATAAGAATGCCAGTTGATGAAGTCTGATAAATAGGTGAAGGAGAAAGAGAAGTATTAAGAGAAAGAGTGGAGAGGGGTACACTTTGAAGAATTTCATTCACAGAAAACTCAGGAATTGATTTATCCTGCGAGGATATCGCAGGAGAGGATGGATTATCTTGAAGAGAAGGGGTTGGTTTCTCTTGCGAGGCAATCGCTGGAAGAGATGAATCGCTTTGCGAAGGCACAACAGGAGAAGAAATAAGATTGAACCCAGGAAAGGAAACAGAAGGTGCGATTGATCTTAGAGTGGCGATGCCTCTTGGGAGATCTACCTTCATTTTTGCCATCCTGCGAATTACAAGTTAAATAAGAAACAGAGGCAACAATATTGTTATTAAAAGGGTAAATGTTTCTTAAATACCTTGCCACTCGCAGGATGCTTTTTAGAAGCAAAGGATTTCAATTTTGAACCTGAAGAAATATTAGGGTTCTTAACGGTGAATTTGGAGCTGGGTTTGTCTTGGCTGAAATAAAAATGGTGGGAGAAACATTAAAAGAAGAGCAATATTCAAATAAAAGACTACAATAAAAGAGATCAATCATGAAGTAATCAAAATTGGTGAAATCAACAGACCTTGATGCCATAGAAACAAAGAGTTAAGAATTAAAGCGGGAAGACAATAAAGGAAAACGGAGAAAAAAATTGCAGACAATAAAGAAGATGAAGTAAAATAAGAGAATTTTCAAAGGGAATTCCTCTTTAAATAGACGAGAGAAGGGTAACCTGGGTCGAACCTAAAAAAAATAAAATCTTAGATACGTGTAAACAAATCATTCCTAAATTCACTAATCTTGTCGGTAAAAGAAAAACGAACAAAAATTAAACGGTGGCGACATATCGAAACATTAGTTCTCATGACATTCTCTACTTCGCAGAGAATACATGAGAAGAGGCAAGATGTAGGACTGAATATCGCGACAAAGAATACTTCATGAGAGTAATAAACAATTACATTGCGAAGGTGTCGCAAAGAAATAATTTAAATGACGCACCAGATGACGACAGCCAGAACATAAGAAAAGTATGAAGACTTGGCGAGATTTAGGAGTGTCGCGAAGTCTAACACTTACATATTTGCGATGCTTCGCGAAGAGTTCCCGAAAATAAAGGACAGCTTAGCTGTCATCCACTATGTAATACCCTATATAAAGGGTTGAGTAAGTCTGTTGTTAGGGAGATTCTTTTTGAATTGTTAAGCAAGTCAATAGGAGAGAGAAAATTAAGAGTGATTGTAATCTCTTTAGCTCTAATTCTACATTTATTTGTAAACCTTTCAAGAAAATAATTAATAAAATATATTGTTATTCATCTTCAAATGGATTAACTAAACAAATTCGAGTGAGGGGTGTAGTGTGGGATTTCCTGCAACTACAAAATAAGTTAACATTAACATAAATTTAAATATGGTACGTTTTGGAAAGATCTTAATTTACCAACTTATATATAGGCGTTTTATGCATACCGACCATATATAAACTCTATATCCTCAAAATATCTATTAATAGCATAAAATTAGTTTGAAAATATTCTGTTTTTAATGCTAAATTTTATTTAAGGCCATAAGATACTTAATTGAAATCTGATTGCTGTAAATTAGGCAACATTAATTATCAAAATTCAAAATTATGACTGTGGGGAAAAAGAAAAATAAAGGCTGCATGACCATAAATGCATTTTTACTATAAATAAAATAAGTTAACATTAACATAAATTTAAATATGGTACGTTTTGGAAACATTTTAATTTACCAACTTTTATATAGGCGTTTTATGCATACCGACCATATATAACTTATATATAATAATATCTATTTAATACTTAGATAACTCAAATTTATGTAATTGAAATGCTTTAAATGAATTACTTACAAAAATGTCTAAATGTGAACATTAGGCATACTACGGCGCACAGATCAGTGGTAGCAAACATCTTTATAGAAGTTGTTGGACATGCGTTCGAACCTCACGTTCACAAATTTTTTTGGATAAATAAACTTCTTATTCTACTATACAGGCCGAGGCAGGCCTAGCCTGGCAGGCTTGTACAGGCCCAGGCTAATGCAGGCCTGGCCGTAGCAGGCTAAAAGGCCGAAAACTGGAGCCTGGCCTGGGCCTGCTTTGAGCCTGGGCCCAGCCTGAGTCTGCTTAACCACAGGTCAGGCCAGGCTTTGGCCAGCTTATACAGGCCAGGCCAGACCAGGCTCGGGCCGGCCTGGCTTTTTTGACACCTCTATATTCTGGATTATTATAAAACTCTTTTTACTGAAGAAGAGATTTTAAGGAATCTGTTAAAAAAAAAAACCCTTAATACAAGTAAGTTGAAAAGCAATTATTTCTGAAAATCAATCTGATTCGAAACTTAGTGTTTCTTTAGCAAATAACGATAATTGATAATCCAAGTTGAAAAGAAATTTTGACTGTAACGATAATTGTTTTAGGGTTCGTTTTGTTGCTGTTTTCGGGGTTGAAGGAAATTTTGAAGGTTAAATTAGGCTTTAATTTATGAAGACAATGAGAAAAAGAACAACTCAATAATTTTACCAATTTTTTAGATAAAGGAGAAGATAGGTTTGTGTTTATGTTTCCCTTGGTGGTATGCAAATTGTTATAGGGTACCATTAATATTTCTAGGGGTATACAAAAGATCAGCCGGGAGATGTTTCCCTTGGTGGTATGCAAATTGTTATAGCTTTCTGACTATACCTCCAACCTGAATTTCAGAATTCCTCACTTAAAGAGTTCATGATCAACCGGGAGAGAGTAATGTCCAGACCAAATTGAAGTTATGTGTGTGTTGTTAGGAATCTTTCACAGGGACGGTACTGGGGGTGGCTCAGGGGTGCTCCAACCATCCCCAAATCTCAAAAACTCACCCAAAAGCCATTTTTTCATGTATAATTTTTCAGGAAAAAAATAGCCCCCTAGGAATTTAATGTTTAGCCCATAGTGTTATTTTAGCCCACCAAGTCTTAGAATCCTGCTTTCGTCGATGTTCTTTCACTTGGCATTATGCTAGTTGCTGCAGTACAATAGTTTTATTTATTTTTTTTCTTTTTGGAAAGAATGTTCTATCCCTTCCTGGCCTAAAATTTGTAATTTGTATCTATCTGCGGTTGGTTTGTGCCCTTTTTAACAAAATCTTTATTTACTGATCAAAAATAAAATATAAAATGACAGGATTTTTAATAATAGCATAAAAAATCCTTATTCACTTTTGGAGGTCGATTTTTTTAATGAGGGTTGGCACATATATCTAAAATAAGATATCTTTTTTCTTTTTTTTTGTGGTAAATTTTTGTTAAATGAGAGTCTAAATCTTGTAGCATAAAAAACTAAATTTACGCATCATGTCGGAGATTCTCTCTCTTTATTATTTTTCTTTTTTGATCATTAAACCATAAGTATTTCATTCCACAAGAAACGTTACAAGAGGGTTTTAAAGAAAACAAGGTACATCATAACATGAAACATATACAAGGAAAGATACAAAATGTAAATAAATTGTGAAGAGAAAGAGCGACTACCATGATAACACTAAAATCTTGTACTTTGAGACTGGAGAAGAAATAGTACTCGAAAGTCTATTTCGACCATTTTGATAGATTTTTCTCTTGGAAAAGAAATGCTCCAATGTCGGAGATGCTCTAAAAATCTAACATCAGCTTTGCGGCACAAAAAGAGTTTAATTTGGACTATCAGGATAAGAGGACAGTAGTGACTCAATGGGGGGATAATAATTGACCTTGTGAATAATAAGTTCTCATGTCCTTGGTGTTTTTTGTTTTCTTTTTTCGTTATACTTTATGAGGGATATTTTTTTCTACTCTTTTCGTGATATGTATTTTTCATTTCACGAGCTGGTAGTAGTGATAGTTTCGGGATGGGTGGGACGTCCCTTTTGTTTAGGAGACGTTTATAAATGTCGCAAAGCTTTCTGCAGCCTATTTTTAGTGTCAGTTTTGCTGGACGGATATATGTGTCACTAAGTATCCGGCTCGGTCACTTGTTTACCCTCTTAAGGGACTTTAATAAATGTTGCAAATGTTTCTGTAAACTGTGGTTGTTTGCTACCGAGTGAGCTACTTAATGACCCGGGCCCATTTAGTTTTCTTTAAATAAAGTTATATTATACTCTCCATCCCAAATTAATTGAGCTAATTTGTTTTAAATTTTGTCCCACAAATAATTGAGCTATCCCACTAATCATGGGATATTGCCAAAACTACACCTTTAATTGATTATTGTTACTATAAGAAATATTTATAATTTGATAGCTATATTTATATATTCTTTACGTAGGTGTTTTAAAATGCTTCTCAGTGGTATAAAGTTTACAAAAAACTATGGTATAGTTTAAGAGATAAATCATTTCTAAGTTTTACTAGTTATTATATGTAGGGGTATATTTGTAAAAAATACTTAAAATTTGGGACAGAGGGAGTATTGACTAACACGATACAAGAGCTAGGTATCCAAAGTTGTATTGTGAAACTTTGATATTGTGTTAGTTGACCTAATTCACCAAAAGAACGATGGTCGATGGTCATAAATCATTATGAAAAGGTGTGATCTAAAGCCAGGTCATGTGTAAATGAGGGTGATTAATAGATCAAATTGTGATGAAAGAAGTGATAATTATAGTGAACCTTAGATCACAAACTGTTATATTTATAGTGAACCTTAGATTACAAACAAATTGACTGAACAGTGGTCTATGCCCCTATGTAAAGAACAATGGTTTTTTTACAAATTAAAACACTGTGCAAATAAAACGTTGAACTTTTTCTACAAATTATACTTTTTTTTTGATAAACAAAGAACCTTTTCATTAATGGGATTTCAAGGTTAGGTTACAATGAGTTTAAGATCGAAAATAAGAGAATACAAAGTAACAAGAACATACTGTAAGAGTACAATACCGAGAAATCCGACAAGAGAAAGAGAAGGATTACCAGAGTAAGACAAATACATGTATGAATAAGATCCGATTAAATCGGAAGAAGGATGGTTTTTCTCGGAATTAAATTCCAACCATTTAGTTTGTTTTGAGAAAATGGGTCATTTGTCCAAAAAAATTTAAAACACGGTTTAAATGGACGAGTAAAAAAAAGTACGGGTGAAATAGCCAAAAAAAATTAGCAAGGATGAAACTGGATTCATCCTGGCTTATACTTCAAAAATAGCAAGGATGAAACTGGATGCATCCTGTGTAAAATAAAAATAAGAAAAAAATATTTGAAAATGGACAGGATGAAACTGGTTACATCCTGCCTATTTTTAAATTTTTGTCCATTTAAACAGTATCTTTTTAATTTTGGCTATTTAAACAGTATCAAAACCTAAGTGTCTTTTTCACCCAGAAATTGTTGATTTTGGTCTTTTTGACCAATTTTGTGGTTTGTTTTTCTTCTTTAGAAAGAAATGCTCCCAAAGTAGGAGTGATTTGCTCAAATCTCTTATAACTAGTGATGAAGCTTCCGTCGTCAAAAGACTACCTATGGAGATTCCGTCGCCGGATAAGTTTGATGAAGATTCCGACGCCGGAGACAACCAAGATGAAGATTTCGTCATTGGAGAGCATCACTATTGATCTTAAAATCCAACCCAATAACCAAGAATCGCCATTAAAGCGAAGATAAACCTCAAAAGAGTAGATAAAACCATCAAAATGATGTAGATGAGTAGAAAACATAATAAAAACCAAACTAATCTACTAACTAACCTAGAAAGCAAGGAAAAATAAAGAAATCTGCTCAGGTCTAGTCCATTTTTGGACTAGATCTGAGCAGAAGAGGGTTGTTTTTTTATGGTTTTGTTGGAGAAGGAGTGGGAGAAAGGACGGAGAAACGGAAAAAAGAAAATACAAATTATAATTGCAATGTGCCAGGTAAGTTAACACTAGTTTCTTAGGTTTCAAATAAACTCGCAATGTGCCAGGTAAGTTAACCCTAGTTTCTTAGGCATCAATTATTAGCACAAGGTACACATTTTTTTGTTTTTCTTACGAAGAGAAACATCATCATGGAAGCAAATGCCCCACATGAAGGCAGTTATGCACAAATTCTTACAGTTGCGTGTATGGAGGTATATACATACTCCCTCCGTCCCTAATTAGATGAGCTACTTGTAGTTTGCACAAATTTTAAGGCAAGGAGGAAAGTTGAGTATATTTAAGTATTTTTTACAATTATACCCTTATGGGCAATAATTAGTAAAATTTAGAAACAATTTATCTCTTAAACTATACCACGGTTTTTTATAAACTTTATACCGTTGAAAAGCATTTTAAAACACTTACGCAACGAATATAAACACGACTATCAAATTATACATATTTTTATAGAAAAAATAATCAATTAAAAGGATAGTTTTAGAAATATCTCCTTGGTTAGTGAAATAGCTCATCTATTTGTGGACAAAACAAAAAACCAAGTAGCTCATCTAATTAGGGACGGAGGGAGTATTTATATTTATATGCGCATGCGCATGCATGTTTCACGACGGCAAAAACTCTCTATCAGATACAAAGGTTTTCTGATTCTGTTATTTTATATTTTCAAAATAGTGGACAGGTGGATACGTGGGGGTTTAAGCTGACAGTGAAAGAAAATAAACTAAAGGATACAGCGGTGTTGAATTTCGTCTGCTAGTTCAAGATTTGCAATATATTTTACTCTCAAACCCCATCTTTTGTTTCTGAATCTTGAAGTGATCAGTAATTATTAAAAAAAAAAAAACAGAGTGTAACACGGAAAAATGATGACTCAGTGTATCACCGATTGAGAAAAGATGAAATCTTGGATGAGAACAAATTTGGAGCTAAACATTTTTATACCAGAAAATGCTTTATTTGTCCAAAATATTTTAAAACATAGTTCAAATTGACGAATAAAAATTAGTATGAGTGAAATGGACACAAAAAAATAGCAAGGATGGAACTGGATTCATCTTGGCTTAAACTTAAAAAATAGCGAGGATGAAACTGGATGCATCCTGATGTAAATTAAAAATAAGAAAAAAAAATTTGAAAATAAGTAGGATGAAACTAGTTACATCCTGGCTATTTTTATATTTTTGTCCATTTAAACAGTATCAAAATCTAAATGTCTATTTCACCCAAAAATTGTTGATTTTGGTCTGTTTAACCAATTTTGTGTTTTTATACTGGGTACCAAGTGACTTAAATCAGTTGAGTAGTCTAGATCAAACAGACGGTCCAAGGATGGAGGAGCAGGTACACCAATATACATCACCATGATTTGTTCTCATCCCACCATGATTGATCGATATATGTAATCTGGATTGATCGTTACTCTTTTTAATATAACATCGTAAATATATCCCATTCACGTGTAAATTACTCATGATGTCATCAAAAGTTAATAAATAACCAAGAAAAATATACATCTCCATTCTCCATACACGCAAGCTTGACCATTTGTCATGTGGGGTCTTTGCTTCCAAGTTTATGCTTTTCTTGGCTCGAAAAACAAAAGAATGTGTACCACGTGCCAATATTTGGAAGCTAAAGAAACTAGCACCGGCTTATGTAGGGGTGAGTCCTGGTCGGTATAGAAAGCTTGGCAAGGCTTAGGTAGGGGTGCGTCCTGGTCGGTATAGAAAGCTTGGCAAGGCCAAACATAATGATCAGGATCTTCCTTAGCTATTGCTTATTTGACGCTAAGCGAACCGAGTCTCAGATAACCTCACTATGAGTGATGGATAGGTATCCCTTAGCTTATCTGAATCTTTTATTGATGGGGCCATGGAGATCAATAAGGAACTGCCATATGTTTTTTTTTTTTGAAGCATGAAGATAAATAAAAGAAGTTAGGTTACAATTTGTCGAATCATGAAATAGAATTTGCTAATAAAAAATGGGATTGCCTGGTCCCATATTTTAGTTGAAAAGTTTCCTGTTTGACTTCCATCTGCTGCATGGTTAGCTAACCCGTCTGCCGCTTGATTTCCTTCCCTGTAGCTGTGCTGAATAGTCGCATGTGGGATTTGTCGAAATTTGGTTTTTATTTCCTCTACCATTCCCGATATGTGCCAAGGTGGTGGGGTAGAGGAGTTGATGAATCCCAGAAGGTTCTCTGAATCTGTTTCAAAGGAAACATATGAATCCCATATGTGTCTGTTGGAACTGCCATATGTCTTTGTTTTTTTAATGAATTTATGGTATGCTTTTTAGAGGAAGGACATTTGCGGAGGTTCAAGATCAATGGCAGAATAACATTCTTATTTACCGGTCCTAGGAAATAGCTTCATAAATCCTTTGCACCCTAGTTAGTAAGTTCGCGAATGATTCGCGAATCATTCGTGAATTTTTACGTATCACGAATTTTACCGTTTTATTCGCGTACGTTTGCAACTCCGAACCCAAGTCGCGTATTATGTGGCATTCCCGGATTATTCGCGAATCGTTCACGAATTTTACGTATCCCGAATCCCGAATGATACGCCCGCTTAATTCGCCATAAATTCTTTAGCTTTTACGTTTTTAAAGGCCCCACTTTTTGGGGTTTACTGCCTTCCGGGCATACACGACCCAATATTAGACGTTGTTGTAATTTTTATGAAATAAAAATGACTGAAAATTTTTGAAAGTGAAGGTGAGAGAGATCTCAAATTCACTGACCAAGCATCTAAACCACTATACCACGTCCTCTTGGATGACTAATGTTGTATATATTATTAATATCATCATATTAATTTTATTTTTTCTTTAAATAACTCACACATATGCATAAAAATTGGTCTATGACCTTATAAATATAAATTATTTAGTATATATAGATACCGAATTTTCAGAGCCGAACTCACATTTATAAATCGAATTATACACGTACGTATGCCGTTCGAATTACTGACGAATCACGTCCCATTGACCGAATCTTGGACCGAATCTGAATTTTACAAAACCGTATAATACTCGTACGTTTGCCGTTCCGTACGTTTTCCGAATTCCGAATTGCTAACTAGGCTTTGCACAGGTATCCTTATAAAGTGCACAAAAATCATTACAAGTTGTTTGTTGCAACAGACAGAGCTTCATGTTAGAGAAATCAACCAAGTCCCCATGTTCTAGATCAACCTAAGGACATTTTTGGTGGAGGTCGTAACAGGGGGAAAAGAAAGGAGAAGAAGAAGACGAAGAGAAGTTATTTCACCGTTAATTTGTTAGAAATACAAAGACATGTGGCAGTTCCTTATTGGTACCCAATGCCTTGTTCGGAAAATGCCCCCATCAAAAGATTTCTCAGCTTATTTATACTGAAACTCTGTTTTCGTGTAAATACTAGTGCCAAAGATCGTGTTTGATATAAATTTTAAAAACAATTTTTTGTTTATAAAAAAAGAAAAAACAAAAAATGGAAAGAAAGCACATGGTAAAGGTATTTTCAGAAAACGTTTTCTATTTAATTTCTGTTTTTAAAAACAAAAACAGAACTAGTAGTAAAACACCAAGGTGACCAAATTTGGAGTACAAAAACTCTGTTCAAATGTTGGGATCCATTTAAACAAACACTACACCAAATTCTGGAATTAGTAACAGAACTGAACCGTTACTAAAACGGGTTGTAACGGCTTTTGCCTGTTGCAAAAGTGGGTGTTACATTTTTTTTTGTAACGGCAATGGAGCCAAGCTTCTAATTTTGGTTGTAATGGCCATAGTAACAGTTGTGAGCCGTTACGAACCGACACGTGGTAACAACTCAGGGCCGTTACGATTTTTTTTAATAACAACGAGGTCGTAACATGCCAGAGCCGTTACTACGTGGCAAATTAGCAACATGCGACAGTAACATTACTTGGCAAGTTGTAACAGCTTACAGCCGTTACGAATTTTTTCGTAACAACAAAAAAATTATTGCCGGTCAACATTGACCTGGTCAAAATTAATCAATGTTGACCAATTTTGACCAGGTCAAGGCTGACCGGCAGTTCATTTTCTGCCAGAAATAAGCCGGAATTCTAAATTTAATACCCTGCATACACCTTTCAATACATTCATCATCCACACTCAACAATAATTACTTCTATCATTCACATCACATTCTTTCAACTCATATCAGATTCATGTAACAAAAAAACAGAAATTTATCTAAGTACCAAACTTTTTTTTTTTTTTGTTAAGTATCAAATTTCTAAGGGAATACATGTGTCAACAGTAACTTGTTGTATTCTTTCAACAACTACTTAACAGAATTCCTAAGTTTTGAGGAATATAACATCTGCTTAGAAACTTAAGAGAATATCTAAGTTATGTGCGGCATAAAGCTCATACAACAATTGTTTACAACTAAGAACATATAAAAATAAAACAAGCACAAAACTCACATAACAGTCTCTGCCTTCTCTTGCTTAGTCTTTAGCTGTCTTTCGCTCTCAAATCTGAAACACTTCGCTTAACCTGCTCTAATAATACGTCTAAGCACATAGATCGGAAGTGAGTTGGTACCTGAGCCAATTCAAAAAAGAGAAACAAAGTTACGTCCAACTGGTGCCAAGTATTGAAAATTGTATCAGTTTGAAAAGATTAATGAAAAAGAGTCTGCAAACAATATCTTAGGCAGACCAACAAGTTAACAGCATCAACAACAACAAAGTTCAAACACACTCACTTGTACAAGCTGGTTTTTCACAACAACATCAAACACACTCACTTGTACAAGCTGGTTTTGGACCTTAGTAAGATATACACAATTGCAGAAAATGTAATAATAGAGAGAAAAAGACTTACTGGATAATAATTTCCAGCTATGGCTGAGTAACTGAGATGGACCGGACTTCTCTATAATCTAGCACCCGCAAAGAATCATATTTACATATTTCAAATGAAACATTATTGAACTGAACATCTCTGCATTTTAGTAGCTTTAAGTTGAAATAAAAATACATTGAAGACTTGGTGCTCTACCAGTTTTTGAGCAGCTTTCGCACAACCATTGTGACCATGGCTAACACCTGCAGCTCACAACCATACTCAGCACCACCTGACTCAGCCACCACTTGCAACTACAACATCAACTTCATCATATTAACCACCAATTTCAGTTCATTTGCACCCATATGTAGCTGCAACACCATTTCAGTCTCATCTAACCATCTACTAACACTATTCTCTAGCACCAACAGCAGAGCCAAACCCTTGAAAAAACTGGTTATGCATATGGTGGCGAAAAACTGGTTAGGGAGCCCACACACAAATACATCCATGTCAATATAAGCTATATAAATTTCAATCACAAATGAATTTCAAATCCTCATTGCCTATACCAACAGTTCCCTATAATTGAAATCCTTCTCCAGACTCAACTGAACTCTAATCCCATTTCATTAATTCAAGGTTCATAAAAACACTTACCTCAAAGTTAAGCGCTCTTGACCATTGCTTATTCTTATCGAGTTGCACAATTTGTTCCTTACTAAACCTGTGAAGTAGTAAATTATCGATAAGAACACTTGTAACCAAATTGACAAAGCAACAACCAAGCAAGAATACATAACAAGTAAGAAGAATACACAAAAGTTGAAGAGATTTACCTTAGGTTCAAAACATGTCAAATATCATCCAATGACAGATCATTAATCTCATATCAATCCGGAAGGCAGTAAAAATTTTATGTTTGAAGATTGGCATAAACATGATGCTATTCTTTATGGCTATGAGTATATGCTTGAAACTCGAGACGCCTGCCTCGATAATACTTTCCACATACTAAACATGCATACACATTCTCGGTTAAGCCAGAGACAAAACATCTTTTCTCAAAATCAAAATCCAGAATCTGAAAACATAAAACAAGCTATAGACAAACAAACAAGCGCCTATTGTCAGTTACACATGATTCAAAGTGACCATTGCTGATAACGTGAAAACACTCAAATCATCCCCTCGACAACTCACCTGGCGATTGACAGTATCGAGATAAATTAGGGTCAGGGATTTCTGCAAGTAAAATTTCACTGAATTTACTAATAAACACTCAATTGGAAGCAGCATGAAAAGAAAAACCTAATACAAAGATAGGAGGGGCAAAAAGAGAACTGACCTGGTTTAAGCTTAGGGTTTTAGCTCTTTTATCATAACCACCACAGCCTCATCTCTGCAACCAATCCTCAGCACTTACACTTGCATCTGCTACTCAACTGCAATCTACACCACAACACCACAGCTCCAGAACAATCACCACCAGTTAAGTTAAATAAAATCAAAAAAGAATTAGGATTTGGTAAGTTTGGTTACCAACAATTAGGGTTTCTTGTTCAATCACTCTTATCTGTTAAATGAATCTCCATCGATTGAATTTCGGACATGAAAAAACGCTATGCACGCAAACATCGTTGAATTAGAATCACTGCATCACAAACTCATAACCCTCGATTAAACACGCAAAACACTTTCATCTCCGAAAAAATCAATTGATAAAATCGAGATAAAATAGAAATCAAACCTTTGCATAGTAAGAGATAATTCAAGAAAACTAATCTAATAAACCAGACTTTATCTCTAACAAAAAAATTAGATCTAAGTTTATCTGTCGATTTCCAAATCTTTCTCGAACAATCTCCATCCTTTACATAAGCTTCAATGGCGATAATTGATTGCTCAAGAAAAATCAGAATCGCTCAAGAAATGCTTTCTAGGGTTTAGGAGGAGGAGATAAGGAATGAATTTTGGGAGGAGGGGAGAAATGAAGAGGAAGGAAATGAATGGTCGAGGGGAATACCTAAGTAGGGGGAGGAAATATCCACTAGCTCAACAAATATTGGGTGGAAAAAAATATGGCACACAAGTGAATGACACACGCGACAATATGCCTGTTACGACCCTAGTGTGACCAAGCGTATGACTGGCACGCCTATAAAAAATTTAGTAACGGCTTCAGCCTGTTACGAATTTTTTGTAACGGCCCTTTGTAACGGGAAATTGGTGTAGTGAAAATTGATACAAAAACCCCAAATTTTTAAAAAATGATACAAAAACCCCAAACAAAATTGGTTTCATCAAATTCTATAATGAAACAAAATTTCGTTTCAACTTAGTTTTGCCTATTTTTTATCATGAAACCAAAGATTTTAATGATGAAACAGTAAGTTCATGATGAAACCAAATTTTGGTGGTATTGTTTCTAGTTAGTAGTGGTATTGCTTTTTATAGTGATAGTAGTGCTAGTATTTTGCCTACGGGTTGTGCAAGGCTTGGTCAGGCCGGCGTAAAAACTATGTCCTATATTTTGGGATCTAGTCTCTCCTACCCAAACCCGGTACTTGCTACTGGAAAATGAGTTTCGGTTCTCGGTTCTCGGTTCTGCTAGTATTTGTTGGTGGATGTGGTGTTGGTTGCTAGTAGTGGTAGTTAGTGGTGGCAAAAACACCTTTGGGATTTTTGTGTTAGTTTTGTTATTTGGGGTTTTTGTGTTCCTTTTGTTTTGATGGGTTTTTGTGGATGGATAGTGACACCTTTGGGGTTATAACTCATGGCCCGAAACAAAAAAGGGAAAACTATAAATAATCGTTTTCTGTGTTTTTATTTCTTTTTCCTTCTTTTTCTTTTCAGAACGAAGTAAGAGCTTGCGGAAAGAGTTGCATGTCCAAGAATTGTTTTTATTTTTATCTCGATGAGTCTATACATTTGATCTGGTTTAGTTGATTTTCCTTGGTTCTTAAAACAAGTTTTAAATTTCCTACCAAATAACTTTTAGAAAATGAAAACAAGAAAAAGAGGATATTTTTAAAAGTTGGAAGCCCGAAATCTTTTGTGGCATCGGAGCGAGGCCATACGTAAGTGATATAAATTCCACCAAAGATACAATCCATGTGTTAAGAGGCATAAATTGCCCTTACCCGCGAAGCAGAGGGTTGGGGTGAACGAGTCCCATATTACCTACAACACCTAGCATCTATACATACACATATGACACTATGTGCCTCTCCTCTCATCGTTACCAATTGATTTTGGGTTGGAAGCCTAGAAACCTTACATCCACCCATATAGCTAGATACTCAATTTTCGACAGCTAAGCCATGACTAACTATTGCTGCACGTCTCACTCAACAAGAGATATATGGTCAATGCCCAAAAGTGTACCCTGCAGAAAGCTATTTACTAAAAATGTCTAGTTTTTTAAAATTTCCAAAAAAGTTATAATGTGCACACATTATAGGTGTAGATTCATCATATTGGGTACACAATGTCAAGCAATGGGTACACATTCAAACATTTTTGGTAATTTACAACATTTTTGGGAATAACTAATTAAAACTAGACACCTTTGGAAATTTCCTCGATATACACTGCAGTAGTTGCTCATGGAAATATAGCCAAGGAAAACATTATCATAGTGCTTGCTATAATCGAGCAGACAGTGTCACGCGCATCCCGTGGTTTAAAAAGATCACTCTTTTTTCTTTTTCTTTTTCTTCTAAACAGACCCAAAGTGAGACATATCGAGAGAAATAAATACACAACTTATGAGTTCACTTCACCAATCAGAAAAAACATGGATCTGCATCTTCTTCTTCAGTTCCAACCAATTTCTATTGCACTTCTTGCGACTGCACTGATTTTTATCTTTAGAACCTACGGAAGTAGAAAACTCACCAAAAAACTAGCACCAGAAGCCTCAGGGGGAAGACCTATAATGGGTCATTTACATCTATTTGATGATGAGTTAATTCATCGAAAACTAGGTGTCATGGCCGATACTCACGGTCCTATTTTCAACATCCGATTTGGTTCACATAAAACATTAGTTGTAAGTGATTGGCAGATCGTCAAAGAATGTTTTACTACAAATGATAGACTCTTTTCAAATCGTCCGGGCACGTTAGGTACTAAAATCATGTTGTACGATACCGATTCAGTTGATTACGCTCCATATGGTGCTTACTGGAGAGATTTACGAAAGATCTTTGCGGTGAAACTTCTTTCGAATCATCGGATCGATACAATAAAGTATCTAATGACTTCTGAAGTTGATTCGCGTTTCGAGTGGCTGCATAACCAATGTAAAAACAGAAAAAAGTCAGGCAAAAAGTCTGCGTTCCCTCCTGTGATCAGACTGGATAGTTGGTTAGGTGATTTGACATTTGATGTTGTATCGAGAATTGTTGTGGGAAAGAAGAATTTTTCGTCGAATGGCGACGTTGGAGCTCAGAGATGTAAAGCCTTAATGGACGAAATTATAAGATTAATGAGGTTATTCTCATTTTCAGATGTGATTCCATCACTAAGTTGGTTGGACAATTTGCGAGGTCTGGTCAGAGATATGAAAAACTGTGCATCTGAAGTTGACACAATTATGGCTAGTTGGGTTGAAGAGCATCGTACGAAAAGAATATCAGGAAATAAATCTCAACTTGAACATGATTTTATTGATGTTTGCTTGGATATTATGGAGAATTCTTCTTTACCCGGTAACGATCCTATCCTCGTCATCAAATCTCTGTGTCTGGTACGTATGTTTTAAATTTTCACCGGCATATAGCGTTCTGACAAATCTCTGTGACCATTAACTCATGATCTTTGGCATGTCATTTTTTCGCGTAATATTTTAACGTTCCATGTGTGCACATTCATGGCTGTGTTCTTGCAATTTACGGATCTGATTTTTTTATTTTTATTTTTGACTTGAAGGCTTATTTATTTTAACGTGAAATTGGCTAATTGGATGAAACTGCAGGATGTGATATTGGGCGGGAGTGACACATCAAGAGTTACCCTAACATGGGCAATGTCTTTACTTTTGAACCATCCCCGAGTGCTGAAAAAGGCAAAAGAAGAACTAGACACAAAAGTAGGAAAGGATCGGCTAGTAGACGATTCAGATATCCCTAATCTCCCCTACCTCCAAGCCATCATTAAAGAGAGCATGAGATTGTACCCAGCCGGACCATTGATCGCAAGGACGACCATGGAGGACTGCGAAGTAGGTGGGTACCACGTTCCCGCCGGCACACAATTATTGGTTAATGTCTGGAAGTTACACAGAGATGGGAACGTATACAAAGATGACCCGTCAGAGTTTAGACCTGAACGATTTTTGACTAGTAACGTGGATGTGGATATAAGGGGTCAGCATTATGAATTGATACCATTTGGAGCCGGTAGAAGGATATGCCCAGGAGTATCATTTGCGTATCAGTTGATCCATTTGGTTCTTGCTCGATTACTTCATGAATTCGAAATCACGAACGTGGACCCGGAAGCGAAAGTGGATATGGCTGAATGTGGTGGTCTAGTTTGTTGTAAGATAATGCCATTGGAAGTACTGATCAAGCCTCGTCTCTGAGGTATGATCAAGCCTTTATTGGAGATAATGCCATTCGGATATCTTCTTCACCCTATGGTCTGAACTTAAATTATTTTCTTAAAATAAATGCTCTCTTGATCGTGCTCATCGTGTTCTTGGAGAAAAAATGTTAAAAAAGTCTGATTTTATTTTATTTTGAGATGCTCTTCGTGTTCTTGGTGAAAAAGATAATTTCTTATTCAATTAAGAAGTATATCTGTTGGAATAAATTAGTTTTAATGTTATTATTTTTCTTTTTTTTTCTTTTCTCGGTCTTGGTACGATTGATGACTTAAGGATCCTACCCCATTGCAATGTTCTGAAAACCGGCCCGGATGTCGACTCAGAAAAATCAATGGGTCAGGGTCATATGGCAGTGTTTCAACCCGGGTACACCGGGTCATTGACTAAGAGCTTATTGATTGAACATGTGTTGGCGGACGGTGAAAACAGTTCACCAGACGTGTTCGGTGTCTCCTATTTCTGTCCCATATCAGACACCTTAGCTACTTTCATTGTTTGCATCGAAATATGTTCTAAACATAAAACTAGTAACCACGGCTTCCTCCTCCCTTTCTGCTTTTGTTTTTCATTGTAAAGCTCAATCATTTGTCTCACCATGATATTGTTATTGGGCCGACCGAGCGAAGCGAGGGAGGACCTTTATATGGTCACTTTTTTGTCAATAGTAAGTGATCAATTGACACAAAAAGATTGGATTTTGGTGTCCCAAATTGGTTTCAATCGACAATGAAATGACTAAAGAGCCCCTCCATGTTTCAATTTCTCACTAAAACTACCGTAAATACGACAAAAAATGAAGGGTAATGGCGTAAATTTCACGGGCAGAAAAAAGGACACGGAGGTTGGAAATGGTTTAATTGTTTAGGGGCAGTTTAGTAAAACCAGAGGTAAAATGACCCAAAGGTTGCGGGTTCGAATCCCGGCCACCTCTTTTTTTTTTTTTTTCCTTCTTCCTTCTTCTTCCTTCTCCTTCATTGTTTTTTCTTCTTTTCTTGTTGTAACGAGAAACTCCAACAGAGAAACTCTCGTCCCCCCAAACTCCAACTGAGAAACTCGAAACGCCACCTCCACCTTGCCGCACCACTACCACTATCACCATCGCCGCAACCGGATCTATTTCCTCTTTTAAGTTAATTCCCCTCTTAAAGATTGAAATTGGGAAATTTCAGTGACCTAATTTGAGGTTTTATTGATGAAGATGGTGGTTCAATTGATGATAAATTAGTTGGGTGTTTATCTTCTCCATTAGGGTTTCAACTGAGATACTTTAATCTATAGAGAAGCAAATTGAAGCTGCAAATCAAGATGGGTCTGTTGCTGTTTGAAACAGGAAGGATTCGAGTTGGTGATTGAGATGGATTTCAAGGGTTTTGACTGATTGACATTGGTAAGAACTACTTCCAAAATGGGTCAATTCCACGCCCTAAGTGAAATTTTTGCTTACTGAGTTCTTCTTTCAATTCTTCCTTTCTTTCTGAATTCTTATGCATGAAATCTTTGTGAACACTGGTTGTTTGTATAAATGCCTAACTGAATTTTAGTAAGATGAATAGATGAAGTAGAAATGTGATAAAGGAATCTTAAATGGAATTACAGCTCTCTTAGGGTTCTATTTTTTGTTTCATTTAATTTTGAAATTGGTATCAAATGCTACATAGTAATTCAGTAGATCGTGATCTTTAAGCCTGTGAAAATACTCATAACGAGTTCTGTAAAGGAATGCTTATTATGGGTTTGCTCTGTTGATGTGCTTGAATGGGTTGAAGCTTTGTTGGATTGATTGAGATAAGCTTGCATTTATCTCAAGCTACCATCCTATTTTGCGTTCACGGGGACGAGATTTTAACATTCTCAAAATCATTTTAGGCACGACATTCAATGAAATAAGAGTTTACTATTCTTCTGAAAGTTTAGTGTTTTTGGAGAGTGTAATGTAGAACTGCTTAGAAGGGTTGATTCTCTAAAACACATATGGCAAATCCAGGGATTGAGGCACGCCCGCACCATACAAATATTGCCTGGCCGCATATCATTTACTGGATCATAATGCAGTACTGGTGTGAGTTTTGGAATACTTACTGAAACGCATTCAAAATCCCTTGTTGTACAACCAGCCAACATTCAAACATCCTGTATGTATATCGTGATGATATCTATAGTTAACTCTTCTCTAGTCTGTTATCGGTCATGTCTTGTCCATGCATATGTGTTGCCTATCTGCCCTATTGTAATCATTGTTATACGCAAAAAGGTACACATTTGGGTAAACAAAGACAGTGTATGAGTAATTTCTGACTGATACGTGCTTTGATAGGTAAATCTTAGGTTAACTGAATTGAATGAACAGAAACAGTTAGTTCTTTTTCTTGTTTGACTGGTTCAAGCTACCAATTACATTTATGTATGAAGCTATTCTCTGTCCCAGATAAATAGATGTGGTAGTACTAAAGATTTTTCATTCTTTCTGAATTCTTATTGTGTTTGTTTCCCTTTACTGAAATCCATTTTAGATGTAGTAGTACTGAAGATTTAGTCAAGTTTTAAGGTTGTGAAGATTGGTTGTTTGTGAAGATTCCTAACAGAATTTTAGTACGATAAATAGATGCGGTAGAAATGTTAACTATGTTGATGCCAAGCTCTTTGTTATCAAATCTTATAGTGAAGATGATGTGCACAAGAGTATCAAGTATAACGTTTGGGCAAGCACTCCTAATGGAAACAAGAGGCTGGAGAATGCTTATGAAGATGCACAGAGAATATCAACTGGGAAGCCAAGTGGATGCCCAATATTCCTATTTTTCTCTGTGAGTTTTCTGTTATCATTTGGGATACTGCATTTACCATCATTTTGGTTTGTTTCTATTTCTACATTTGGCAAACAAACAAATAGTGTATCTGCACGTTTTCTATTTTACTTTGTAGTTGTACAACTGTTTATGCTTTAAGTTTTTCTGAGGAAAGAATTTTGATGTAGGTCAATGCAAGATGGCAGTTTTGTGGTGTTGCAGAGATGACATGTCCTGTTGATTTTAACAAAGACATGAATCTCTGGCAGCAAGACAAATGGAGCGGTAGTTTCCTTGTGAAGTGGCACTGTATAAAGGATGTTCCGAACACTAATTTTCGACATATGATATTAGAGAACAATGAAAATAGGACAGTCACAAATAGCCGAGATACTCAAGAGGTAATCTTTTGCCTTTATTTTTGGTTTATTATTTAATGTTTCTGACCATCTTGAAATTGTTGCTGACATGCTTAGTGCACCAAGCAGATACATCACAAGCCAGAAATTGACATGCTGAATATCTTTAAGAACTATGTGGCAAAGACATCTCTACTTGATGACTTCATGTACTACAAAGAGCGACAGAGAATCATGCAGGAAGAGAAAAAGAGGTATCTTGGTAAAACCTATGACAATTCATCCTTCATATCGGCAGTGGTACCTCCTACTCAACCAAATGGAGTAGAGGTGGTTCTCTTGTTGGTGGTTTGCAGGATGACAGTCTGGTGAATATAAGCTGCTGAGGAAATACATGATGGAATGGGATCATTGGGATTTATTGTTACGAGAGAATGTTTTGAGCGAGTCTGTAGCCGTGGTGGTGTTGTGTGCAGTGTGGACGTAAATAATCATTGCAGGTATTTGAGATGAAGCTAGTGCTCTGCTGGTGGGAGTTGAGGTGCAGATATAGAGCTGGTATTGATGGTCTGAGAAGTTACAGAGTTGCTGCAGCATTGGTGGTGCTTGCAACCGAGTACAGGGAAAGAATATGAGGTAGTGAATGGGAGAATGAAGTTGATGTGCAGTGAGTTAGCTGGTGTGATGTAGCTGCAATGGTTCAAGCTTAGATGTATGTTAGGATTGAATGAGTAAACTGTGTGTAGGGAAGAATGGCTGGAAATGGCCGGAACATGCCGAAATGCAGACAGAACTCTAGCTGAAAATCAGTTAGTCGATTTGATTCACCGATCCAGATAGGCTGACTCGAGATGGTCAATTGTGAGCACAAAATTTAGTTTTGCGTCAATTTCTTCGGTCGGCCCTCCCACCGTGGTAACGGTTGTACTAGTTATCTTTCTTCTTATCCTAGCACTGATCTGATTCAGTATCCTCTTGGAATTGTTATTTGATGAGATCTTTTTTTTTTTTTTTTTGTTAATTTTGCAGGCACCGATGCCTAGGGGCAATTCTAGATGAGATCAAGAGAAATTGAGAAGATATCAAAGATTAATTGATGAAATTGTGATGAACAAAAACTGTAACAAAGATTTAGATCAAAGAAATCAGAAAAAAAAAATTATTTTTGTTGGAAGATTTAATTCTTTCTTCCCTCGCTCTCTATGGTTAAACTTATCATGGATTTAGTATTTTGAATCATCATATGTGTTGTTAACGGAGTGAAGAAGTTTCAGAAAAATATATCAAAAAAAGAAAAAACAAATTCCTTTTTAGATTTGTATGGTATGGGGATGATACTGGGTCGATCCACTTTTAAACCGTGGTGGGTCGTCCGATTCACCGGTCGGACCGTCCGGGTCAGCCGGTTTTAACAAAAAAACGGTTTTTAACAAAATTACTGGGTCAAGGATAAACCAACCCAGAAAAGTGACTAGGACACGGTTTTACTGGTCCGACCGGCCGGGCCGGCCGGTTCTCAGAACACTGCCTCATTGTCATTTTGAGAATGAAACCAAGCCCCATAGATAGAACTAAAGATGAAAGCTCTCCATAATACTGGGATTCTCAACTCTTTTATGTTGTGTTTAACTGATGATGTAACGCGACGCCCCTCTACCGTTTTGTGAGGCCCATTCAGTTTTCTTTAAATAAGGTTGTTGTCTACCAAAAGAGTGTAAAGGAAAAAAAAAATTGACTAAAAAAAAAAATTAATTGGGCCGACCGAGCGAAGCGAGGGAGGACCTTTATATGGTCACTTTTTTGTCAATAGTAAGTGATCAATTGACACAAAAAGATTGGATTTTGGTGTCCCAAATTGATTTCAATCGACAATGAAAGGACTAAAGAGCCCCTCCATGTTTCAATTTCTCACTAAAATTGACGTAAATACAACAAAAAATGATGGGTAATCACGTAAAATTCGTTTGCAAAAAAAGGACACGGAGGTTGGCAATGTAGTAATTGTTGAGGGGTAGTTTAGTAAAATACAGGATAAAATGACCAGAACGTTACAGGTTCGATTCTCGGCAACCTCAATTTTTTTTTTCCCTTCTTTTCTTTTGCCCTTTTTCTTTCTTCTTCAAACCGATAGAGGAGATCGAGATGAAGAAAGATTTGTGTCGAAATTGAAGAATCAGAGAAGTTAGGGGATTTTGGGTGTTCTTGTTTTGAGATTGAAGGTACGATTTCTATCTTATTTATTCCTGCTCCGATCTATTGAACGTTCATCATATCCCAGAATTAGAAGATTGGTTGAACTCTATTCGAGTTTAGCTTGATTTGAGAGAGAGAGATGGGGTTTGGACCGAATCGATTAATGGAGGAGATTGAATCTGAGAACTGAATTGAAGATGTATTCAACAGACAACATAGAAGAAATAATTGATTTAATAAATCAACAAGAAGATGTTCATGGGTGTGAAATTAGGGTTCTGAGATGGAGAAAGAGTATGATTTGATGGGTTTCTGGTGAATTGAAACAGGAAAAAAGATGTGGCAACTGTTGATCGATTGTGAGTTAATGGGTTTCAAATGAAATGGGTTCTAGTTGATACGAGTGTTGTTATGGAATTTAGGGAACGGTTCTGTCGAAGTTGAGAAGGTGTTAATGGTCAAAATTGCAGTTGAAGAACAACAAGGACATGGAAGAATATGGTGGATGTTTGAGTGATGTCTGTGCTGTTTGATTTGGTTGCAGCTGCTCCAGAACTACAGTAATGGATGAATGGTTGTAGATTTGAGAGGAGCAATTGGTGTTGTGCTTGAGGTCTCTGAGAGATTGTGAGATTGCTGGAATTACAAGAGAATCTAAAGAATGGGTAAGTGGTGCTGCTTCAAGGAATTGAGGTGCAGAGAAGAATGTACGGAACTGAAGCTCAAACTGAGATAGAACTGGTGGTTGTGCTGGTGATTGGTAAAGATGGTAGTGTTGTAATTACATAAACAGAATGTGATAGTCTTGTTGTTATGTTTGATCTGGTGCAGCAGGCTAGGTTTGACTCTTGGGGCTGCATTTGGCTTCGGGGACTGTATAGAAGAGAGGATATGTTGTATGGGTTGGAACAAGTTGTAGTGAAGATTGAGTCTTGGCAAATGAGTACGAGGAAAGAACATGAGGCAGTGAATGTAAGAATGGAATTGATGAGATTTTGATACAGCAGGTAATGGAGATAGGATTAACGACATAAATTGAGGATATGGTTTTGGTGTATTGAATTGCATTGAGAAATTACAGGAGAAGAAAAGGGGATCTGGTGCAATTCAATCAATGGGTTTTGCTTGTAATCGACTATAAAGATCTCACGATTATAAAGGTAATTCTTGGGGCTCACTTTCTTTGTCATTTCTCCATCCTACATTCTGCAATCTTCATGCTATTCATGTATTCATTTTCGGGATTATGACATCTTTCACCTGAAATTCCGTGTGTTTGCGAGATGCAAAAATGTGGCAAATGGCAATCAAGACCAAAGAAGATATGCTTTTAGTTTGGTGTCATTCCTAATGAGGTTACATGGTCGTCTCTGATCACAAAGATGTGCGAATGTGGGACTTGTGGAGCAGGCAATTCAAATATTCGAAGAGATGATAGTGACTGGTTGTGAACCTAATACACAGTGTTGCAACACCCTTTTGTATGCTTGTGTTGAGGCACGCCAAGTATGACACAGCTTTTCGCATTTTCCAGTCCTGGAAGGAAGGTGTAATCTCAAAACGATTATATTCCAAGGAGTTCAGTAGAAGTACACGTACCCTAGTTAGCATAGACGTAAAGCAGTCAAATGGAATTGCAACGAAAAATTGCCACTCCGATCAGCATCATTTAAGTAAGGTTGTCCGGTTCAGACCCACAGTTGCCACATATAATATTTTGATGAAAGCCTGCAGTACTGATTATTATCGTGCCAAATGTTTCATGGACGATATGAAGTTCGCAGGTCTTTCTCCAAACCATATAAGCTGGTCAATATTGATTGACATATATGGGACCTCAGGCGATATAGGAGGTGCATTACAGGTGAGAATTACTTTCATGTATCTCGTGTTTAATGAGCAAGCTTCTAGCTAGTGCCATATACATTCTAGCATTGCAGAGGTTTTTGATGGTTCTGGTTAACATACTATATTTTTCCTTTCTTTTTATCTGCACAGGGGTTAAATTCTATGCGGATGCTGGAATTAAACCTGATGTCATAGCATATACAACAACCATAAAGGTTCGAAACTTTTCGTAGCCCTTAGATTATGTGGTTCCACATTCCAGTAATGTCCATGTGTAGTACTCACGTTTTTACTTATTATCTGGCGTTGCCATGGACTAATTACAACTCCATAAGCTGATGCACTTGATCTTCTATTTTTTAGGCTTGTGTGGCAAACAAAAATCTGAGCTTAGCATTTACGTTGTTCGAAGAGATGAAAAAGTATCAATTACAACCCAATTTGGTAATCACTGTAAACTATAGATTCTTGTCTTTAGTCGGTAGAGTTTCTTCACTTTGTTCTTGTTCTATTTGCAAATATCATGAAGTTAGTTTATGCACTGAAAATAGCATGACATCAAAAATTGTTTTTGCAGATGCTCTATATATGGATTAAGTATATCCTAAAAACTGCAATCATTTTTAAAGCGAAAAATTAGGTGACACAATTAGGGATCCAGTCATAGGTGTATACATTTCCCTAAAAATTAGATTTTGAAGAGTTTTGTGCTGCTGCGATTATCACGTATCAGCTGGAAGCTCTTGAAGGGTTGGAGTAGATAGCAACCACAGCCTTCGAGTTTTTTGAACAAGAGGCAAATCGAGTCATTTCTGTCGAGGAATTGGCACGAGTATGCGATAAACAATCTCTTCAAACTTTGAGCACAAACAATCAATGGGTCGATCTATGTGCAGGAAATGAATTTGGGTCCTACTGCTCACTCAATCCTCCGTGACTGGATACGGAAATCTGACGGGATTGTTCTCTTAGGATATACAAAATTTTTGCATGGTGTTACAGTGCGAAATCCAAGTACAAGACAATAGTAGTGGTTTATGTATGTAGCCGGGCGTGGCTTATAATTTTATTTCACAGGTGATAGAAAAAACTTGGTGTATAATGTTTGTTTCTTTTTGTAGAGAAAAAAGTGTTGTATAAATGTCATGAAAAATGATATCAATGAATGAAAAGCCAGATTGGAGTTTCTTGAAAGCAAAAATCATATACGGATTTGGGTCTTGCCTTGTGGGACGAAAATAGTCTCATCTCTAGGGGAATAATGGTACATGACATTCTTGGATCGACAATCTAGAAGTACACACCAGAGATATCTGGGGAATAACGATCCAGACTGGACTAGGTGTGTCTGTCTCGCACATCAACTATGAAGAAACGAATTCTCTGTGGAATTGCCTTCAAAACTACGCGTAGTGTGCATACAACCGACACACTCGATGATTCTATGATGATTGAAACGGGGCGAAACTATCAACTTTTCTGAAACGAGGCGAAAATATAATTTTTTTTTGAAACGGGGCGAAAGGACCTTTTTTTTTTTTTGAAATGGAGAGAAAATATCGTTTTTTCCGAAACGGGACAAAAGTATCGCTTTTTCTGAAACGGGGCAAATTTTTCTGAAATTGGGACAAAAGTTGTCGCAGACTAACCCCATTTTCTGATTTTTCTTCGGTCGGCCCTCACACCGTGGCAACGGTTGTACTAGTACTAACAATTGATAAAAAAAAAATTAATAAAAAATTGATAATTTTTTTTGGTACTAGCACGGATATACGATACAAGGGTGATGGTCATAAAGATTTATCAATTAAATTTTTAGTACTAACACGAATATGCGATACAAGGGCGAGGGTCATAAATCACCTGAAAAGTTGTGATATAAAGGCAGGTTATGTGTGATATGAGGGTAATTAATAGATCACAGTTTTCTACAACCACGGTAAACCTTAGATTATAAATTGTGAAATTTATAGTGAATTACAAATTGGCTGAACAGTGGTGGTTGTAGGTATACAAAATAGGCTCGCCACGTGGTCACACAGGAAGGCACGAAATAGGATTGAAGAATCTCACCCAAATATATTGCATCGTTCCCTAAGATCCCAGTCAGTGACTTGTCAAATCAAAAGTCAGAATTACCTCGTCACTGATTAACAACGCGAAGTAAGAAAACCTGTACGCAGGGAGGCATCCCAAAACAAAGTAACTCGCATAAATAATCTAAAACAAGAAGGATCAAATTGGAGTACCCAACAAGATACCAATCACGAAATGAGATAGGCAAAGTAAGGTTACTTGGCTGGAAAGATAACCTGCGAAGTCAGTAAATTGTCGAACAAGAAAAGAGACAGTTGTCCCGACAAACTCTCAAAATCGTCAGCAAAAGAAAAGGAAAACTTTATGGAAAATGGTCTGGGCGAAGTATAAAGCATCTCCACGAGAACCTGGCGACGATTAGGCGAAGTAAAATGAGATGTATTCCATTATGATTGGATGGCCTATGAATAGAGATCCATGGGCAATGTAAGGGGGGTCGAGATTTTGGGGAGGAGTAGTCTTGCTTAGGGTGTGAGATTAGGGTTTTCCTGTATCAAGAAACTTGTACTTTCATTATCTGGATTTTCTTATCCAAATACTGGTCATGTCTTAGATATGATTTGTTGCTTATTCGGGTGTACTAATGGATTTCCAGTAGTTACATTTTGGCGTCCAGAAACAGGTAACTTAGATTGGGGATTCACCCTCATCTAAGAGTTTGAGAAAGGTTAAAATTGTTTTAAAATCATAAAAATTAGAGATTTTGGCAAATTGTTTAAAAAGTTAGGGTTTTGTAGATCTCGAACGATTTATTCATATAATTAAGATTGGAAATCTAGGAGAGGGAGTAATCTTTGGGGCATCGTAAGGTCGGTTAGGATTTAGAAGCAGAGGTAGATTTGGAAATATCGAATCAAGGATTAGTTGATGGCCAGAACGCCGGATTGAGCGGGGCGCTTGATAGCAACGAGGAGAAGCAAACGTTTGGAAGCGAAAAGAGGAGGAAGAATGGAAAGGGGAGGAACATGGGCTGCAGGAGAAAGGAAAGGCATGAACCAACGGCACAATGAAGAGGCCAGTGAAGATGACTTCAGGGAGGGTTCGATGCATACTTCTGACACGGACTCGGAAGCAATAATGATATCATCGGAAGAAGAAGAGCGGCGACAGAGGAGATATTCTTACGAGGAAGGCGGAGGAAATCGAAAAACGAGATAGCGAAGAGAAGACAATGAAGAAATAGATCTGAGAAGAGCGTTGGAGATAACGATATGGGAAGATCAAAGACGAAGATATGAAGAAGGAAGGAGACGAGAAGATGAAAGAAACAACGAAGATGAAAGGAGGAGAGAAGAGGAAAGGTAACACGATGTAAACCGGAGACGCGAGGAAGAGATAAGACATGGGGAAGGAAGGCTTAGCCTGATGAGAGGCAATCATCACGAAGAAAATGGAAGAAACCTGAATCAAGAGGTCTCGAACGAATTGCGATATATGAGGACATTGATAAACAATTCTCGAAGAGGCGGCAGTGTGCAGCTGGCAAAGGCAATAGAGGAAGCTGACAAATCTCCATTCACCTACGAGATAATGTATGCGCACATTCCTGAGAAGTGTGTACTACCAACATTTGCAAGCATATTCAGCGGGTCAGAAAGTGATGTGCATCACTGAAAACAGTATACTCTTTCGTTGATATTGTGGGGAAGAAATGATGCGGTACTCTGTAAGTATTTCCCCGCCAGCCTAACCGGAGAAGCGTTGGCTTGGTTCGATGGGCTACCAGAAAGGTCTATTTCATCATTTAAAGACCTGCAAAGGATATTCCTGACAACCTATATAAGTAACAACATGCTAAGGTCGGGGATTCAGACCCTGTTCAACCTAAGGCGAAGACTGGCGGAAATCCTGCGAGGACTGGTAACAAGATGGAGGATAGTATGTAGCGAACTCGCAGAAAGAGTTGATGAGAAAAATTTTATCCTAGCCTTCGTGAACGCCTTAATCGCGACCGACCTGCAGTACACCCAAATATTCATAATCTGGAACTCCATGACAATGAATGAATTAAGGGAGTACCAAGAGGAGTACATAGCGTTGGAGGAGAAGCATAGACAAGTCAGCGAAGTAATATCAATCCCAGCGAAGGAAGGAAATTCAAGACTATTACTAAGAATAGTACATGTCGTGGAGGATGATTAGAAATGTGAAAAAAGGGAACCTTCAACCCCAATTCCTGCGAAACTTGTAGATGTGTCAAGCGGAGACCAGGAATGGATCGATCAACAAAGATATGAGGAGTCAAGAAGAAGGAATTATGAGCCACAAAGTTATAACACGGGATATCAGCAAAGAAACAATCAAGGACCTAGATTTGGAGAGCGAAGACCGAGTGCACCAGCTTTTGAAGATGTAAAGCTTCCTCGACTCAATACAACTTTGGACAAAGTATGGGAAGCAATAGTGTTGACGGAAGAGATTCCACCCCCACCAAATTTGGGAAGAGAACCACCTCCGGGAACTAGGAGTCATGAGTTCTGCAGGTATCATCGTTTTCATGGGCATCATACGAATGACTGTCGAAACATCCGAAGAATTATACTTCGTTTAGTAGATCAGGGAAAACTCCCACATTTCTTGGAGAATTATGTGCCTCCGCCACCACCCCCACCTCGTGACAATAATTAAGTGTACCGAATTTAAATAGATCGGGGAACCCAAAAACTGAATTGTAATTCGATAATACACTCAGCCAAGAACATCCAAAATTTCTATGATAACATACTCAAGAGAGTACATAAGAGGGACTTCGAGGGAAATGCAATATTCAACATCGCGAAGAAGGAGCCATTAGAAGAATGGAAAAAGAGAGAGATAACATTTTCAGCAAAGGACGCACCTGAAGGAGGAGCTTCACATACGGACCCATTGGTCATAACCTTGAATTTCCGGAAATACTCAAAGTGGGAGGAGAACCAAGTCAAGAAAGAGAAAATTTTGGAAATAGACAGAATCCTGGTAGATACAGGGAGCTCAGTTGACATACTTTTTTACCATGCGTTTAGAACCATGGGATACAAGGATTCTGACCTTGTGCCATCGACATACAACATATATGGGTTTAACGGGGTTGCATCAAAGCCGAAGGGAGAACTAGTCGTAAAAAAATTCGCGGGCGAGTTGGAAACAAAAGTTACGGTCTGCGTGATGGATATAGACTCTCCTTATAATGCTCTCATAGGCCGGCCATGGATACATGGGATAAAAGAAGTTGCGTCAACATATCATCAGGCCATACGATTCCCTATGCCAAGTGCGGTAGGAGAAATCAGAGGAGATCTAAAAGACGCGCGAGAATGTAACGAAAAGGATGTCCATAATTCTGATGAGAAACTAAGAAGAAAGGCAGAACAGAAGAAGAAGGTGTGCAAACAAAAAGGGCGGAGCAGCTAATGGTATTTACAATTGGGGTGGACGAAGAGCAGACTATGTCTCAAAAGGGTATGGAAGAGGTGGATAGAATGTTGGTTGCCAACGAAAAGGACCATGAGGTAACATCGGAGAAGGAAAGTTGAATGGAAGTAAAGCAAAGTGGGAAGACGAAGAAGGGGAAAATAGCTGAGGTAAGCGAAGCAACAAAAAACGAGAAAGAAACCCCCATCGCCAAGGAAAAACAAACCCAGCCCACGAGGCGGAGCAAAGGCAAACGTTACCAAGCACAAAAGGATGTCGATACAAGAAACTTAGGGAAACGTCGAAGGAAGGGAAGCACAAAGTTCTAGAAATAAGCAGAAAACATGTGTGAAGAAGACAAAGAGATGAAACGATTAAAGGAAGAACTCTACCAAGAAAGGCCAAGGAAAGAAGACCTGGTAAGGGAGCAGATAAGGCTAGAAAGGGAAAACGAGAAGCCCGTAATTAAGAACAATCACCTGAAAGGAAAACAAGCGGATCACCACACCCAGAAAGGAGAGAATGCTTCGGGAAGGAAATTGGCAATTGAAGGGCATCATGAGTATTGGAGAAAAATGGAGCGAGATGAAAGGGAAGATTTGAAAAGAGCCATAGAAAATAGCAAGAGGGAGTCCAGAGAAAAGGAATATCGAACGCAGCAATTGATGATGACCAGTAAAAAAGGAACAACGAGCAATGTCCTAGCAGCAGGAAGAACGTCTGGATCGCAGGGGCAGACAGAAATGATGAACAAATGTGTGAGAAGTAAGCCCTGCAAACCAGAAATAACGACATTATTCTCGTTGAAACAAAGGGAGAATGAAAGCCTGCGAAGTATTGTGACGAGATGGGATAAAATTTGCGGTGAGCTGAAAGGAAGGTTGTCAGAAGAAGATTTAGTGCGCTCGTTCATCTATGCGCTATCAACAAAGCACCCTTTATTTTCGATATTGTTCAAGATCAGGAACGAGGTAAGGATGAAGGAGTTGAAAAAGTATCAGTCGAACACATTCGCATAGAAGAAGAATACTAATAACCAAGGAAGGGTCGTAGAAACAAGAATATTGTACTTATTATAATGAATTTATCATTTGGCAATGTATTAGATTTACAAAATGATAGCAATGACATTTTGAATTTTGATGAATCGACTCAAGGATATAAATTTTCATTTGTACGGAGTAATCATAACAAAATAAACCCCAGCCTCGACAGAGTAAGACCTCGCATTAGGCGGCAAATAAGACATACGAAATAAACAGTTTCCATGGAAACTTAAAACCTTCACCTAGGAAGGCTGAGAATCCACGGCATGCACCCTAGTTTGCACGAAAGTGCAAGAGGCAAGTCCTAACGCACGTCGTGAACAACTCTCAAAGAAATAAGCTAGGGGCAATGATAAGACCTATCCGTTGAGGGTCCCTTTTATGATGGCCTTCCATAAGGGGTGCAGAAATATGACCAAGGCGCCGACGTATTCGGTTGAGCTGCGGGTGCCTAGGACGTATGGAGCGGTACCGGCCATGTCTGTATGGCAAGTCTTGGCTACGATGCACCTGTTCCCGAAGAAACCCAACCTAGGGTGTGACTTCGTAACCAGAAGCCACATCGGCGAAGGGGACAAGAAGTCACGAAAACAACTGAATGTCGTAATAACTGGATGGGAGAAGACCAACATGCATGTTAGGGTTAACCTCCTTGAAAGGGCAATCAGAGGGAATATAAATGGATGGTACCCTCCAGATTAGGGAGCTGCGTGACCAAAAAAAGACGGCAATGTCATGGGGCTAACATTCATGGGAATGGCTAGGCCTGTCGCATTGTCGCGAAACAGAGTTCAAAACGAATGTTAAGACGAGGTTGATGGATTATTATTTGAAAGAATAATAAGCGCCTGATACTTCCTCGAATCAAGACCCTTAATGAGAGGGTGAGGCGCAATAAGACATTAATTAGGAGGCGCAATAAGACCTCGAAAAGCAACACATGAATAAGAAGCGAAATTGATTACCCGTTATAACCTGGAGTAAACACAAGCAAGCACCAGAAATAAGATTATCATAAAATGTGTAATAAAGGCAGGGGCAAACAAAATAAGACGGTAGAGGAAAGTTTAAGCGGTAAAAGACAAGGACAACACGGGAGGCATAAGCGAGAACTCAAAATAAGAGTAAGCAATGGGGCAAGTAACAGAGTTCAAAGCCCGTGCGAGATAAAACGAAATATCAACTAATCAATTTCATGCCTCGGGAATGCACAAAAGAATAAGAGGCAAGTATATACTTTAAATTTTGTCATTCTTCTGAGTCTTCCCTCGGCAAGTATATATTTGACGAGGGGAGATATGATACTCTGTTGGAAAATCACAATACTGATATGACTTAACGAAAGTATATTACTTGAAAAACAACCAAAAATATATAAAATAAAAGGATCCAAGATATTCTGCACCCCCCTCCCCCCAAGCTTGGGAGCGCCCAGATAGAGAAATTGTTTCTGAAATAACTAAGGTTGAAACTTAAAATATGGAAGAAGAGAAGTTAAGATTGATCCTGAAGAGGAATGCCATCAATAACTGCTATTTCGGGGATATTAACACCAGCCTCGCCAAGATTAGCACCAATATCTGCGTCAGGATTTTAGGGTTGTCCGAGAAAACTTCTAGAACCAAAGGCATCTCTGGGCTTTTCCTCTTCGACCTTGGCCTCCTCGGTCCTCTGCACCTTGTCACCTCCAGCAAACCTCTCTTCTTCGCCCGAGACGATCTGTAGTCGAGTGGTTGCTCATCGCCAGAGAATATCTCTAGAGGAAAAGTTGGATGATGAATACCCTGCTCATCACAAAAATCGTTGAAGAGAGATACCAGGTAGTTCTGGGTATTCTTATGAGATAACTTTGCTACTTTCGAGGAATCCTCCATCATACCGTCGATATCAGCATTCAAATATTTAACCTCATCTCTGAGGCGAGAAGCCTCGTTGCGAGACTCATCCCTTTTATGAGAAAGGTGAAGGACTTGATTCTTGTAACGCTCTTTAGATTCTGCAAAGACGAAATAAGATTTTGTCAGAAACCTGAAATTTGATCTAGCCATAATTATGCACGACGCCTAAACCTACCTTCCATTTGCAAAATAGTAGTGTTCAAAGTCTCTTGGATATCAGAATACAAATGATTTATCCTGGAGACTTCTATTATTGACTCTCGGAGCTGAACACATAACTCGTGATACGAATCGTCCTAGCCTTTGCCATGACCAGACTTCAAGGTATCTTTGTTTGGATGGATGACGAGAGTGCCCTCGTTCTTACGAAGATCAACAGACTTGACATGAGAAGAAGATTTAACGGACTTTGGGCGCGAAGATTCCTTCAGTTTAGCCTGAAGAAATTCCACTTTTTTCTTTAGACAATCAATCTCCTCGTTCAAGCCAGTGTCTACGCTGCGAGATTTACGAAGATCAACCACAACTTGATTCTTCCTTTTGATTGTGCATTCCTTATCCTCCTCCAATCTCTTAATAAAAGACGATGATAAGGAGTGAAGATTCCTCGAAGTGGTGAGAGAGTTATTGACTCGCTGGAGCTCTACCTTGAGGTGACCATTCTCGTCATGAAGATGCTGATTAAATTCCTCATTACGAGAGCAATCGATAGACTGGCGATCCACTTGTGAGAAAAGGGTCTCGACCTTCTCATTATCTCATTTTCAGTCACATAGCAATCATTCTGAGTTGAGAGGTTCAAGTTTTCTGCACACGGAGATCTTCAAGTAAGGAAGACGCTTCGGAAGCAGTCATTTGATGTTGCATGCATCGAGCTTGATGAAATACGAAATAAGAAAATAACAAACATAAAGAAAAAGGCAAAAAATGGATCTACAAGGGAAGGAACATACTCTTAAGCTTCTCCACCTTCTTGTCTTGCTTGCTGGAGTACTCTTTTTCTTCGTTAAGTTCCTTCGTCGAGGCCTTGATTTGAGCATCATTCTTCTTCATCTTCTCGCGAATAAGTCTAATCTCCACCAAGCTGGCCATGTGACGATTGACTTCCTGCGAACCAACGAATCAGAATTTAGAAAAGAATCTCGAAATACTATGAAGATGCAGTTAAAGAAGTGTAAAGGTCTCACCAGGATCATTAAAGCAGAATGTTGTTGGAGAGTCAAATTCATAGAGGCATTCAGCAGTACGGATGCATCTTGAGAAAGAAAGTCATCAGCACTAAAAGTCACCAGAGATTCAAGAGCACGAGACCTCTTGGCGGGATCTTCACGAGCCTTGTGATAAATATCTTGCAGAAACTTCATGTCTGGATCATAAATAGGATTAGACACCACAGATGAAAACCTTTGCTTCCCCTTTTTTACAAGGGGAAGGTTTCTCAGGGGATTCCTCAAGATGCACAACCAAAGGAGGAGGAACGGGAGAATCAGCAACTTTGAGAGAAGTAGTTGTACGAGAGTGAGAAGATTGATGCTTAGGAGGAGTGGGGGGAGGGGGGGGGGGGAGTATCATCCTACGAAGAATAAAGGGTTAGAATTTAAGGTTACATCGCGGAAAAGAAAGTAACGAGCGGAGTGGATACCTGTTTGGGAGCAGGAGATTCAGCAGTAACATCCCTTTCCTTGCGATCTTTGAGAAGACCAATAGCAGGCATCTCATACTAAATAAAAGAGAAAAGGGATATGAGAACAAACAAAGCCCGAAACAAGAGAAAAGCCAAAGAGACAAGATAATACCTCAGCTGTCACAGACCATCGAAGCTTCCAGGGATCGCAGCCGGCGAGATAACAATGTTGGGGAAGAGGGCCCTTGCGATGAATCCCTTTCTTGTCGCAAGATAAAAGGGCCCCCTACCACCAGAGGGAACATCATCCAGTCTTCGTCGCAAGAAAAGCGAAGTCGATCATCTCGCCCCAGTTTGAGAGGATCCACATCTAAGAGAAGAGTTCTGGACGGGGCAATGATGGTGTTCCAAATCAGCTCAATACCCCACTCCTGATACTTTCTCGTGCTTGTAAACCTGGCGGAGAAATTAGCCGCGAAAGATTCCACATTATAGTCACAAGAATCGTATTCCTCAGCCACTGACGGAACTTTCGAAGTGCCATTCTTTGAGCGAATCATAAACTCGTTGGAGACACAAATTGCATTGCCAGAAAGCTGGAAAGCCACACACTGGAGCCTATTCATAATCTCGAGGAAGACAGGGTTAGAAGGGTTGTAGAGGGGAAAAGATAACCCAGCTCTTAACTGACCAACGGTGACAATCATCTTGTCTGCAGACCAAATATCGTACTGAATGCACCTATAATTCATTTCCATGTCTTGAGTTGCAGAGATGGGAGGAACTACAGAAGAATCGACAGCATGGGTCAAAGATAAACCCATCTTCTGAAAGTATGCTTGGAATTCCTCAAAAGTTTTGAGTGGGGTAGGTGTTGAAGCTTTCTTTGGAGCCATGAAGACAAAGGAAAAGCGAGAAAAGTTGGAATAAAAGAAGGATGACAACAATGGAAGAAGCAAGAGCAGTAACGACTTGAGTTCGAAGCAAAGAAAGAAGAAACCCAAAAACCAAGCTAAAACGAGATATTTATAGTATAAAGAAGGTGACCGGCAAAAACAGGTTGACGACACGTTCGAGGAATCTCAATAGAATTTCCAAGAGAATGTGGTTACTTGGAAGCAAGAGGGTGGAGAACGTGGCAGCCAAGAAATTTCGAGCGGTTCTTATTTGTCCTCATGTGACCCTAACATAATAAGAAAAGGCAAAATGTAGGTGCACAAAATAGGCTCGCCACGTGGTCACACAGGAAGGCACGAAATAGGACTGAAGAATCTCACTCAAAGATCTTGCATCGTTCCCTAAGATCCCAGTCAGTGACTTATCAAATCAAAAGTCAGAATTACCTCGTCACTGATTAACAACGCGAAGTAAGAAAACCTGTACGCAGGGAGGCATCCCAAAACGAAGTAACTCGCATAAAGAATCTAAAACACGAAGGATCAAATTGGAGTACCCAACAAGATACCAATCACGAAATCAGATAAGCGAAGTAAGGTTACTTGGATGGAAAGATAACCTGCGAAGTCAGTAAATTGTCGAACATGAAAAGAGATAGTTGTCCCGACAAACTCTCAAAATTGTCAGCAAAAGAAAAGGAAAAACTTTATGGAAATGGTTTGGTCAAAGTATAAAGCATCTCCACGAGAACCTGGCGACGATTAGGCGAAAAAAAATGAGATGTATTCCATTATGATTGGAAGGCCTATTAATAGAGATCCTTGGGCAATGTAAGGGGGGTCGAGATTTTGGGGAGGAGTAGTCTTGCTTAGGGTGTGAGATTAGGGTTTTCCTGTATCAAGAAACTTGTAATTTCATTATCTGGAGTGGTTGATTAATAAAGATTTTCTTATCCAAATGTTGGTCATGTCTTAGATCTGATTTGTTTCTTATTCGGGTGTACTACTGGATTTCCAGTAGTTACATTTTGGCGTCCAGAAACAGGGAACTTAGATTAGGGATTCACCCTCATCTAAGAGTTTGAGAAAGGCTAAAATTGTTTTAAAATAATAAAAATTAGAGATTTTGGCGAATTGTTTTAAAAAGTTAGGGTTTTGTAGATCTCGAAAGATTTATTCATAATTAAGATTGGAAATCTAGGAGAGGGAGTAATTTTTGGGGGTTGCATCGTAAGGTTGGTTAGGATTTAGAAGCAGAGGTAGATTTGGAGATATCGAATCAAGGATTAGTTGATGGCCAGAACGCCGGATCGAGCGGGCACTTGATAGCAACGAGGATAAGCAAACATTTGGAGGCGAAAAGAGGAAGAAGAATGGAAAGGGGAGGAACATCGGCTGCAGGAGAAGGGCAAGGCATGAACCAACAACAGAATGAAGAGGCTAGTGAAGATGACTTCAGGGAGAGTTCGATGCACACTTCTGACACGGACACCATTGCAGGAGAAGAACTGACCCGCGAAGCTATGGAGAAGAATATCGGTGAAGAACATATGACGTTAGAACAGTTAAGGGAGACACTTCGCCTCGAGATGGAACGAGACAGGGACTTAGCGGAACAACAAACTAGGCTGATGAGACAAAACCCAATGTTAACGATAGAGAATCGCCAACTCAATGAGGAAAGAGCAGTTGACGTCAAGGACTCAGAAGCAATAATGATATCTTCAGAAGAAGAAGAGCGGCGATATGCTTACGAGGAAGGCGGAGAAAATCGAAAAAGAAGGCAGCAAAGAGAAAATAGTGAAGAAATAGATCTGAGAAGAGCGTTAGAGATAACGAGATGGGAAGATCAAAGACGAAGATATGAAGAAGGAAGGAGACGAGAAGAGGAAAGAAAGAACGAAGATGAAAGGAGGCGAGAAGAGGAAAGGCAACACGTTGTAAACCGAAGATGCGAGGAAGATAAAATACATGGGGAAGGAAGGCTTAGCGTGATGAGAGGCAATCATCACGAAGAAAATGGAAGAAACCTGAATCAAGAGGACTTGAACGAATTGCGAGATATGACGAAATTGATAAACAATTATCGAAGAGGCGGCAGGGTGCAGCTGGAAGAGGCATTAGAGGAAGCTGACAAATCTCCATTTACCTACGAGATAATGTATGCTGACATTCCTGAGAAGTGTGTACTACCAACGTTTGCAAGCATATTCAGCGGATCAGAAAGTTCTGTGCAGCACTTAAAATAGTACACACTTTCGTTGATGCAGTGGGGACGAAATGATAGAGTACTCTGTAAGTATTTCCCCGCCAGCTTAACCGGAGAAGCGTTGGCTTGGTTCGATGGGCTACCAGAAAGGTCAATTTCATCATTTAAAGACCTGCAGAGGATATTCCTGACAACATATATAAGTAACAACATGCTAAGGTCGGGGATTCAGACCCTGTTCAACCTAAGGTGAAGACCGACGGAAAGCCTGCGAGGACTGGTAACAAGATGGAGGACAGTATGTAGCGAACTCGCAGGAAGAGTTGATGAGAAAAATTTTATCCTAGTCTTCGTGAACACCTTAATCCCGACCGACCTGTTGTACACCCAAATATTCATAATCCGGAACTCCTTGAAAATGAATGAATTAAGGGAGTACCAAGAGGAGTACATAGCGTTGGAGGAGAAGCAGAGACAAGTCAGCGAAGTAATACCAATCCAAGCGAAGGAAGGAAATTCAAGACTATTACCAAGAACAATACATGTCGTGGAGGAGATCCGAAATGTGAAAAAGGGGAACCTTCAACCCCAATTCCTGTAAAACTTGTAGCTGTGTCAAGCGGAGACCAGGAATGGATCGATCAATAAAGATATGAGGAGTCAAGACTGTTAAAGCATGGCTCGCTTGAACCCACCAAACGTTGGTATGTCAAGTTTGGTTGTCATATTTTAGTGAATCAAAACTCATGTTACGATTCGCTTGATTATGTACTAGAGTTAAACTTCGTATGGGTTAGCTTGAAAGTATTAGGATATGAGACATTACAAGTATTGCGAAGACTTGAAGATGTGAAGAAGCAAGGAGCTACAACGACAACAATCATCCTTCCACTTGAGGTTAATGATATTTGACTTGAACTGTTTCATTCCCTAACGTATCTTTCAAGTCGTGCATATTGAAAACATAACTGCGAAGCATATTTGAACTCTAGATAGACATAGTATTAAGGAATACAATACGAGGTTTATTGCTTAACCATTAAACTTTGTAGATAAGACATCGCCATAATCATTTGAATGCTATTGTGATTATGTATGGGTATGAGGTGAGGCTTTCATCCTAGGGAACAATGTTTACATGTGTTCTAAGGAAGTAAGTTCATAAACTTGTTTGTGAACCGAAAAGTAAATTGCCAGGTATTATTGGTTTTGTTATTCATTGCATATCTTATGAACAACCAATATGTGTGATAGAGTATAACCGCTCACAACTTGTTGTGTTCTTGGTAGAACTATTCACAAAGGCCTGACTTATGTATTAGTACAACTTTTATTAGTAAAACCAATCTTAAGTAATCACCTGTGGTATGATCGGATTTTGTATGTGTGACCTTGTAAGGGAAAGGGAATCGATCCTTGTAAGGGAAAGGGAACCGATCCTTGTAAGGGAAAGGGAAACGATCCTATAAAGGAAAGGGAACCGATCCTAGTAAGGGGTGCAGTACATCAAAGGGAACCGATCCTTGTATGGGGTGCATCAAGGTTTATAGCAGAAAGGGGAACCGATCCTATGGACATGTGCAGCACATATAAGTTAGATACCATATATATGTGGGGAACTGATCCTAGTACCTAGTCAACCGAACTTTTGGGAAGCTAGTGTGACTATGCACATTACTCACATGGAGGTAGAACCGAAACTTGTTTTGGTAGAACCGTAAACCCATCATTGTGATTGAATGTCGGTTTGATTAATCACATAGTTCTTGAAAGTCAGATGAACCAATTCTAAAACTTGTTTCGAAGTGTGGCAAATCGGTTTCAAGGTTGTAAGTGTGAAAGAGAACTTACAAAGTTAAGATGTCGACAAACTTTGAACACGTGTTGTGAATGTTTATTTTTATAATTGTTCATAGATATTCCTTAACGGCTAAGGGAAGAGAATCCCAGGATAAAAACATAAGTAAGTTAAGAATCATTTAATTAAGGTTATTAATTTCATTTTGTAGGGAAATTACAGAATTAGTAATGTGCATTTACTAATTAGATTTTCCGATAGATTTCGATCGTTATTTTTGGACAGAGCATTTGCAGGAATTATGAAAACCGAATCTGTGCTTTTATGAATATCTTGAGAATATTTTCGGTTTTGGAAATTTCTTGGTGTCCAAACTTCCTTGTTTATAAATACACGTAATTTGCCTTTCTAGCAAACTAATCCTTCGTAACTACAGATTTACTCTTTTGTTGTTGTTACTGGTGTAGCCGCCTATTAGGAGAGGAGAGTAACCTAATTAGGAGAATTCTCTTACGGCCGCTAAATTTAAAGTCTTCTTTGGGATTGAGAATCTCTAGCGCGACCCGTTGGTGGGAAACTAGATAATTGCGGTTTATCTTTGTTTTCGATTGATTTGATTGACTAACGGTGGTTGAAATCTGATTGCACCTAGTTTGTTTATTCTTGAGAATATTTTCTTCTGATATAAGATTCACTCAAACTAGTTCAGAGTTTCGACATGGATCTTTAGACTGTTGTTAGTTCAAAAGACGATCTTGTGATGATCCATTGTTAACAGACTCCGTTCTATGCGTGATTGATCACAAGAGATTCAAGTGATTGTGTGCAGGTTTTTATTGAATATTTAAGAAGATTTGAAGACAAAGAAGATATTGAAGATCTGACTTGGGTTTTATAATCTTTGGTGTGCACAATACTTATTTCGGTAAAAGAGGATCCAATTAATAATCGGTTTATCCTTGTGGTAGATTGGATTGATTAATTGAGCAGATCCGCATCAATACGTTTCCTTATGATTAAAGGTATTTATTGGCTTAATCTTAAATGATTACCTTTGGGTGATTGAACATAAGATAGATCTAAGGACCCGACGAAGGAGTTTATGTTAAGATAAACAGAAGAGCCTTTGTCCGACTCATATCACTTGGTTGAATAGAGTTGATACCAAACAGATTTGTTATTCCTTTACTGTTTGGAATACGAACCAAAGGAATTGTTCCAAGTACGTGACTTATTCACAAGTCGTAGGAGTGGGAATACAGACGGAACTAAGTGAACTTTAGGGTTAGTTACTTGGTCTCAACTATACGAAGTTAGGTGTAATTTTGTGTAGCGGCTTAATCCTGAGAGTATTCAATTCTGGACAAGGTCCCGGGTTTTTTCTACATTTGCGGTTTCCTCGTTAACAAAATCTTGTTGTGTCATTTACTTTTATTTTCCGCATTATAATTGTTTTATTATAATTAAAGTAAATCACAAAAACGTTAATTCCTATTTACTTGATAAGCAATCCTATTGTGTTTGGTTAAGTCCGAACCTTTGTATCAAGTAAACATACTTCGTAGTTGTATTGTCTCGATCTCGTATCCATAGACGATCACACAAAGTGTGAACCGATTAGTTGCGTTGTCTCGACTCATTCCATAGACAATCACTTTCGGAGAAAAGACTTATAGGTAGGAAAAGTTTTAGCTTGAGGTATTGGTACCCTCGCCTTTTGAATTGGTATCAGAGCAGGCAAACACGAAAAGATCTAACAATCTGTGTTTGGTGCGATCCATCCTTTAAGAATGAACTCGAGTTCTCATGAATCGACTTCAATTAACGTGCCGCCAAGATTTGACGGAACAAACTATCTATGGTGGAAATATGCTATGAGATCTTTTCTTCAATCACGAGACTTTAATACTTTGCTATTAGTCGTCGATGGTTATTCTCTACCAAAGAAAGAAAATTCAGAAACTGAGTTTAAACGCGTAGGAGAGTTTTTGAACGAAGAAAAGGCACTTGCAAAGCAGAATTTAGATGGTTTGAATGCTATTATTCATGCTGTAATTCGCGACATACAACATCATGTGTCAACATGTCAAACTTCGAAAGAAGCTTGGGATAATCTTCAGATCGTATTCGAAGGAAATTCTTCAGAGAAAGAAGCTAGACTTCAAACACTCACTTCCGAGTGGGAAAACCTTCGAATGGATGGCAAAGACACTTTTGAGGAGTTTCACATTAAACTCTCTGAGATAAGTAATGCCTCTTTCTCGTTAGGAAAGACTATTTCTGAAAAAGGATATAGTATGCAAGATTCTCAGATCGTTGCCATCTAGATACGATTCTAAGAAGCATGCAATCATATAAGCAAATGATCTTTCTAATCTCACACGAAGCACACTCATTGGTAAGTTAAAGATCTTTGATCATGAATCACAGTCTATTCAAAGTAAAAGAATCGCTTTTAAAGCAAAAGTTCCAAAAACTTCAATGGAAAGAAATAGACAGCTGGATGATTCAAATGAACAGATTGCAGGAAATTCTGATGATAAGATTGAACAATCTTTGTCATTAATTACTAGACATTTTCGGGATCTCTTAAAGAAAAGAAACAAGAGATTCGTTAAGGATACTTATCGATCTTCTCGACCGCATGATCGAGTTCCTATCAAAAATGATCAGGAAGAAGATGATGAATATCAGCCGTAGTGCTTCAAGTGTAAAGGGTTTGGTCATATTGCTAAAGACTGTCCCAATCTTAATAAATACACTGGGAGCAAGGCATTGGCTGTAACTCTAGATGAGTCTCCGATTCATATAATTCTGAAGAAGAGGAAACAGCTGTTGTTGCATTAGTTTTCAATCTTATTCCTTCCCCACCACTAGTGATTTACCCATTTTAAGAATGGACATGTCTTCCGATGTTATTAAATCATCTAATGGTGAAGGGATAATAAGACAAGATGCAAAAACTGTCTTAAAAATAGAATTGCTAAAAGTTGCGTTTGCAATTTCAGTCTATCTCAAGGTACTTCGTTGGTTCGAGGTAATAGAAAGAGATCTTTTCATACTATACTAGATTAAGAACACTCTGGTTTTCAAAATTCCATAATGAGAGAAAATCTCATACTAATGCCACTTGATCGGTATTAGAATTCTTTCCTCATCTTATGTGCCAAATTTGAGTGAGGAAGAAAAAAAAAATCAAGGCACTTTTGTGTAGATTATGGAAACAATATCTAGTATTTGAAGATATTTGATATACTAGTATTTTTTTTGGAATATTATATTTTCGGAAGTATGAAAAATATAAAAAGATTCTTCTTCTTTTTGATCATTCCTTGTCCGAACTATGGGTCTAGATCAAATGGTTTCTCTGGAGAAGATGCAAGATCAGAAAGATCATCTTAAATCTAAGTCCGGATTATCTCTTGACATTAAGGGTAAAATCACAAAGGAATATTGGCTTAGCAAGAAGAAAAGAAATAATACACTGAAGAAAGGCATTGACACACTTTTGTGTTCAATCGAAGACAGAATTACATGCACTTGCAGAATCCTTCACGAAAATTTCTCATCTACAAGAGATTCTAGTCAAGCAACAAGGCTTTCTACTTGAAGAAATTCAAAAGCTGAAAAGTAGTAATGCACCTTCATTCAGTTCTGATATGAAGGACTAGGTTGCAAGGAAAAATAGACATCAATTTTTTGATTTCTTTCATTAATTGTATTGGTCTATTATGAATAAAATTATTTGTTTGAGTAATTTTGCTTGTGATAGTTTTTGGTTTACATAGCCTGTGCTTAATTGCTTTTACCGTATTGCTATGTATGTTTATGGTTACTTTAATATTCGATCTCATATTGTGAACCCTCATGGTTTGGGTGACTTTTTGATTTAGCGGGATTAAGTTCTAGCCCTAGTAGGTAGGCTTTATCAAAGGATTATGAGGGGTTCTAATAGAAACAATATGTGAAAAAGTCACAATATGTTGAATCGTTTTTGGTTTAGCATAAAAGCATATGTGTTTCGACGGTTTTTAACTTTTGCTTGCAATTGTTAAAACCAATTTTTAACCTTTCTTTGGTAAAGGTTGAGGTGTGTTGTTATTCTTTTGTTCACGCATAAGGATGACAACGTGGTGATATTTCGATATCAATTCTTCCTGGACGAAGATGCAATCATATTGGAGAAGTGGATGCGAAATTTGAGGTAACAATCTTGTTAGTTAATTGTTTTCCTATTTAAGAAAAGCCTGAGTTTATATTATATATATTTGTTGCTTTTGCTTAACAAAATTTCGGTTCAATTGATATTCATTCCATAATGTGTGTGTGGATGTGTGTTTCAATTGGTTCCGGTTAAGAAAAACTATTGTTATCTTGCTTTATTGTGTGGTATCAATTGTTTAGGCTTACTAAATTTCTGTACGATTGATGTGTGTGTGTGATTCAATTGGTTCCGGTTAAGAAAAACTATTGTTATCTTGCTTTTGTATGGTATCAATCGTTTAGGCTTACAAAATCACGGTGCAATTGCGGTGCTTATAATGTCTATGTTGTTTCAATTGTTTCCGGTTGAGGTGAATAATTATGCAAGTTGATTTATTTTAGTTTGTATGAATTATTTATGGCTTAACGAAATAATATGTGTACGGGATGAGTTGTTTAGTCCAATTCGATTCCGAATAAGAAACTAAGTTAATTTTGATCTTAGTTACACTTATCGAAGTGCGGTTTCGGTTATTCAAGTCTAATCGAATGCCTAAACAAGAAATGCTAGTTAACTAACCTAGTACTTGTCTTGTTTAAAATTGAAAGGTCTAAGTTTATGGATAATTAGAACCTGATGAGAAAAATGGATTTTATCTTTATTTTGGTCTTATCGAATTAAGCGGTTGTTTTTGAACAATCGGTTTAGCAAAGGTACTAATATGCTTAGTTGTTTTTGGTTTGCTAAACTAAATTGGAAAAATTGTTTCGGGAAATTATTTCCTTGGTAACATATCAAAATAAGACTACTTGTAGTTTCGGTTTTGATATTGGTTATCAGAACATGATGTGTGGAACCCTCGTGCCTAACTCTACAGGTTTGCAAGTCTATTCTGAGATTTGTAAGATTCTTTTCGTGTTGTCCTTTATTTTTTAGTTTCTTTGTCATTTTTGTGACAAAAAGGGGGAGAAATATATGAAGTAAATAGGTGATGCTGGCATTGATATTTATAATGATTGGTATCGCTAGGGAAAAGAACATTGGTACTTGAATGTTTTTATCTAACGAAAGAGTGAAAGCACATACTAAGGGGGAGTAACATGTCATATGATTGGTATAACAAAGATGTTCGGATTGAATATATACATATATTCCTTAGGGGGGTAATAGCTTTGTTATTATAATGTCAACAACGACATTTTCAAGGATTAAATGTAAGCAGTTTCACTGTGCTGTTGAATCGGGAATCAAGCGGATTGTAATGAATTATTTTAATTTGTTTATCCATATGATGTAAGAGTTTTGTCACTAAAATTGACAAAAGGGGGAGATTGATAGAGCATGGCTCGGCTGAACCCACCAAGCGTTGGTATGTCAAGTTTGGTTGTCATATTTTAGTGAATCAAAACTCATGTTAAGAGTCTCTTGATTATGTTAAACTTCGTATAGGTTAGCTTGAAAATATTAGGATATGATACATTACAAGTTTTGCGAAGACTTGAAGATGTGAAGAAGCAAGGAGCTACAACGACAACAATCATCCTTCCACTTAAGGTTAGTAATATTTGACTTGAACTGTTTCATTCCCTAACGTATCTTTTAAGTCGTGCATATTGAAAACATAACTGCGAAGCATATTTGAACTCTAGATAGACATAGTATTAAGGAATACAATACGAGGTTTATTGCTTAACCATTAAACTTTGTAGATAAGATATCGTCATAATCATTTGAATGCTATTGTGATTATGTATGGGTATGAGGAGAGGATTTCATCCTAGGGAACAATGTTTACATGTGTTCTAAGGAAGTAAGTTCATAAACTTGTTTGTGAACGAAAAGGAAATTGCCAGGTGTTATTGGTTTTGTTATTCATTGCATATCTTATGAACAACCAATATGTATGATAGAGTAAAACCGCTCACAACTTGTTGTGTTCTTGGTAGAACTGTTCACAAAGGCCTGACTTATGTATTGGTATAACTTTTATTAGTAAAACCGATCTTAAGTAATCACCTGTGGTATGATCGGATTTTGTATGTCTGACCTTGTAAGGGAAAGGGAACCGATCCTTGTAAGGGAAAGGGAACCGATCATAGTAAGGGAAAGGGAACCGATCCTAGTAAGGGGTGCAATACATCAAAGGGAACAGATCCTTGTATGGGGTGCAGCAAGGTTTATAGAAGAAAGGGGAACCGATCCTATGGACATGTGCAACACATATAAGTTAGATACCATATATATGTGGGGAACCGATCCTAGTACCTAGTCAACCAAACTTTTGGGAAGCTAGTGTGACTATGCACAGTACTCACATGGAGGTAGAACCGAAACTTGTTTTGGAAGAACCGTAAACCCATGATTGTGATTGAATGTTGGTTTGATCAATCACATAGTTCTTGAAAGTTAGATGAACCAATTTTAAACTTGTTTGGAAGTGTGGCAAATCGGTTTCAAGGTTGTAAGTGTGAAAGAGAACTTACAAAGTTAAGATGTCAACAAACTTTGAACACGTGCTGTGAATGTTTATTTCTATAATTGTTCAAAGATATTTAACGGCTAAGGGAAGAGAATCCCAGGATCGAAACATAAGTAAGTTAATAATCTTTTAATTAAGGTTATTAATTTAATTTTGTAGGGAAATTACAGAATTAGTAATGTGCATTTACTAATTAGATTTTCCGAGAGATTTCGATCGTTTTATTTGGACAGAGCATTTCCAGGAATTATGAAAACCGAATTTGTTCTTTTATGAATATCTTGAGAATATTTTCGGTTTTGGAAATTCCTTGGTGTCCAAACTTCATTTTCTATAAATACACGTAGTTTTCCTTTCTAGAAAACTAATCCTTCGTAACAACAAATTTACTCTTTTGTTGTTGTTACTGGTGTAGCCGCCTATTCGGAGACGAGAGTAACCTAATTAGGCGAAATATCTTACAGCTGCTCAATTTAAAGTCTTCTTTGGGATTGAGAAGCTCTAGCGCGACCCGTTATTGGGAAACTAGATAATTGCGGTTTATCTTTGTTTTCGATTGATTTGATTGACTAAAGGTGGTTGAAATCTGATTGCACCTAGTTTGTTTATTCTTGAGAATCTTGTCTTCTGATATAAGATTCACTCAAACTAGTTCCGAGTTTCGACTGGGATCTTTAGACTGTTGTTAGTTCTAAAGACGATCTTGTGATAATCCATTGCTAACAGACTCCGTTCTATGTGCGATTGATCACAAGAGATTCAAGTGATTGTGTGCAGGTTTTTATTGAAGATTTAAGAAGATTTGAAGACAAAGAAGATATTGAAGATCTGACTTGGGTTTTAAAATCATTGGTGTGCACAAACTTGTTTCGGTAAAAGAGGATCCAATTAATAATCGGTTTATCCTTGTTGTAGTTGCAGGAAATCCCACAATACACCCCTCACTATATTTTGTTTAACTAATCCATTCCAAAGATAATAGATGAACAATTATGATTATTTATTAATGATTTTCTTAGAAATGTTTACACAGGAAAATGGAATTACACTTAAGATCTCACTAACATTCGTTCTGTTTCTCTCTCCTAATGACTTGCTCTCTCCTCCCAAAAGAACCACCACGCACGACAGATTCACTCATCCCTTTATATAGGGTAATACATAGTGAATGACAGCTATGCTGTCCTTTATTTTCGGGAATGTCTCGCGAAGCGTCGCAGGCGTACAAGTATTCGTATTCGCGACACTTCTTAGCTTTCGCCAGATTTCATATCTTCCTATCGTCATCCGGTCGTCATTCATATTAATCTTCTGCGACTTACTCGCAATGTTGTTATCGGTTGCCTTTGTGAATTGTTGCTGTCGCGATATTCTGATCCTACATCTTGCCTCTTTTTTCTTGAATATTGCTTGAAGAGCGATCTTTAAGAAAAAATACGTTGTTGTAATAGTCTCTGATTTTATTGATGAAGGAACGAGCGAAAGAATACTGGACTTGAAAAGTACGTACTTGCCTCTATTCTTTGGCGAAGTTCCGAAGTTTTTAGAAGTATGTATGAAATATCATTTCTTGCCTCATGGGTTATGGAAAATAATGGATCTCGCAATCTCTTCTCGCGAGTTAGGAAAATAATTGAATCTCATATGATAAGAAAATACGTTGTGCAATACCCGAATACTACATCTTCTCGCCTCTCCTTATGTTTCCTTACGTTGTGCGATATCCGAATTCTTTGTCGCAACCGTTCATTTTCCAAAAAATCTTCTTCAGCATAGCTCCCTGAATCTAGGAATGACCGTTTACACGTGTTTAAAACCATTCTTTTTACCGGTACATTTAATGTTATCCGGTCATAACACTTTCTTGCCTATTTATAGGAGAGTCTTTTGTGAAGAAGATTTCTTTCCTTTTATTTCATCTCCTTTATCGTCTGCAATCTTTCTTCTTGTTATTCTTCTTCACCATCGTCTTCATCATCCTTCTGCTATTTCTTATTTGCTATCACTTCCATGGCATCCAGGTTTGTTAATCTTGCTAGATTCGATTGATTCTATGATTGATTGATTTTGTGATTAACTTCCCTTTCTGAGATTATCCTATTCGTTTTAATCTTTTTCTGCCATTTTTGTTTCAGCAAGAACAAACCCATCACCAAGTTCACCGTGAAGAATCCCCTTCTTTTTTTGGATTCACAGCCGAAACCAACTTCTCAACAAGAATCCTCCTTGCCACCAAAGTCCTCTTCGCAAGCTAAACATACCGTTTCTAAAAGAAAACCTGCGAGTAATAAGGTATTTTAAGAAGCATTTACCTTTTAATAACAACGTACTTGCCTCTGTTTCTTACTTAATTTATCATTCACAGGATGGCAAAACTATTGACAAAACTCCCAAAAGGTCTCGCCACTCTAATCCTGTTACTCCTGATGTCCCTTTTCCCTCATTTACACCTTCTTCTCCTGCTGCGAAATCACCGCAGCATAATCTTGTCACAAGTGACAATATTCCGATGCCTCAACTCCTCATAGATCAAGTTCCTCATAATAGTCCTACTACAAATGAACTTACTCCTTCTCCTACCGTCAATGTCTCTGTCATCCCTCCCATCACTACTTTTCCTGAAATCTCCTCTTCTCATGATGTTCCTTTGGCGAAGAATGATTCGTCTTTTCCTTCTTTACCCGAGCAAATCCCTCTTACTGCAGAAAATTTGGAAGGAATAAACGTGGCTTTCAAAGTTCTCTCGGACCTTGTGAATGATGCCAAAAAGACTTCTGTCGATCCTGTCAAGTCTGATGTCTGCGAGATTTTAAGTAAACATCTCGGTTCTGATAGGATCTCGCAAGCATCCTTAGTTCAAGAAATTAATGTATTGAAAAATGATCTTCAAGCTATGACTGCTAAATGCAATAATCTCCATCTTGAAAATCAAAAATTTCACAACCTCTCACTAGACCGTGATAATCTTCGCAAGAAGAATGAAGAGTTAAAAGGTAAACTCTATCCCCTTAAGCTCTCCTCTTTTTTTTTTTTTTTTTTTTTTTTTTACAACTTAAAGTCTTGTTCGCCCTTCAAGCTCTAAACCAGAAACGAATAATGGAGATATATCAGTTGGAATCGATTGTTGAAGAGGTTCGAGTTGAAAGAGACGCTTGGATGGAGCAATATAACTTCTTAAATAATCTTCATACATATGCTGTTGATCAAATAGATAATTTGTCTAAAGAAAACTTTGATTTAGTTCAGCAGCAAGATTCATTAAGTAAAGACTTATCTCGCCTTTCTTACTCTTTGACTAAGGCTAATTTGGAGTTGGAAACTTTATCAGATGAGAATGGGACTCTTTCTCAGGAGAAGCGATCTCTGCTAAACAAAGTCGCGACTTATTCGCAAGAATATGATGCTTGTCAAAAATTACGTGAAGAACAAGAACAATTTATTCATATTTTGAAAAACCAACTTGAAGAAATTACTGCCGAGAGAGATAAACTTATTCAAGGTAGAATAACCTTGAGCCTAAAAGCAAACCAATTCAAGGATCAATGTTCCAAACTAGAAAAATCCAACTCTACCCTTGTGACTGAGAATTCCATACTTGTTTCGAATGAAAAAAGCTTGCGAGCTCGATTGAAAGGCCTAGTTGGAGATACATTTGATGATGCCATGGACTGTTTGGGGAATAATTTTGCAGCTTTAATTCAAAGATCTTACTTCTCAGAAGGAAGGTAGTCATATTATTTGACTATCTTAATCCATTAAGTATTCTAAAAATCTTTAATTATCTTTAATCTTGTGCATTTGTCATGCAGACTCTGAGAAGAAACTTCGCTCTACTATCTCCACACTCAGATCAGATTACTCTAGGATTCGCAAAGAAAATGGGTTACTCGCCGCTTCTCTTGCTCGTTCTCGCGACCGTGCAGAACGAAAATTTGATTATATGTCTAACTGTAAAGACATAGATAGTAAGAATCGTCAAAAGGCGTTGCTTCGTCAATTCCCCCTCAAAGCTGAAGTCCTTGTGAATGAGATTTTATTGTCCAAGTCCCTTGATCCTATTCATGTTGATCCTTTGGAAGTAAGTGATGATGAAGTCCCTGATTCTCCTGACAGTGATTATGACTATGAAAGCGGCGAAAATATCGCTGATATTGAAGTTGTCAACAAAGATCCGACTGAAAAAACTTCTGATAAAAATCCACCAGCTGGCGAAAATGAAGGTGCTGAAAACACTTCTAATGAAATCCACCGACTGGTGAAGGTGAAGCTGATAAAAGCAATGAAAGATCTCGACCATCTTCTGTAGTTGATAATATTGATGTAGAGAATTAAACTTTCTTTGTGATTTGTCAAAACTTCTTTTGTTTGTAAGGATTAAGTCTTTAATCGAGTAATCCCCTTATTTTCTCCTTTTTCTCTTATTTAAGATGTTTGAACATAATCTCGCGAGCATGTCCGCTTGTTGAATCTTTTGTTAAGTAAAATCATCCCAATTGGGAATTCCACTTTATTTCTTCTCATTGCGACAAGATCGCAGGCCGCCTTTACATTTTCATGTAATGACCCATTGACCTTGCCTTATCATTTTTGATGGTCTTCTAAGTTTGACCTTCCTAATTAAAGGTCTCACTTTTCCACCCTTTATTGCGACAAGGTCGCAGGACGTCTTACACTTGCATGTAAAAACCCATTGGCCTTGTCTTATCAATTTTCTAGTATTTTTGCCTCTGCGGGATATTTTGCTTGCGACAATATGACAGCCTAAACTTTCTTGCGAAAATAAAGCCCCATGACATTGTCGTCTTGCGACGAAATCGCAGGGGCGTCTTTACACTTGCATGTAAGGACCCATTGATCTCGTCTTACCCTCGCGTTAGTATTATTGCCTCTGCGGGATCATTGCACAAATGTGACAAGCCTAAGTTTCCTTGCGAAAACAAAGCCTCGTGACATTTGCGTCTTTGGCACTTATCGGCTCCCTAATGGAGGGTGCCGCCCTTATCATCTCCCGGTTGCCCCTTCAAGGAGGCGTACATCGGCCATACAAGGCTAGCTCCTCCCATCCTGTCTCTTAACAACAACCGATTGTTTTCGCAGCCTTTTATCCCTTATACCTATAGAGTTTATGGTTACAAGGCTGCACCCTAAGTGGAGTTTTCTTCGGGCCGAGTGCAGCATGCGCCAAGACTTGTCAAGAGTGGTAAGGAAGTTCCATGCTCCCCGCACTCTTGACTCAACCGTGTACCTCGGCGCCTTGATCATACGCTGACTCCTTGAAAGAGACCCTCGGTCGCCCAACCAGGGTATAACCTACATATATAGTTGGGAATCCAAGGTATCTCCTCCGGATAGGCTTTCATGGGCCCCAAATCTGCATGACCCAGGTTCCAGGGGCGGTGTAACCTTTTCCCTGAGCCATGTTAAGAGATTCCCCCTTATATGACGCACTTTAGGTCTTACATTTGCCTCTTACGAAGTATAATTCGCGAACTAGGGTGTACGCCATAAAGGTTCGTCCCATTCATTCGATCATGTTTATTCATTCATTCGTTGTTTCTTGCCATTCTGCTTGCGACACATTCGCTGATATTTTGGTTTGAATTTTATTGATTTTCTCAGATATCTTGCATTAGAGTACTTCATCTGACCCACTTTTATGGGTAATATTTCTTTAGGTATAATCTGTTCCACGGCCTGCCCAATCTTTGTCCCATGTCTTTACCTTCAGGATCCATCAATCTATAAGCCCCTGTACCAACTACTTCTTTGATAATATAAGGTCCATCCCATTTTCTCGCCAGACTTGCCTCCATTTTCTCGCTGATATATTGGTGTCTCTCGCAATACCGGTCCCTGGTTGAAATTCACGTATCTTCACACGCTTGTTATATTCTCTGGCCAATCTTCGTTGATAATTCTCCATGTGTCGTAACGCCTTCTCCCTTTTCTCTTCTAATTCGTCCAACTTGATTAGAATGTTTCCTGCACTAAGATTTTTCTCCCAAACTTCTTTTTTTAGTTGTTGGGATCATGACTTCTGTTGGGAGCACAGCTTCAACTCCATATGTTAAGCAAAAAGGTGACATTCCAGTAGCTTCTCTTCTTGTTGTATTGTATGCCCATCTGCACCGGGTACTTGTTCGCACCATCCTCTATTGTGTCCTTCTAACTTCTTCTTCAATATATCCGCAATTGTTTTATTTGTTGCCTCCGCCTGACCGTTAGCTTGCGGATATAGTGGAGTTGATTTCCCACATTTTATTTGAAATGCATTAAGTAACAACTCTATGTTTTGCCCTTCAAATTGTTTCCCATTATCAGATACCAACTGTGCGGGGATCCCAAATCTGCATATAATATTCTCAAATATGAAAGTAAAAATATCTTTGTCGCGAATGTGTTGTACCGCTTTCACTTCTGCCCATTTTGTGAAATAATCCGTTGCGACAATTAAGTATCTTCTCTGCCCTGTTCCTAGTAAAAAAGGTCCCACGATATCTAAACCCCACTTTCCAAAAGGCCACACACTCTTAAAAGAATTCAATGGTGCCCCAGGTGCATGTATTTTCTTCCCATGTCTTTGACATTCTTCGCAGCGTCTTGACATCGCTTTCGCGTCCTCATGCATGTACGGCCAGTAATATCCTTGCATTTTTGCTTTATACGCTAAAGATCTTCCACCACTATGATTTCCAGCATCTCCGCTATGCAACATCTTCAATATGATTTCTCCCTCTTCCCTTGTTAAGCATCGAAATGAAGGTCCATCAAAAGATCGCCGATAAAGCACACCATCTCTTAATTCATAATTCGTTGCATGGCTTTTTAATTTGTGTGCTTCTAATCTATTTCTTGGTGTCTCCCCTTTCATCAAGTAAGCGTGAAGTTCTGTTCTCCAATCTTTATCGCGACATTGTGGTATGTCTTCTACTAACATTGCATCCGCTTCTTGCCCTTCTTCTTTATTAATTGATGGTGCCAAAAGTGTTTGTATTTTGATATTTCTCGCAATGGGGTCTGTCATCATGCTTGATATAAAGGCAAAAGCGTCTGTAGTCTGTTATTTCTCCTTGATATATGCCTCCATCTCATTTTTGGTATCTGTGTTGACAATTCCTCGACAAGCTTTCTATACTTTTGCAAAGATGGCTCATTTGTAGCGTATTTCTCTGTTATCTGGCGAATTGCTAATTGCGAATCACTGGTAATCCTCACATTTTCTAGCTTCATTTCTATTGCGAATCACAAAGCATGTATTATGGCTTCATACTCCGTTTCATTATTAGTGGATTCAAACTCCAATCTAAAAGAGAAAGCTAATTTATTGCCTTCTGGCGAAATCACAACAATTCCCACTCCATTACCTTCTCCATTTGATGATCCGTCTACCAATATTTCCCACCTATTTGGTTCAGTTAACAAATCATTTGGGTCTCCATGCTCTTTTTCTACATCCATCATTTCATCCACTGCTTCGTCATCTTCCAAAGGAAATTCTGCCAAAAAGTCTGCGACTACCTGTGACTTGGTTGAGGATAATATTTCATATTTGAGTTTATAATGGCTTATTTGGGCATTCCACCTTTCTACTCTTCCCGATCTTTTTGAATTTTTCATTACTGATTCGATTGGTACTTTTGTTACCACTCTGACAGTATGTGCTTGAAAATATATGCGAAGATTAAATGTTGCATAGACTAACGCCAGGATTAGTTTTTCAATCTTTGAATAATTCCTTTCTGCAGCATTAAAAGTCTTACTGATGTAGTAAATCGATTTTTCTACTCCAGCGTCTATTCGCAGCAATACTGCGCTTAACGCGTGACGTTGTCGCAAGATATAACAACAATTCCTCTCCTGGCTCTGCTTTTTGCATAATGGATACTTCCATTAGATGTTCTTTGATTCCACTGTAAAGCCTTCTCACATTCGCTCTGTCCCATTTAAACTTGATCCCTTTCTCGGGATCTTTGAAAAAATGTTTACACTTATCAGATGACCGCGAGATGAATCTTCCTAGTGATGCTAATAATCCATTTAGCTTTTGAACATCCTTTATTGTCGCAGGAGTTGGCATATCGCGAACCGCTTTCACTTTCTCTGGGTCGACTTGTATTCCTTCCTTTGATACTATATAACCCAAAAATTTTCCCGATGCCACTCCGAAGGTACATTTTTCCGGATTTACTTTGATGTTGAATCGCTTCATTTGTTCAAAGATTTCTCTCAGATCTTGTACATGGTTTTCTGCTTTCTTACTTTTTATGAGCATATCATCTACGTATACTTCCATGTTTTATGTATCCATTCTGCGAAACACTTCTTCTACCATTCTTTGGTATGTCGCTCCAAAGATTTCGTAAACCAAACGGCATTTTTGTATAACAATATAACCCTCTGGGAGCGAAAAAAAGCAGTATGCTCTTGGTCTTCCTCGGCGAGAGGAATCTGGTTGTAACCTTTATACCCGTCCAGAGATGATATTCTTTCATTTCCTGCTGCTGATTCGACTAGTTGTGGGATATCTGGCAATGGAAAACTATCTTTAGGACAAGCTTTGTTTAAATCAGTGAAATCTATGCAAATTCTTATCCCCTTCTTCTTCTTTGGGACTATAACCATATTTGCTATCCATTCAGGATACTTTGCTGGTATGATGATTCCTGCATCTAGCATTTTCTGCAATTCTTCTTCTATTTGGGGGTGATAAGCTGTTGCGATTTTTCTAATTCTCTGCTTGAACGGCTTCACCTTTTTATCTATTTCCAATCTGTGACAAGCTATCGATGGGTCTATACCAGGCATATCATCCATGTTCCACGCGAAGATATCCTTATAGTCTCACAAAGAACTCTGATCCTTTTTTCCTCATCCGCTTCCATACTAGTCCCAATCTTTAACATTTTGGGCTCTTCATTAGTTCCGACATTCACTTCTTTCGTTTGCTCTGCCGCGACGTAACTAGCTTGCGATTCTCCCATAGGGGTTGGTCCTTTCAACTCTTTCGCGAGTTCATTTTCTTCTCTCGAAATTTCGCTAGGTATCCCTTTTCCTTCCTTTGCTCTTATCATGTAAACTCTAAATTCTTCTTCTTTTTTAGCTGCTTTCGCCAGTTTCCTGCGATACTTTCGTTTGTTTGCTTGCTCTTCATGATATTTTATTTCAATTTGATAATATATCCTTCCTTTATCCACATCTCCTCTAATCTCGCCGATTCCAGTTGGTGTGGGAAATTTGATACATTGATGAAATGTTGATGCTACTGCTTTTATTGCATGTACCCATGGTCTCCATAGCAATACGTTGTATGGCGATTCCATATCTACTACACACAAGGTTACTCGTGTCTCGATGTCTCCCAACAGAATTCGTATTTTCACCTCTCCTTTAACCTTTGTTATGGATTTACCAAAACCATGGATATTGTAGGCCGTAGGAATCATTTCTTTATCTTTATATCCCATTTTCTTATAAGCATGATAAAACATGATATTCACCAAGCTTCCCGTATCGATTAAAGTTCTATTTACTGTCCATGTTTGCGTTGCCTTTACTAATTCTTCTCCTTTGCTCGCGTTTATTGTGATTACCAGTGGAGATGTGTGATTCAAATTTTCTTTAGATATTTACTTTGTGAATGTTATCCTTTGCTTTTCCCATTCTTCTAAAGGCAATGTCACCTCTCTATCTGTGATTTTCTTTCCTTCAAAATCCCGCTTGTGTATTCTTCCTTTGATATTTTCATGAAACTCATCAATCATTGTCTTTGTGTCCAACTGTACTCCATATCTTTCTCCTTTGTCTCATCTAATTTAACATTTCCTTTTTCTTTCATTTTCTTGATTTGAATGATTCTGATTGTCTTCTTTCTTTCTTCAGTCCCTGTTTCTAGCGCCAATATGTAGTTGCAGGAAATCCCACAATACACCCCTCACTATATTTTGTTTAACTAATCCATTCCAAAGATAATAGATGAACAATTATGATTATTTATTAATGATTTTCTTAGAAATGTTTACACAGGAAAATGGAATTACACTTAAGATCTCACTAACATTCGTTCTGTTTCTCTCTCCTAATGACTTGCTCTCTCCTCCCAAAAGAACCACCACGCACGACAGATTCACTCATCCCTTTATATAGGGTAATACATAGTGAATGACAGCTATGCTGTCCTTTATTTTCGGGAATGTCTCGCGAAGCGTCGCAGGCGTACAAGTATTCGTATTCGCGACACTTCTTAGCTTTTCGCCCAGTTTCATATCTTCCTATCGTCATCCAGTGCGTCATTCATATTAATCTTCTGCGACTTACTCGCAATGTTGTTATCGGTTGCCTTTGTGAATTGTTGTTGTCGCGATATTCTGATCCTACACTTGTGGTAGATTGGATTGATTAATTGAGTAGATCGGCATCAATACATTTCCTCGTGATTAAAGGTATTGATTGGATTAATCTTAAACGATTACCTTTGGGTGATTGAACATAAGATAGATCTAAGGACGCGACGAAGGAGTTTTTGTTAAGATAAACAGAAGAGCCTTTGTCCGACTCATATCACTTGGTTGAATAGAGTTGATACCAAACAGATTTGTTGTTCCTTTACTGTTTGGAATACGAACCAAAGGAATTGTTCCAGGTACATGACTTATTCACAAGTCGGAGGCGTGGGAATACAGACGGAACTAAGTGAACTATAGGGTTAGTTACTTGGTCTCAACTATACGAAGTTAGGTGTAATTTTTTGTAGCGGCTTAATCCTGAGAGTATCCAATTCTGGACAAGGTCCTTGGGTTTTTATGCATTTGCGGTTTCCTCGTTAACAAAATCTTGCTGTGTCATTTACTTTTATTTTCCGCATTATAATTGTTTTATTATAATAAAAGTAAATCACACAAACGTTAATTCCTATTTACTTGATAAGCAATCCTATTGTGTTTGGTTAAGTCCGAACCTTTGTATAAAGTAAACATACTTCGTAGTTGTATTGTCTCCATCTCGTATCCAGACGATCACACAAAGTGTGAACCGATTAGTTGCATTGTCTATACTCAGTCCATAGACAATCACCTTCGTAGAAAGGACTTATAGGTAGGAAAAGCTTTAGCTTGAGGTATATTTGGGTACCCTCGCCTTTTCAAAGACAAAGGAATTATGAGCCACGAAGTTATAACACGGGATATTAGCAAAGAAACAATCAAGGACCTAGATTTGGAGAGCGAAGATCGAGTGCACCAGCTTTTGAAGATGTAAAGCTTCCTCGATTCAATACAACTGTGGAAAAAGTATGGGAAGCAATAGTGTTGACGGAAGAGATCCCACCCCCACCAAATTTGGGAAGAGAACCACCTCCGGGAACTAGGAGTCATGAGTTCTGCAGGTATCATCGTTTTCATAGGCATCATACGAATGACTGTCGAAAAATCCGAAGAATTATACTTCGTTTAGTAGATCAGGGAAAACTCCCACATTTCTTGGAGAATTATGTGCCTCCGCCACCACCCCCACCTCGTGACAATAATTAAGTGTACCGAATTTAAATAGATCGGGGAACCCAAAAACTGAATTGTAATTCGATAATACACTCAGCCAAGAACATCCAAAATTTCTATGATAACATACTCAAGAGAATACATAAGAGGGACTTCGAGGGAAATGAAATATTCAACATCGCGAAGAAGGAGCCATTAGAAGAATGGCAAAAGAGAGAGATAACATTTTCAGCAAAGGACGCACCTGAAGGAGGAGCTTCACATACGGACCCATTGGTCATAACCTTGAATTTCCGGAAATACTCAAAGTGGGAGGAGAACCAAGTCAAGAAAGAGAAAATTTGGGAAATAGACAGAATCCTGGTAGATACAGGGAGCTCAGTTGACATACTTTTTTACCATGCGTTTAGAACCATGGGATACAAGGATTCTGACCTTGTGCCATCGACATACAACATATATGGGTTTAACGGGGTTGCATCAAAGCCGAAGGGAGAACTAGTCGTAAAAAATTTCGCGGGTGAGTTGGAAACAAAAGTTACGGTCTGCGTGATGGATATAGACTCACCTTATAATGCTCTCATAGGCCGGCCATGGATACATGGGATAAAAGGAGTTGCGTCAACATATCATCAGGCCGTACGATTCCCTATGCCAAGTGCGGTAGGAGAAATCAGAGGAGATCTAAAAGACGCGCGAGAATGTAACGAAAAGGATATCCATAACTATGATGAGAAACTAAGAAAAAAGATAGAACAATATAAAAGAAGGTATGCGAAGCAAAATGGGCAGAACAACTAATGGTATTTACAATTGGGGTGGACGAAGAGCAGACTATGTCGCAAAAGGGTATGGAAGAGGTGGATAGAATGTTGGTTGCCAACGAAAAGGACCATGAGGTAACACCGGAGAAGGAAAATCGAATGGAAATAAAGCAAAGTAGGAAGACGAAGAAGGGGAAAATAGCTCAGGTAAGCGAAGCAACAAAAAACGAGAAAGAAACCCCCATCGCCAAGGAAAAACAAACCCAGCCCACGAGGCGGAGCAAAGGCAAACGTTACCAAGCACAAAAGGATATAGATACAAGAAACTTAGGTAAACGTCGAAGGAAGGGAAGCACAAAGTTCTAGAAATAAGCAGAAAAACATGTGTGAAGAAGACAAAAAGATGGAACGATTAAAGGAAGAACTCTACCAAGAAAGGCCAAGGAAAGAAGACATGGTAAGGGAGCGGATAAGGCTAGAAAAACGAGAAGCTCGTAATTAAGAACAATCACCTGAAAGGAAAACAAGCGGAGCAACACACCCAGAAAGGAGAGAATGCTTCGGGAAGGAAATTGGCAATTGAAGGGCATCATGAGTATTGGCGAAAAATGGAGCGAGATGAACGAGAAGATTTGAAAAGAGCCATATAAAATAGCAATAGGGAGTTCAGAGAAAAGGAATATCGAACGCAGCAATTGATGATGACCAGCAAAAAAGGAACAACAAGCAATGTCCTGGCAGCAGGAAGAATGTCTGGATCGCAGGGGCAGCCAGAAATGATGAACAAATGTCTGAGAAGTGTAGTTGCAGGAATTCCTACAATAAATCCCTCATAAGAATTCATAATATTCAACACATCTTTAAGATTAACAATCAACCTTTTTATTAATTGAGTTAGAAATTTTACAAGAAGGAAATGAAATCAAGAATATAATTGCTACTCTAGACTTTCTCTCTCCTCAAAACTTTCTCTCCATTCTAAAAAGATCTCTTCTCCCTTAAGCCTATTCGGCTCTTTATATAGGATATTACATAGTGGATGACAGCTAAGCTGTCCTTTATTTTCGGATCTAACTTGCGATATTCTCGCAAGTATACAAATGATGAATTTCGCAACACTCCTAAATCTCGCTAGGTTTCCACATCTTTCTCGTGTTTAGGCTGTCGTCATCTGTTACGTCATTTCTGTAATCACTCTGCGATATCTTCGCAATGTGTTGTTTAAAGATTTCGCAAAGGTATTGATGTTGCGATATTCTGATCCTACATCTTGCCTCTTCTCATGTCTTCTCAGCGAAGGAGAGAATGTCATGAGAATTAGTGCTTCAAAATGCCGCATCCATTCATTTTTCCATATTCTTTTGTATTGGCATGATTATGTACTTTTACGCAGAATTTATTACACGTATTTCCCCTTCCTTTCATTTCTTGACACGTCCTTTTCAACCGTTATTTCTCGACCGTTCACGTCTAGTCTTCGCATTAAATTTGCTTATCTTCTCGAGATTTCTTCTCTCTATATATATTCTTCTCATTCTTCTCTTCTTTTTTTTTACTTTCCTTCTTATCTTTTCTGCAACTTGTCTTCATCGTTTCTCCGTAAATTCCGCTCCTGCTACTGTAATTTTCCTTGTTTCTATTTCTTTTGATCTTTAGTTTTTTCTTCATTCCCATACTGAAAATGCCTCCAGTTGGTCATAAGTATGAAACTTCTCTTGAAAGAATTCAGAAAGATTTTGAAAAGAAGGGTTTCACATTAACCACTATTCCTAATCAAGAATCTAAATCCATTCTTTCTACCAAATTGTTTTCTGATCATCATTGTGATGATAAAGAAATCATAGTTTCGCTTGGTCAAATTCTCGCTGGCCATCCTATCCCTCTTTATGATCCAAATCTTCACTTGTTTTATGAAATTCTTGCTCATGTGAACTTCTCGTGAGCTATCTACCAATTAAGTGGGGACTGTATCCGCTTAATACTTGAATTCGCCAACCGTGATGCTGGTAAAGGATCTCTTTATCCCAAGGAAGTTAAGGATCCTGAATATGAGGAATTAGAAATACTTGCCGAAAAATATACCGCAGAGAGCTTCTTTGAAAATTATGAAATAATAAATATGAAGAATGATAAAACTCGCTGGGGTGCTCGCTTGAAGAGGAAAGAAAATGTTGCCAGCGATAGAATACTTATGCAAGACATTGATTGGCATTCTGGCAAGAATAATACTCCTCGCCAATCTAAAGATGATAGATGGTGTGTCTTTCCATTGGTTCTGAAGGGGCCTTATATTTCTGGTTCAAATGTACTTCCTGCGAATCTCGCTGCTTATCAACCTTGGGTATTTAACTGGCCCGAGAAAGAGAAAGAGGTATGTTTCTTAAATTTCGCTCAGTTTATAGTCTTCATTCCTCTTTATACCCATTAATCTTGCGAAAATTTCAGGTTACCAAGCTAAGAAGAAGCTACAAAAGGACTGCTAAGGCAAGCACCCTATCGGCGCTTCGTTCGATCACGAATGAAGTAAGAAATACTTTCTTTTATTATTTTTAACAATATTGTTGCCTCTATTTATTATCTTCATTCGTGTGCGAAGGTTGGTGTTGTGGTTGTCGAAGAAGAAGGGTCTAAGGCTGCGAAGACCAAAGGCAAGGGTAAAGGTTCTCTTTGCAATGGGAAGTCCGCTGCCCCACCTTCAAAGAAACGAAAAATTCACTCTCCCTCGCAAGAGAAGTTCGCCTGAATCTTCTATGGCACAACTGTCTAGCATCTTCTCTGACTCCATGCAAGGGATTGGGGATGATCGTCTCTCCAGTACATGCAAAGCTCTTGCGAATATATGCGATGCTACTTTACTGGATGGTGATGATTCTCTTCATGGAGTCTCCAGATCAGTAACTCCTAGCTTTCTAAATTCACTTGGTGTCTTCGTATACCTTCGTTTCTATATTTCTTCATAATTATGATTTAAAGTTATATTATATCTTGACAATTTCTTCATTTTCCTTCGCAGACTGGGAGAGCTTCCTTCGCTGTTGCCTCAGATCTTGAGGAAAGACGTGGGGTTCTTGAAAAGCAGAATCTTCAACTTCGCAAGAGAAATGAAGAACTAGAAACTGAAGTTGTTGCTCTTTGTGAAAAGAACAAACAATTGGAAGCTGATTCTTCTACCCAAAAGGACAAAATATCCAGTCTTCAAGATGCCAATAAGCAACTTTATGGTATGAAATTTCTCTCTTTTCCTTTATTTTGTTTTCTCATTATCCTCCCTCATCTAATTTATCATTTTCGCAGACGTCTATGATCTTTCTGATGAAGCCATTCTCCTTCACTTATTCCCCAATTCTATGGATAATAATACCCTCTTAGAACACCTTAATAATTCCTTAAATAGTTTTTCAAATGACAAGATTAAATCTCTTCCCATAAATGAACTCAGATCCAAACTTCGCCTCTTAGAAATTGACCATAGATCCAGCTTGAGTTTAGCCAACAAATTTAAGCGTTTCTATCTTAATTCTAAAGAGGAGATTAATGCTTGAAGATCCAAGATCAGTGACCTCATAGATGACAAAGATGGCATCGCTAGACAAGGTGCTCAGGCGTTAGCGAAATTCCAAAAAAACACTTCTTGAAGTTCAAATTGAACGAGATGAATCTAACCGCAAAAATGCTGTACTTAGCGAAAGAGGGAATCAAATTCACTCCCTTCTGCTCATAAATAATGATGATGAATTCGCTTGGGCTGCGAAAATTCTAGATAATGCCATAAATAATTTAGGTGTAAACGTTAGTCTTCAAGCTGAGCACACAGCCTTGGTTAAGGATATGATTTCTGACAGAGAAGGTTGTTAATTATTCTTCTTTATTAATCATTTGTCTTTCATAAATTGTCATTAAGTTGGTGATTCATTGTCATATGTTCACAGGAGCTGAAGAGAGATTTCTCAAAAGGATTGAAGAACTTGAGTATAAGAAGGAGCGGCTCGTAAAGAATCTTTCTTCTCGCAATGATAAATATTCTAGACTGAAGAGTCAACTAAAGATTACTGTTGCGAACTTTAAGAATGATGATAATCTTTTTCGCAATCAGACTATTAAGACGGTTTGTGATGACAATAATATTCCTCATTCTACATATCCTTGCCTCCTAAAAGAAATCCCCAAGAATGTGCCTCCTCTGGATATCTCTGACAGTGATGCTAGTGAAGAAGAGGAATCTGATGGAGATGAAGAAGAAGAAAGATTTGATGAAGATGATGAAAAAGAAGAATCAAACAAGAAATAGTTCTGTTTCCTTCTTTCTCTTTTGTAATATCTGTACATTCATTCTTTTAATCTCCCATCTTTGTAATCTTTTGCTGCTAATTTCTTGAATCTTCAAATGCAAGTTCTACCTTTTTTGTTCCTTTCTGCACATATTAAAAAAGCAATTCTTTTTTGCAATATGGTTAATCAATATATTATCAATCTTTCATTTTATGCGTGCGTACATCTATCATATGGAGACAAATAACATGTTCTTATTCTATTCATTCTCATACTTGCCTCTGTTATTTGTATTCAAATGAAAGATTAAGCAAGTTATTTGTATTCATGCCTCAGTCTCGCAGCTGTTTCTGTTGAATTTTCGCAAGTAGGTATTTCTTGGTTTCTTCCAAGATTTTATTTTTTTCTTTTTCTCTTATGTGGTCTTATTTTGCCTTCCTAATTAAAGGTCTTATTGTGCCACCTTTTGTCATTGCGACAAAATCGCAGGACGTCTTTGCACATGCATGCAAAAACCCATTGATCTTGCCTTAACTCTCTCTTTTTATTGAAATTTTTGTTGCGACAATATGACAGGCCTAAAAATTCTCGCGAAAATAAAGCCCCATGACATTGCCGTCTTGCGACGAAATCGCAGGACGTCCTTACACTTTCATGTACTGACCCATTGATCTCGTCTTATCTTTCTCTTTTGTATTATTGCCTCTTCAGGATTGTCGCACAAATATGACGAGCCTAAATTTTCTTGCGAAAATAAAGTCTCATGACATTTGCGTCTTAATACAAATATCAGCTTCCTAATGGAGGGTGCCGCCATTATCTTCCCCCTGGTTGCCCCTTCAAGGAGACGTACCTCTACCATACAAGATTGGCTCCTCCCATCTGGTCTTAACAACAACTGTTGTTTTCGCAGCCTCTTATCCCTTTTGCCTATAGGGCTTATGGTTACGAGACTGCACCCTAAGTGGGGTTTTCTTCGGGCCGAGTGCAGCATAAGTCAAGACTTGCAAAGAATGGCCGAGACGCTTCAAACGCCCCAGGCACTCTTGGCTCAACCGTGTACCTCGGGCCTTGATCAGATGATGTACTCCTTAGAAGAGACCCTCGGTCGTCCAACCTAAGTCATAAGCTTAGGTTGAAAATCCAAAGTACCTCTCCTGGATGGGCTTTATTGACCCCAAATGTCCATAACTCAGGTTCTAGGGGCGGTGTAACCTTTTCCCTGAGCCATGCAACAGGTACCCCCTTCTATGATGCACTTTAGGTCTTACATTTGCCTCTTATGAAATTTTAATTTCGCGAACTAGGGTGTACGCCATAGCATGTTCTCCCCTTTCTGATTGTTTTGTTTCTTCTTTGCATATCAGCTCTTTTGTAATTTCGCAATCTTATCTTTGTCATTCATAAAATATATTTTCTTCTTCTGCATATCAGCTCTTTTGTAATTTCGCAATCTCATCTTTGTCATTCATAATTTTTTTTTTTAAGATCAGTCATACATCTTTCTTTCTTCTCTCAGTTTTACTTTTGTAATCATAAAATCAACAAATACATTCACTCTTTAAGTCTCTTACTTCTACTACTTTCTGCCTCTGTATTTTTGAATTTTTATGTTATTTTCTTATCTTTTGCGAAATTTTCGTCGCTTCTTATCTTCAACATGCATTGGCTTCACAGCGTTTCTTCTTCTCTCTGTTCTATTGCATCTACCATCAATCTTTCACTTTTTTGTCTTTCTTTGATGTTATGTTTCCAATTCTTCTTCTTCGCAAGATTATATATCAATTTCATAACATTTCTTTCCTTCAATCCAATCTCCTTTTATGATGCCAACACCACTGGGATGAGGGAACTTGATACATTGATGGAAAGTCGATGCTACACCTAGAATATCATGTAACCAAGGTCGTCCAATCAATGCGTTGTATGGTGATTCCACATCGACTACACAGAATGAAATTTCAGAGGACAATCCTTTCAGTGGAATTCACATATGAACTTCTCCTTTAGGCTTATTGGAAGGCAGTACCATTAAAACCATAGATTTTGTAAGTTGAAGGTATTAGATCTTCATCTTTCCCTCTCATAGTTTTATAAGTATGATAAAAAAAGATATTCACGGAACTTCCAGTATCGATCAAAACTCTGTTGATTGCCCGTGAATTCTCATCTTCATCATCGCTAGTTTTTGGGTTAATCTCTAATCTTACCACTAATGGGTTTTCGTGCATTTCTCCACCCTCAGGTACTTCTTCTGCGGTAAAAGAAATAGTCTGCTTTTGCCATTCTTTCAGTGGCGATACCTTCGCAATTTTCATTATTTCTCTATTATCGGCATCTCTTACGAAAACCCTGTTGAGAGTGTTATCGTGAAAGTCTTCAATTGTCTTGTACGAATGTACAATAGAGTGGCAAAACAGATTATTTGCCTTTGCTCCAACTTCTATCACAAATGTTTCTCTTTTCTTTTGATGTGTTTGTCCTGCGAATTTCTAAAGGAGGTGGTAATGCTTGAGGTTGAGTTTGTCCTACTAGAAAATGATTTAATTTTCCCTGATCTATCATTCTGAGAATGATTCTCTTTATATTTCTGCAGTCATTTGTTGTATGTCCATGGAAATGATGATAAGAGCAAAATTCATGACTTCTGTGGCTTGGAGGTGGTTCACTCCCCATGTTCCATGGCGCGGGTATGTTTTCCATCAGGATTATAGCTTCCCATATCTTCTCCACACTAGCATTCAAAGGTGGCATTTTGATTTCTTCCCATATTATCTTGTGATTTCGCTGTCCTCTGTGATAGTTTTTCCTCTGACCTCCATAAGATTCTTGTGGCTGGTCAAGTCTTTGGATTTTGTTATTTCCACCATGGCTATAGAAATTTCTCTCTCTCTCGAATTCTTCTTGATCACGACTCCCCATAGCTACTAGCTTCTGCTGACTATTACCCATTATCCTCTCTTGTTGTCCTTGCGAGGTGCTCGCCACTGTATTTGTAGTTGCAGGAAATCCCACACTACACCCCTTACTAGAATTCACACAATTAAGTCATTTTTAAGATGAACAATTATATTCTTTATTGATTAAAACTCACTAATATTACAAGATGGAAAGGAAAATAAGCAAAGAACTTTACAACCGCTCTAAACTTTCTCTCTCCTAATGACTTGCTCCTCCCTCGAAAAAGATCTCCTCTCTTAAGCCTATTCGGATCTTTATATAGGACATTACATAGTGGATGACAGCTAAGCTGTCCTTTATTTTCGGATCTGACTTGCGATATTCTCGCAAGTGTACAAATATAGAATCTCGCAACAATCCTAAATCTCGCTAGGTCTTCACATCTTTCTCGTGTTCAGGCTGCCGTCATCCGTTGCGTCATTTATATTACTCATCTGTGATGTCTTCGCAAAGTGTCGTTTATGGATTTCGCAAATATGTTGGTGTTGCAATATTCTTATCCTACAGTATTTATCAATTTAGGTAACAAGCTTGTATTCGCTGCTTTTGAACTTTTGTTCGCAACTGGGTATGATTCCATCTCATTTTGTTTTTCCTCAAGAGCAATATATTCCTCCTGAAATTCTCGCAACTCAGTCATTGTGATCGTATTCTTGATTAGAAAATTTGAATGTACCAGATTGGTTGCGAACATAGCGTTAATGAATGATAGAATGAGATATCTCTCATCCACTCGGCCAGCCATATCACTACACATTGTCTTCCACCTCATGGTTAGATGCTTCAAACTTTCGCCAATCCTTTGCTTTAACCCAAATACATCTTCAATGCCAGGTCGCGAGGAATTGTTACTTATATACGCCCCAAAGAACATAGTCTGCAAATGGTTGAAAGATGTTATGGTATTCTTGGGTAACCTTCAAACCACTTTAAGGCTTCTCTCGTTAAACTTGATGCAAAATACTTGCACAACACAGCATCATGATTTTCCCATGTAGGACCATAATATCGCAACGTACAGGACTCGCGAAGTGTATAAACAACGATGCCGCGAGGCAGTGAATAGTTGTACATCGGCGACACTTCGCGAGACATTCCCACTTAGTGTCATCCACTGTATTACCCTATATAAAGGGTCGAGTGAGTGTTAATGGGGAGATCTTTTTAGAATTGTGAGGTAAGTCATTAGGAGAGAGAAAGTTTAAGAGTGTTTTACTTGCTAAGTGTAATTCTACTTTTCTTGTGTAGAACTCATGAAATTAATCAATAAACATTCTCAATTATGCAACTTTCAATGGATTAATTAACCAAAATATAGTGAGGGGGTGTAGTGTGGGGATTTCCTGCTACTACATATGCGCTAGAAACAGGGGACGACGGTGATTGACGAAGAAATTGGAAAGAATTTGGATTAACTGAACATGAGAAATGATGAAGAAGGTCAAAACCACCCACCAATCTCCCCCAGTAGCAAACGCGGTGTGGATTATGATAGAGTAAGTGTGCATACTTGAGATCGATTCGAAGACGAGAGAAGAGAGCAACATTTGGTGAACAATGGACAAGGAGAGCAAGGGATGAATGGAGAAATGAATCCAGGAAATGAAGAAATGGCAGCGTTAGAAAGATTGAGACAAACAATACACGAAGAGAGACGATTAAGAAGCGAAGAGCGAGCAAACTTGACAAGACAAAATCATGAACTAAGGATGGAAAATATGAGGTTACAAAATAGGAGATCTAGAAGTAGCGTGAGATCAAGTTCTAGATCGAACGAGAGAAGAAAGAAGAAGAGTCTTACCAACGGAGAATACCGAGGAAGAAACACAAGATCCCGGACGTAGAGCATGGCGAGAGAAGAAGAGAAATAGAAGATCGTTATATTCCTCGGCCCGAAAAATCTTCAAAATGAGCGAAATAGGGAAAATCAAGAGAACATGCAACTCCAAGAGCCGAATGACCCAGCTGCCGAAGGAAGAACAATCCTGCACGGGAGAGAAGAATTGAGAAGAAACCGAGAGATCGAGGATGACATTGAGAGGCACTACATTGAACAAGCGCGACTAGCTCGCGAGAGAGAAAGACTAAAGAAGAAATGGAAAATCAAGAGATGGAGGAGGCAATTAACGTAATAACCATGACAACCGCGAGAGAAGGAGGGAACAAAATCGTACTAATAGAAATATTAATGAAGAATATGAGAGGGGTGCGAGATGTTGAGAGCGAGAGGCCACCAAGAAGAGAGAAAACCGGATATAATGGCGTGCGAATTAACGAAAGAGACGAAGAAGAGCATCGCGAAGAGAAAGAGGAGAAAATAATGAGCTCGCGACGAAGAAGGAGAGAAGCAGAGCTAAAAGACCCCGGAGAAACAAATTAAGAGGCAAATGAACAAATCTTAAGAGAACTAGGCGAAATGAGAGGATTCTTGAATAACGAAGGGAAGGAGGAAGGAGACAACTGACGAAGCCATCGCGGCAGCCGCGAAGAACCCCTTCACGCTAGAAGTACGGATGGGAGGAATACAACTCTCAGAAGAAAGGAATGCCAAAAGAAAAGGGTGGAAACAAGACATGTGAGAGATGAGCAGAGAAAGGAAAAACTAATGGTAGATGCTATAGAAGTGAGGGCTGAACGTTTGGATGAATGCTTAGAGATGCAGACCAATATTATAGCAATGAAGAAGCAAAAGATATGAGGAACAAAAGGCATAAAATGAATAATCAATAACAACGGGATGCAAAGTAACAACTTCGAGAATCTACTTGACCAAGAATCATTGTGATCGTATTCTTGATTCTCCTCGCGATTTTGTCGCCATAAAAGGTGGCAGGAGGACCTCTAATTAGGGAGGTCTAACTGGAAAGACCACACAAAATGATAAGGCAGGGTCAATGAAAATTTGAATGTTCTTTGACTCTCTAATTCTAGCCTTCATCTCGGATTCTGCCAAATAAGAAACAACAAGTTAACAATTTACAAGTAATATTACGGAAATAAGAAACGAAGGTATAATAAGCAACCTTCTCTGTCAGATATCATATCTTTAACCAAGGAAGTATGCTCGTGAAGACTAACATCAACACCTAGGTTATTTCGGCGTTATCTAAAACTTTCGCAGATTGCTCCTAAGTAAGGAATTCCAAGCAATTCATCTCGCTCAATTTGTTTTTGGAAATGTTGCTAATGCGAACATAGCGTTAATGAATGATAGAATGAGATATCTCTCATCCACTCGGCCAGCCATATCACTACACATTGTCTTCCACCTCATGGTTAGATGCTTCAAACTTTCGCCAATCCTTTGCTTTAACCCAAATACATCTTCAATGCCAAGTCGAATGAGGAATTGTTACTCATATATAAACGCCCAAAGAACATAGATAAGCGCAAATGGTTGAAAGATGTTATGGTATTCTTGGGTAACCTTCAAACCACTTTAAGGCTTCTCTCGTTAAACTTGATGCAAAATACTTGCACAACAGATCTCAAGATCATGATTTTCCCACTTCGCGTAACATATATCTCCACATAAGCTTTGATGTGTTGAATGGCACAAGTTGTTCTACTTTTCTTGTCTCAAAAAATGCTAGTTAGCGCTGGTAGATTGCACTTTGGGGGTATTCCTCCTAATTGTACTTCTTGTGTAAATGGAGTTTTCGCAGCTTCTTCTATGGCTTCATCCAATTGTCTCCTGCCTCCTTCTTTTCTGTTTTTTTAACATTCCTCTCATCTCCGCCAATTCTCTCAGGATTTGTTCATTTACACCGGGATTTTGGTCCATTGGCCTCTTTAACTCTTTTTCTCTTCTTCTTCGCTCATGTACGTCTTGTCTTGCGAAATTTTGCGCTTCTTCCTCATTATCCTCTTCTTGTCTTTTTGTGTGATCTTCCCTTTCATGAATTCGCACATGATTATGTCTCTCATTTTCTTCTCTGCGATTTTGTTCATTCCTCTTCAATTCTTTTTGTCGCCTTTCAGCTCTCCTTTGTACTCTATCATATTCTTCATTGATATTACCATTATTGCGATTTTGTTCACGCATTCTTTCTCGATTATCATGATTGTTCTGGCGAACTGCCTCTAGGAGCTCCTTTTCCTCCATTTCTACTCTCAGCCTCTCTCTTTCGCAAGCTAGACGTGCTTGTTAAGCATAATGCTTCTCTATTTCCTCTTCAATTATTCGCTGATTCCTTTGAACATATCTTCCCTGTAATATTCTCCTTCCTTCTTCCTGATTTTCTTCACCATCTTGATTACTTTGCTCCTGATGTTGCCCATTCCCCTGATTTCTACCGTTTTTCCCATTTGGAGAGTTTCGCCATGTGGGATATAACGATCTTCAATCATTTCTCTTCTTTCGTGGTATTCTCCTTCTAGATTTTGTATTTCCTCTCGAGTATCTTCATTAACATTTACTACAGGTGAATTTCGCCTTATTTCTCCCCTAATTGACCTTGAACTTGAACTTGTAGTGCTTCTTAACCTTCTATTCTGTAATCTCATGTTTTTCATCCTCAATTCATGATTTTGTCTTGTCAAATTTGCACGTTCTTCTGCTTTTAATCTCCTCTCCTCGTGTATTCTTTGTCTCAATGCCTCTAACGCTTCGATCTCTTCATTTCCATGAATTATTCCTCCAATTGTTTCTTGGTCTCGCTCCTCTCGTCCATTGCTTCTTAATTACTGCTCTTCTTCCATTTCATCTACGAAATTTGATCGCCAAGTATGCACACTTACTCTGTCGTAATCTATAGTTATATTTTGTGCTGGTGTACATTGAATTGGTTGTTGAATTTGATTTTCTCCATCATTTCTCACGTTCATCCTTGAAGACTCCTCAATTTCATTTCTCCCTCTACCAGCAAGCCTCTTACTCCTTCTTACAGTTTTTGGTTGTTTTGAGTTATTTCTTCTTCTAGCCATTTTTCAACTTTAATGAATTGTTGAAAATTATGTAAAATTCTTTACCTATTACTCCAAATTCTTTCAAATGACAATATCAATCTTCAATCCCTGTTTCTAGCACCATTATGTAGTTGCAGGAATTCCTACAATACATCCCTCATAAGAATTCATAATATTCAACACATCTTTAAGATCAACAATCAACCTTTTTATTAATTGAGTTGGAAATTTTACAAGAAGGAAATGAAATCAAGAATATAATTGCTACTCTAGACTTTCTCTCTCCTCAAAATTTTCTCTCCATTCTAAAAAGATCTCTTCTCCCTTAAGCCTATTCGGCTCTTTATATAGGATATTACATAGTAGGTGACAGCTAAGCTGTCTTTTATTTTCGGATCTAACTTGCGATATTCTCGCAAGTATACAAATGATGAATTTATCAACGCTCCTAAATCTCGCTAGGTTTCCACATCTTTCTCGTGTTTAGGTTGTCATCATCTGTTACGTCATTTCTGTAATCACTCTACGATATCTTCGCAATGTGTTGTTTAAAGATTTCGCAAAGGTATTGATGTTGTGATATTCTGATCCTACAAGAAGTAATCCCTGCAAACCAGAAATAGCGGCGTTATTCTCGTTGAAACAAAGGGAGAATGAAAGCTTGCGAAGTATTGTGACGAGATGGGATAAAATTTGCGGTGAGCTGAAAGGAAGGTTGTCAGAAGAAGATTTAGTGCGCTCGTTCATCTATGCGCTATCAACAAAGCACCCTTTATTTTTGATATTGTTCAAGATCAAGAATGAGTTAAGGATGAAGGAGTTGAAAAAGTATCAGTCTGAACACATTCGCATAGAAGAACAATACTAATAACCAAGGAAGGGTCGTAGAAATAAGAAGATTTTACTTATTATAATGAATTTATCATTTGGCAATGTATCAGATTTACAAAATGATAGCAATGACATTTTGAATTTTGATGAATCGACTCAAGGATATGAATTTTCATACGTAGGGAGTAATCATAACAAAATAAACCCCAGCCCCGACAGAGTAAGACCTCGCATTAGGCGGCAAATAAGACATACGAAATAAACAGTTTCCAGAGAAACTTAAAATCTTCGCCTAGGAAGTCTGAGAATCCACGGTGTACACCCTAGTTCGTACGAAAGTGCAAGAGGCAAGTCCAAACGCACGTCGTGAAAAACTCTCAGAGAAATAAGCTAGGGGCAATGATAAGACCTATCCGCTGAGGGTCCCATTTATGATGTCCTTCGGTAAGGGGTGCAGAAATATGACCAAGGCGCCGACGTATTCGGTTGAGATGCGGGTGCATGGGACGTCTGGAGCGTTACCGGCCATGTCTGTATGGCAAGTCTTGGCTACGATGCACCCGGTCCCAAAGAAACCCCACCTAGGGTGTGACTTCGTAACCATAAGCCATATCGGCGAAGGGACTAGAAGTCACGAAAATAACTGAATGTCGTAATAACTGGATGCACCAACATGCATGTTAGGGTTAACTTCCTTGAAAGGGCAATCAGGGGGAATATAAATGGATGGCATCCTCCAGATTAGGGAGCCGCGTGACCAAAAAAAGACGGCAATGTCATGGGGATAACATTCATGGGAATGGCTAGGCCTGTCGCATTGTCGCGAAACAGAGTTCAAAACGAATATTAAGACGAGGTTGATGGATTATTATTTGAAAGAATAATAAGCGCCTGATACTTTGTCGAATCAAGACCCTTAATGAGAGGGTGAGGCGGAATAAGACCTTATTTAGGAGGCGCAATAAGACCTCGAAAAGCAATACATGAATAAGAAGCAAAATTACTTACCCGTTATAACCTGGAGTAAACACAAGCAAGCACCAGAAATAAGATTATCATGAAATGTGTAATAAAGGCAAGGGCAAACAAAATAAGACGGTGGAAGAAAGTTTAAGTGGTAAAAGACAAGGACAACACGGGAGGCATAAGCGAGAATTCAAAATAAGAGTAAGCAATGGGGCAAGTAACAGAGTTCAAAGCCCGTGCGAGATAAAAAGAAATATCAACTAATCCATTTCATGCCTCGGGAATGCACAAAAGAATAAGAGGAAAGTATATACTTTAAATTTTGTTATTCTTCTGAGTCTTCCCTCGGCAAGTATATACTTGACGAGGGGAGATATGATACTCTGTTGGAAAATCGCAATACTGATATGACTTAACGAAAGTATATTACTTGAAATACAACCGAAAATATATAAAATAAAAGGATCCAAGATATTCTGCCCACCGAGCTTGGGAGCGCCCAGATAGAGAAATTATTTCTAAAATAACTAAGGTTGAAACTTAAAATATGGAAGAAGAGAAGTTAAGATTGCTCCTGAAGAGGAATGCCATCAGTAACTTCTATTTCAGGGATATTAACACCAGCCTCGCCAAGATTAGCACCAATATCTGCGTCAGGATTTGAGGGTTGTCCGGGAAAACTTGTAGAAGCAAAGGCATCTCTGGGATTTTGATCTTCGACCTTGGACTCCTCGGTCCTCTGCACCTTGTTACCTCCAGCAAACCTCCCTTCTTCGCCCGAGACGATTCTGTCGTCGAGTGGTTACTCATCGTCAGAGAATATATCTATAGGAAACGTGGGATGAGGAATACCATGCTCGTCGCAGAAATCGTTGAAGAGAGATACCAATTAGTTATGGGTATTCTTAAGAGATAACTTCGCTACTTTCGAGGAATCTTCCATCATATCGTTGATATCAGCAATCAAATCTTTAACCTCATTTCTAAGGCGAGAAGCCTCGTTGCGAGACTCATCCCTTTCATGAGAAAGGTGAAGGACTTGATTCTTGTAACGCTCTTCAGATTCTGCAAAGACGAAATAAGATTTTGTCAGAAACCTGAAATTTGATCTAGCCATAACTATGCACAACGCCTAAAACTACCTTCCATTTTCAAGATAGTAGTGTTCGAAGTTTCTTGGATATCAGAATACAAATGATCTAGCCTGGAGACTTTTAGATTCGACTCTCGGAGCTGAACACATAACTCGTGATACGAATCGTCCCAGCCTTTACCATGACCAGACATCGAGGTATCTTTGTTGGGATGGATGACGAGAGTGCCCTTGTTCTTACGAAGATCAACATACTTGACATGAAAAGAATATTTAACGGACTTTGGGCGCGAAGAGTCCTTCAGTTGAGCCTGAAGAAATTCCACTTTTTTCTTCAACAATCAATCTCCTCGTTCAAGCCAGTGACTACGCTGCGAGATTTACGAAGATCAACCACAACTTGATTCTTCCTGTTGATTGTGCGTTCCTTATCCTCCTCCAATATCTTAATCAAAGACGATCATGAGGAGTGAAGATTCCTCGAAGTGGTGAGAGAGTTATTGACTCGCTGGAGCTCTACCTTGAGGTCATCATTCTCGTCATGAAGATGGTGATTCAATTCCTCATTACGAGAGCAATCTATAGACTAGCAATCCACTTGTGAGAAAAGGATCTCGACCTTCTCATTCAAAATCTCATTTTCAGTCACATAGCAATCATTCTGAGTTGAGAGGTTGAAGTTTTCAGCACTAATATCTTCAAGTAAGGAAGACGCTTCGGAAGCAGTCATTTGACGTTGCATTCATCGAGCTTGAAGAAATACGAAATAAGAAAATAACAGACATAAAGAAAAAGGTAAGAAATGGATCTACAAGGGAAGGAACACTCTGAAGCTTCTCCACCTTCTTGTCTTGCTTGATGGAGTAATCTTTCCCTTCGTTAAGTTCCTTCTTCAAGGCATTGATTTGAGCATCATCCTTCTTCATCTCGCGAATAAGTCTAATCTCCACCAAGCTGGCCATGTGACGATTGACTTCCTGCGAACCAACGAATCAAAATTTAGAAAGGAACCTCGAAATACTATGAAGATGCAGTTAAAGAAGTGTAAAGGGCTCACCAGGCTCATTAAAGCAGAATGTTGTTGGAGAGTCAAATTCATATAGGCATTCAGCAGTACGGATGTATCTTGAGAGAGAAAGTCATCAGCACTAAAAGTCACCAGAGATTCAAGAGAAGGAGACCTCTTGGCGGGATCTTCACGATCCTTGTGATAAATATCTTATAGAAACTTCATGTCTGTATCATAAATAGGATTAGACACCACAGATGAAACCCTTTGCTTCCCCTTTTTACAAGGGGAAGGTTTCTCAGGGGATTCCTCAAGATGCACAACCAAAGGAGGAGGAACGGGAGAATCAGCAACTTTGGGAGAAGTAGTTGTACGAGAGTGAGAAGATTGATGCTTAGGAGGAGCGGGGTGACTTGAAGGAACGACAGAACTCCTGACTGCGATCAAACCAGCCAAGTCCAAGGTCTTACGTCGCCTTTTAGGCTCGCCAGAAGAAGGAGAATGGGAGGCATCAGTCTGCGAAATAAAGAGTTCAATGCGATTAGTGGATGATAGGGTTGTAATACACGAAGTGATAGTTTTGGCGAAGTAAAGATACCTGATTTGGAGGGGAAGGCGGAGTGTGATGATCACGTCTTTTTCTTGTTTTAATTGGCTCGGAAGCAGGCTACTTAACAAGGGGAGTATCAGCCTACGAAGAATAAAGGGTTAGAATTTAAGGTTACATCGCGGAAAAAAGAAAGTAACGAGCGAATGGATACCTGTTTGGGAGCAGGAGATTCAGCAGTAACATCCATTTCCTTGCGATCTTTGAGAAGACCAGCAGCAGGTATCTCATACTAAATAAAAGGGAAAAGGGATATGAGAACAAATAAATCCCGCAACAAGAGAAAGGCCAAAAAGACAAGATAATACCTCAGCTGGCACAGACCATCGAAGCTTCCAGGGATCGCAGCCGGCGAGATAACAATGTTTGGAAATAGGGCCCTTGCGAGGAATCCCTTTCTTGTCAACGCCCCAGATAAAAGGGCCCCCTAACACTCGAGGGAACATCATCCAGTCTTCGTCGCAAGAAAAGCGAAGTAGATCATCTCGCCCCAGTTTGAGAGGATCCACATATAAGAGAAGAGTTTTGGACGAGGCACTGATGGTGTTCCAGATCAGCTCAATACCCCACTCCTGATACTTTCTCGTGCTTCTAAACCTTGTGGGGTAATTAGCCGCGAAAAATTCCACATTATAGTCACGAGAATCGTACTCCTCAGCCACTTACGGAACTTGCGAAGTGCCATTCTTTGAGCGAATCATAAACTCGTTGGAGACATGAATTGCATTGCCAGAAAGCTGGAAAGCCACACATTGGAGCCTATTCAGAATCTCGAGGAAGACAGGGTTAGAAGGGTTGTAGAGGGGAAAAGATAACCCGGCTCTTAACTGACCAACGGTGACAATCATCTTGTCTGCAGACCAAATATCGGACTAAATCCACCTATAATTCAGTTCCATGTCTTGAGTTGCAGAGATGGGAGGAACTACAGAAGAATCGAAAGCAGGGGTCAAAGATAAACCCATCTTCTGAAAGTATGCTTGGAATTCCTCAAAAGTTTTGAGTGGGGTAGGTGTTGAAGCTTTCTTTGGAGCCATGAAGACAAAGGAAAAGCGAGAAAAGTTGGAAGAAAAGAAGGATGACAACAATGGAAGAAGCTGGAGCAGTAACGACTTGAGTTCGAAGCAAAGAAAGAAGAAAACCAAAAACCAGGCTAAAACGAGATATTTATAGTATAAAGAAGGTGACCGGCAAAAACAGATTGACGACACGTTTGAGGAATCCCGATCGGTAATAACCGATTTCCAAGAGAACGTGGTCACGTGGAAGCAAGACGGTGGAGAACGTGACAGCCAAGGAATTTCGAGCGGTTCTTATTCTGTCCTCCTGTGACCCTAACAGAATAAGAAAAGGCAAAATATAGGTACACAAAATAGGCTCGCCACGTGGTCACACAGGAAGGCACGAAATAGGACTAAAGAATCTCACTTAAAGATCTTGCATCGTTTCCTAAGATCCAAGTCAGTGACTTGTCAAATAAAAAGTCAGAATTACCTCATCACTGATTAACAACGCGAAGTAAGAAAACCTGTACGCAGGGAGGCATCCCAAAATGAAGTAACTCGCATAAAGAATCTAAAACACGAAGGATCAAATTGGAGTACCCAACAAGGTACCAATCACGAAATCAGATAGGCGAAGTAAGGTTACTTGGCTGGAAAGATAACCTGCGAAGTCAGTAAATTGCCGAGCAAGAAAAAGAGACAGTTGTCCCGACAAACTCTCAAAATCGTCAGCAAAAGAAAAGGAAAAACTTTATGGAAAATGGTCTGGGTGAAGTATAAAACATCTCCACGAGAACCTGGCGACGATTAGGCGAAGTAAAATGAGTTGTATTCCATTATGATTGGATGACCTATAAATAGAGATCCTTGGGCAATGTAAGGGGGTCGAGATTTTTGGGAGGAGTAGTCTTGCTTAGGGTGTGAGATTAGGGTTTTCCCTATCAAGAAACTTGTACTTTCATTATCTGGAGTGGTTGATTAATAAAGATTATCTTATCCAAATGTTGGTCATGTCTTATATCTGATTTGTTACTTATTCGAGTGTACTACTGGATTTCCGGTAGTTACGGTGGTGGTAGTTAGAGTTGGGGGTGTTGCAGCTGATAATAAGTGATGATTGAAGTAATAGAAGTAATGGTGTAGTTTGAGTGTTACTCTGTTTTATTTCTGCAATGTTTTATGTCACGCCACTATGGTGCAGCAGAGATTTTGAAATGTTAGTCATCCCAGTCAGTTTAGCTGACTCAGTTTGTTTAACAGACTCAATTGTATGACTGAGTTAATTCTTTGATCTGGACCATGATTGAATTGAGTTGACACTGACCGAGTTCCTGTTTGACTCGATGACCTGACCAGTTAGACTGTTGACTTGGCTTGGAACTTTGACTGGACGTTGACCGTTAATTGACCCCTTTAAATGTTAGTGACCGTTAGTTGAACCAGTTAGACCAAGCCTTATATTTTTGGGACGTTTTGGAAGGCCTAGCCGGATCAAGCCCGTGGGTCGTAGGTTTGGGCTTAGTGTCATGTTTTCTTAGTTTGATGATTTGGATCCTTATGGTCCGAATTAGCCTTTGGTTTCTTCGACAATGTTGTATATATTCATAAGACCTATCAAATGGATTATAGAATCAACCTAATTGACCAATAAAAATAAATGACAGCGAGTATCCGAAGTTGTGTTGTGAAAATTTCATATTGCTTTTGTTTCCTAATTCATCAAAAGAACAATGGTCGATTACTCTCAAAAGATGTGATCTAAAGCCAGGTCATGTGTGATATAAAGGTTAGAGGTTCAAATTGAGTCGGGGCGCAACCCAACACGTTAAAATTCGAGCACACTACGGCACAACGCATGACCTGGCACATCACGGACATAGCATGTTAGCTTAGTGTGATGTGTTGTGCCAGACAAAAAGGTACATCAGCACTGCACATCACGCGACATAGCACAGGCACGTGGAGAAAGTATGCCATATCATGCATAAAATACTACACTATACATGACATTTCATGCATATTTCACAAAAACAAATCTTTACTTTAGCCAATTTTTGGCATACTATTTTCGTTATGCTAATTTATTTCTATATAGTATAGAATTATATATTTACTAAAATGTCTAAAAAATATTCACTTTGAAAAACATAATATAAGTGTGCTAGCACAGCACAACGCAACACGTTTATTTTTCCGGCACAACACATCACAGCATGCCATCTACCACGGCACAACACGACATGTTTGAATATTTGGCACAGCCCAGCCCAACATGCTAAACACGTGATTTCATGGGCCCGACACATTTTACACTTCTAACGAGGGTAATTAGTAAATCACAATCTTCTGCAATCACAGTGAACCTTAGAATTGTGAAATTTATAGTGAATTACAAATAGGCTGAACAGTGGTCTATGCCCCTATGTAAAGAAACGATGATTTTTTTACGAATCAAAACATTTTATAAATAAAGAATAATTAATTGGGGATACACTTTTTAACTGGGGATACATTTTCTAATTGAGGGATATTTCATTGTAGTTGCCGACATGAATTTTCAATGCCGATATTTCGTCGACCATGCTAATATCATTGAAAAACCATGCCGGCAACTACAATAAAAATATCTCCTAATTAAAAAAAACACAAAATTGGTTAAAAAGACCAAAATCAATAATTCCTGGGTGAAAAAGACATAAAATTTAATACTGTTTAAATGGACGAGAATGTAAAAATAGCTAGGATGTAAACAGTTTCATCCTACCCATTTTCAAATACTTTTTCTTATTTTTAATTTACATCAGGATGCATCCAGTTCCATCATCACTCTTTTTTAAGTTTAAGCCAGAATGAATCTAGTATCATTCTTGCTAATTTTTTGGTGTCCATTTCACCCATACTAATTTTTATTCGTCCATTAGAATCATGTTTTAAAAATATTTGGACAAATGACCCATTTTCCGTTAAAAAAAATATGCCGCTATTGGTCGTTCTAAATAAAACGTTAAAATTTCTTCTTCAAATTAAACTCGCGACGTGCCGGTGAGTTAATGCTAGTTTGTTAGGTTTCAATTATTAGCACACGGTACACATCCTTTTGTTTTTCTAGCCAAGAGAAGTATCATCATGGAAGCACATGCCTCATATGAAAGGCATGGGTATGCATGTATCACGACCCTAGTTAGTAATTCTCCGCGAACGTATCCGAACTGACCGAATCCGAATGATATTTCCGAACTATTTGAACTCCGAACCTAGTTCCCGGATTATATGGACCTCACTAATGATTCGCGAACGTATCCGAACTAACCGAATCCGAATGATGTTTCCGAACTAGAACTTCGAACCTAGTTCGCACCCAACCTCGCTCTCCCATAGGTAATTCTCTGACCAGAGTTATGTTGATTGGTTTTTGTTTGATTTTGTATATACTTTATATTTAAATACAATTATTCAATTAAAATTTTCTATTGGTAGTTGTTTAACCAGTGTTTTTTGTGTTAATTTTTGTTTAAAAGTCTATAAACTTGTTTTATAATACATTTATGCAATTAAATTGTTTCCTTCTTGTTAAATGATCACGCTAAAATGTTTTTTTCCATCTTATAAATCATATACAAATAAAATTAGTCTCGTAATAAGGTCATAATACTTATCAATTTATCATATATGTAAGCCGAATTTTAAGTGCCGAACTTACATTTATAAAACGAATATGCACGTACGTATGCCGTTCCGAACTACTGTCCGAACAACGAACCGTTGATCGGATTTTTGACCGAATCCGATCTATCCGAATCCGTATAATTCTCGTACGTATACCGTCCCAAACTACTACCCGTACCCCGAATTGCTAACTAGGATCCGTCGAATCTCTGTCAAAAATACGTGGGGTTTAAGTTGAAAGTGAAAGAAAGTAATCTGATGTAATTATTAAAAACCGAGTGTCACCCTTCAAAAAAAAAAAAAAAAAGTGTCACAATGATTTTGAAAAACGATGACTCACTATGACAAATGAGACAATTAATAAGAAATGGATCGAATCTGGGATGAGAACAAAAATGGAGCTAAACATATTTATACAGTGGGGTACAGAGTGACTTGAGCAGTTGAGTAGTCTATATCGAACAGATAGTCCAAGGATGGAGGAGCAGGTACAACAATATATTCCTTTTGTAATCATTGATCTTTACTCCCTTTAGCAGGATTCTTCAAAGATATCCATTCTGTTGATCTGTTCACGAGTGGAACACTCATGGATATGTTATCAAAAGAGGTTAACCATCTTTAAAAGTTTGATTACCAATAAAAAAAAAATATGCTCGCTTTATTGCCAGGGCAATTGGAATATGTTCGGCACTTTTCCATCGTGACTTTTTGTCATACAGTACAGCATATAATATTATTAAAAATATCTAGTTTTTTAAAAATTCCAAAAAAGACATAATATGCACACTGCTATAAACCAAGTTTATTTACTAAGATGTCCTTTGTGTCTAAGATTAGGGTTTACACATCTTGGGCACCAAGTCTTCTATTTATATAAATAGAGGCTTAAACTTTGTATTCCATACACTGATTAATAAGATTTCTCCCTTCTTCTTCTCCTCTATTTTGTGTCTCCTTCTCTAATTTCTAGTTTACAAAACGTGATCAGTCACGATGCTTTACCCTAAGCAAAAAATATATATTTTTTTTTTCCTCTCCATGGTGGGATATGACGGGCTAAACTTTCTATCACATATGCAAACACAATATGGAGAGACATAATATGGAGAGATTTAGATCGGAACGAAATACAGAGAGACTTCTTTAACTTTTCTCAACTTTTCTTAATATTTGTCCACTTTGATATCGGTACTAACATTATTTTAATCCTTTGTAGATTTATGGATCAAGATCCATGTTACACTTCAAACAGTTTTCATTGACCACAAGGGCAAGACATCCAAACGCCAATATACCGTTGTATACGTATGCAAGCAAGAGATTAATGCCCCTGTTATGGGTGATGATTCGTAGTGGCGTCCCAAACGAACCTATGATTCGTTATCTAATGTAGTAAAGTCCTAACTGTTTCTATTTTTTTTGTTCATATTATATGTGATTTATTTGTATGCTCCATTATATATTCAGCAGGGATGATTAATTTTGTGAACGGATTATTCTTTCTTCTCTAATCTTTTATAGTTTTTATTGTTCTAATGAACTATAATTACCAAAAAATTGATGGTTTCTTTCTTCCCTAATTTTTTGTCTTCACAGAGAAAGAAAAACAAACCCATCTAAAGATGGTTTACGATTTCTATTTTTCTAATGAAATCAATCACATGCATGGTTGAAAAACCTCCGGCCAATTAATTTTGGTATCTTTGTCCTATAGACAAAGATCATGTAATTTACTCGTACGGTTTCTATTTTTTTACAAGAAACCATTAATCAACCGCAACGGGAATTTTCTCTTTGGGATGACTAGAACGAAATTTTTTTTTTTTTTTTTGTCGATACAATTTTGGTAAATCGTAGAAACTAATCGATGATGATTTTCTCCATCGCTTCTTTAAGATGAGAGAATACATATTGGCATATTTTCTAAAAATTTGCCAATATGGTGTGATTTCGAAAACGAACTTGCACTATCAAATATGGTTTTATTAAATAATAAACCATTGACTTCTATTTCTCTAAGAAAACCATTCAACAACCACAAAGTGGATTTTCTCTAAAAATCATAACGATAATGATTTCTATATTTTCTAAAAGAAATCAATTAGCCAATTAAGTTTGGTTTTTCCCTATCAATCTTAAAAGGATGTAGCCACAAAATATCGTTATTATTACAAATACCAATAAAACGAGGAATTGCTGCATTCCCTACGGATATTGAGCAATTATTGTTTCCTCATGATAATCTCCAAAATTCGGATTATTCCACTTGTTGGAACACCGAAAGACACATAAGATCAAAGGGTGCACCTGGCTTGTTAGCCAATATCATTAGTCCTTGAGCGACTTACTTGATCTTTCTATAAATTTCTTTTGCTAACATAAGTGTCCATAATTTTATTCTCATTTTATTTTTTGGGGAGTACATTTTTTTGGGAGTACGCATATTTTATATGCTTTTTCACCAATTAATTTTTGTTCCAAACGTAACACATGGTTGATGTTAAATATGTATGTCTATTAAGACTACATTTTTTTATGTTCAAAGATATATTTTAAAATAAGTATATGTCTCGAATTAATCGGATAATACTTTATGAAACTTATTTTCGTATATGAGATGAAAGTATTTCCGCCACAACCAGGGGGAGACCATACACTACCGGAGGTTGGTGTTCATTAACTTAAAAGTTATATTAATTTCTCTCCCATCACTCAAATCGATTAAGGCTGTCATTATATAATTGGCGTGAAATTTTTCTCATTTTGCTTTTATATAAGCGTTGCCTCTTAAGAGGAAATCCAGTCACATCTAGCAAATAAGTAGCGTTCTATAAAAGTTTACAGGTAGTGCTCCAATTGAGTGTACCAAAATCACATTCTCAAATATAATAATATCTTCTCACATGAAAATGAGGAGATTATAATGCCCGCGGGTGTTGGTACCAGTAAATTTTGAAATTTTCAAAGTATGCATACATTTGGGAATTGTGTGAGCTCATATTAAGCTAATTTTTTTGTCGAATATTACAGTAGCTACTAAAATAATAAAGATTGTGGTTGTTAACCCCTCTGCAGAAGAATATCGACAATGTGATTGGTTGGCATATATTCCAAATTAGATTGGATTAATTTCTTGATTAACGTGATCTTGGATCCAAGACTTAACAATTTAAATTGCCAAGCCTATTAATTAAAGGTTGGTGTAGTCGTATTGCGTATTAAGAGAAATAAGTCGTTTTAAGAGCGATTGAGGGTTATAAGTTCAAACCCGAGGATTGGTTCAATAATATATCGTTCTTCCTATATGATGCATTTTGCGTGGTAGTCTTGAAGGACTCGTATTGCATTCACACAAGTGATTTTCTTGGAGAACATATTCAAATTTGTATTCTTTGGAGAATTCAAATTATATTCAGGTAGCCACTTGACTCGATTATGTCAGGTTTAACAATCCTGTATGTGTGTTTAGAAGTTTGGTACCAAACTGAAAATCCGGATTAATTAGTTGATGATATCAACTTTATATATAGGTCTCTTGAGGAGTCCATAAAAACACAAAAATCCACGCTTTAGCTGCATATATTCTATTTTTTTCCCCTTAAATCTGCAGTTAGAATTATGCTAGCTTAAACTCTTATTCAAGATGGACTAGAGTTATTTTTTTGATGCTTGTCTTCTGTAAAACTCATATAGTTGGGTTAGCATCAATATTTACGTCAAAAGTTGTACTCTTTTTCCTTCATTCAAGTTTTGTCCCATGTGTTTTTCTTGAAAAGTTTTTAACGAGGCAACTTCTTGTTAACATTTGATTTTCATTTAAAATGTTGATATTGTGCTCTTTTTCCTTCGTCCAAATATTTCCCTATTTGGTTTTATTGGCAAGGTTTTAGTGAGGCAATTTAATTCAACATGATGGTCATCCAAGGCGGAGTCGTATCAATTTTGGTTGTTTAGTGGATGCCCACATTTGATTATTAAACCAAATCAACTTAATCATCTCCTAAGAATTTGGATTTCCTTCTCACAAATACGATTTTTGTTCCCGTATGATAAGGTATCTTGGCACTTTATTGAAGAAACTACATCAACTATTTCTGCAAATCATCTCCGAGAATCTAGCAACCCAGGATACAAGTCGTCAATATTTTTAAAGAAGCATAGAGACTCGAGAAAACTACTACTAGAAGACTAACACAAAAGAAAACTTCATCAAGTAGCAATTTTGTTGACGAAAGAAGAAGAATCTTCTGCATTCAAGAAATCTTTTCATCAAATTGGGAAGTCACGACTCAGAGATTTGCAAGCCAAGATTTAACTGAAGTACTCATCAGGGGGAGCGGTGCCATCATCAAACTAAGGTGTATTCACTGGACTTTATCGCGTTGTACTCTTTTTCCTTCGTCAAGGTTTTGTCCCACTGGGTTTTCCTTGTCAAGGTTTTAACGAGGCAACATTTGCGTGTCCAACACTGTTTCAAGTCTTTACGTGCTTATGCAATTTCAAGTGTAGTAGCAGGTTTTCCCACACTACACCCCTTACTCGATTTTGCTTAATTAGTCCATTGAAAGATGTAAGATCAAGAATATTTATTGATTGAATCCATGAATTGTTTACACAAGAAAATAGAATTACACTTAGAAATTAAAGCACTCTTAAACTTTCTCTCTCCTAATGACTTGCCCAACAATTCCAAAAAGATCCCTCCCCTCACAGACTCACTCAACCCTTTATATAGGGTGATACATAGTGGATGACAACTAAGCTACCCTTTATTTTCGGGAATGTCTCGCGAAGTGTCGCAGATGCACAAACATTCGCTCTCGCGACACTTCTTAACCCTCGCCAGGTCTCACGTCTTCTTTATGTTTTGCCTGTCGTTATTCATTGCGTCGTTTATTCTAGCTTCCTGCGACTCCCTCGCGACGCCGTTGTTCATTAATCCATGAACCTTGTACGTTGCGATATTATGATCCTACATCTTGCCTCTTTTTCCTTGAATATTGCTTGAAGAGCGATTTGAAGGAAAAAATTCATCGTTGTCATATTCCTTGGTCTCACTTGGTGAAGGAACAAGCGAAAGAATACTTTTCTTAAAAGTACGTACTTGCCTCTATTCTTTTGCGAAGTTAGAAGCTTCTTTAAGATGTATATGAAGTGTCGTCTCTGTCTCTCCTCATATTTCTCTGCGAAGGGAAGAGTATCATGAGAGTGATTCTTTTGATCTGCTCACATTTGCTTATCTTTATTTATTTCGAGTTTTGTACTTTTACGCGGATTTTGATTATTAATGTCTTTTCTTGACACGTCTCTTTCAACCGTTTATTCTTGACCGTTCATGTCTCTTCTCGCATTAAATGACCTCGTTTTTCTCGAGGATCTTTTTCCCTATATATAGTTTTTTCTTCCTCTCCTTTTCATTCTTTAGTTTCTCTCTGCAACTTCTCTTTGATTCTCTCCTTCCGCAATTTGCGCTTCTGCTACTGCAAATCTTTTCTTCGTCTCTTCTAACGCTGATCCTAATCTCCAACCTCCCATCCATTCCCATACTGATAATGGCCTCTATGAGTCGTGCATATAAAGCTTCTTTTGAGGAAGTTCAACAGAAGTTGCTCGAGAAGGGTTTCACTCTATCAACCATTCCCGATCAAGAATCTTCATCCATTCTTTACGTAAAATTATTTTACGATCATCAATGTGATGATCAAAGGATTATAGTCTCGCTAGGTCAGCTTCTCGCGGGGCTTCCCATTCCCTTATACGATCCCGAGTTGCCTCTATTTTATGAAATCTTGGCCCATGAAAAATTCTCTCGGGCTATTTATCAATTGAGTGGCGATTGCATTCGCCTGATGCTTGAGTTCGCGAACCGCGAGTCTTTGGCAAAGGATCTTTATACCCTAATTCAATCCAGAAACCCCAAATTCGCAGACTTGGAAATAGCTGCTGAGAAGTACACTGTAGAAAACTTTTTTGAAAATTATGCAGTGATAACTATGGTGAATATGAAATCTCGCTGGGGCATTCGCCTGAAGAAAAAGGATAATGTCCCTGAAGATAAATTACTCATGCAAGATATTGATTGGCACCCAGGCAATAATACTTCTCCTCGCCATTCCAAAGATGAGAAGTGGTGGGTTGTGCCCTTAATCTTAAGTGGCCCTTACATTGCGGGCTCGCATATTCTTCCTGCAAATCTCGCAGGATATCATCCTTGGGAATTCAAATGGCACCGAGAAGGCGAAGGAGGTATGTTTCCTACTTCAAATTTTGCTTTCACAACTTTCTTTCTATCATTCTTTGAGTTTGTGAAATCTTTCGGATAACTAGATTAAGAAGGAGCTACAAGAAGAATCCGTCGGAGGATACTCGACATTGCTTCGATAAACTACGAGTGAAGTAAGAAACATTTCCTTTCTTTTTATTTAAGACAATATTGTTGCCTCTGTTTCTTATCTTTACGCGTACGCGAAGGTTGGAGTTGAAGAAGCTTTAGGCGCGAAGAGTAAAAGTAAGGGCAAAGCGTCGCTCGCAAGAATAAATCTTCGCTCCATTAACTAAAAAGCGAAAGGCTCGAGTCTTCTTCTCGCCTTAGTTCAAGCTCAATCTTCGATGAGGATGATTCGAATCGTTCTCTTGCTAAAGAAACTCCATTGGCCGGTTCTCCTATGAATCGGTTATCTAGCATCTTCTCGAGACTCTTTCCAAGGAATGGGAGATGCTCCCTAGCTTCTCTTTGCGGGACTCTCGCAAATGTGTGTAATCTTTGCTTTACTAGAAGGCAACGATTCTTTCAATGGAGCCTCTAGAATCGTGTCTCCGACTTCTTGAATGCACTTGGATCTTTGGTACGCATGCAGTCATATTTCCTGTTAACTTTAAATTTTTAAATGTATATATATATTAATGACTTTTCTATCTTCTTTCATAGGTTGGAAGAACTTCCTTTGTAGTTGCCTCAGATCTCGAGAGAAGACGCAACAATCTTGAAAAGAAGAATTCTCAATTAAACAAGAGGATTCGAGAACTAGAAATTGAAGCTGCGTCGTCTCGCGATAAAGATGAGAGAATTCAAAAGTTGAATACCGAACTTGACTCCCAAAAAGATAGGGTGTCCACTCTTGAACGCTAATCAAGAACTTTATGGTATAAAATTTTTCCTTCTTTTACTATTTTTGTTTCATCGGTCGCATATTGCCTCCTAACTTATTACTTTCGCAGATGTATATAATCTCTCCGATGAGGCTATTCTTCTCCATACATTCCCCGAACCTATGGATAATAACCTTCTTCTTGCTCACCTCAACAACTCTTTAAGTAGTTCATCGAACAAAATTAACTCCCTTTCATTAAATGAACTCCAGACCAAATATCGCCTTTTAGAAATTGAACATAGATCTGGTTTAAGTACAGCCAACCAATTTAAACAAATGTTTCTTGAGTCTCATAAAGAAATCAAAATTTTGAGGAAGAAAATTAGTGACCATATAGATGACAAAGATCGCATTGCTAATAATGGTGCACGGGCATTAGCAACATTTCAAAATCTCTTCTTGAGCTACAAATTGAGCGAGATGGATTGCTTCGCTGAAATTCCTTACTTAGTGAGCGAGAAGATCAAATTCGTTCACTCCTTGTTATAAATAATGATGATGAATTCGCACGGGCTGCGAAAGTTTTAGATAATGCCGAAATAACCTAGGTGTTGATGTTAGTCTTCATGCCGAGCATACTTCCTTGGTTAAAGATATGATATCTCGACAGAGAAGGTTGCTTATTATACCTTCTTCGTTTCTTATTCCTGTTGTACCGTTTATAAATCATTAATTTGTTGTTACTTCTTTGTAGAATCTGAGAAAAGACTTCAAGCTAGGATTGCAGAGCTTGAATCTGAGAAAGAACAACTCGCAAGGAATTTCCCAGCGAGAATTGAAGAACTTGAATCTGAAAAACAACAGCTCGCAAAGAGTCTCTCCCTTCGTAATAATAAGTATTCCAAGTTGAAGAAACAATTTGAAACGACAGTGGCGAATTTTAATAATGATGCCGTTCGTTATCGCAATAGAGCCATGGAGTATGTTTGTAAGGACCAGAATATCCCTCTGCATACATATCCCTGGCTTCTTGAAAAGGTTCCTGAGAATCTACCTGTCTCCGATGTTTCTGATAGTGAAGCTGGCGAAGAAGAAAATTCTGGCGATGAGAATAATAAAATCAAGAATCGGATGAAGAAGAAGAATCACCAAAGATATAACTCTTTTTGTTTTCTTTATTTGCTGTAATATCGTACATTCTTTGTATCTTTGTTATGGTGAACTTCTTGGATTTTTTCCCATGAATTCAATCTTCACTCCCCTTTTTTTGGTAGTTCTTCCTTGTAATATAATTGGCTAACATTATTGATGTATAACTCTTTCGTCAGAAGATGAATAACAATATTCCATCTTTTCCATTCCCATACTTGTCTCTGTTATTTATCTTCAGATGAAAGATTTTAGTTGTCTTCATGTATTATTGCGACGAGGTCGCAGGTATCTCAATAGATCAAGAATTTTACTTGCCTTGCCTTATCTTCATAAATATATCTTATCTCTTCTCATTGCGACAATGTCGCAAGCCACTTCGCTTATATTTTTCAAGCAAGGGTCCATTGGCCTGCCTTATCATTTTTGTGTGGTCTTCCGAGTTAGACCTCCCCTAATTAGAGGTCTTCCCCTGCCACCTTGTATTGCGACAAAATCGCAGGACGTCTTCACACTTGCATGTAAAGACCCATTGATCTTGCCTTATCATTTTCCAAGTATTTTTGCCTCTGCGGGATGTTTTAGTTGCGACAATATGACAGGCCTATATATCCTTGCGAACATAAAGCCCCATGACATTGCCGTCGTGCGGCGAAATCGCGGGGCGTACGCTACACTTTCGTGTAAAGACCCATTGATCTCGCCTTACCCTTGCGTTAGTATTATTGCCTCTGCAGGATCATTGCACAAATATGACGAGCCTAAATTTTCTTGCGAAAATATAGCCTTATGACATTTGCGTCTGTTTTGACACCCCCCCCTAACGGAGAGTGTCGCCCTTATCATCTCCCCGGTTGCCCCTTCAAGGAGGCGAAACATCGGCCATACAAGACTAGCTCCTCCCATCCGGTCTTAACAACAACCGGTTGTTTTCATGAGCCTCTTATCCCTTATACCTATATGGTTTATGGTTACGAGACTGCACCCTAAGTGGAGTTTTCTTCGGGCGAGTGCAACGCATGCCAAGACTTGCCAAGAATGGCCAGGGTAGGTTCATCCATCCCGGCACTCTGGCTCAACCGTGTACCTCGGCGCCTTGAGCATACATCGACTCCTAAGAAGAGACCCTCGGTCGCCCAACCGTATAACCTACATATATAGTTGGGAATCCAAGGTACCTCTTCCGGATAGGCTTTCATGGGCCCCAAATTTTCATGGTTCAAAGCTTCGGGAGCGGTGTAACCTTCCCCCCGAACCATGGCGAGAGATACCCCCTTATATGACGCACTTTAGGTCTTACATTTGCCTCTTACGAAATGTTATTCGCGAACTAGGGTGTACGCCATAAAGGTTCGTCCCATTCTTTTGCGCATTCATCTTTGTTAAATCATTCAATCATTCATATTTCATTATTTGCGATATTTGTTTGCGAAGTATTCGCGTAGTTACGTTTCATTTGTTGTATTTCACTTTTCTTTCTTAGTCGAATTCTCATTTTACTCTTGGTTGCGAGATTCTCGCACATCATTACTTCAGCTGCTACTTTGCATTTTGCTTTTATTGATTATTCACTTCTTATGCCTTTTGTTCCTCATATCTTTTGCTTCTTTATTGTCATAATATTGGTCCGTCTCCGAGGATTCACCTCGCGAGATATGTTCAGCCCTCACTTCTATAGCATCTACCATCGGTTTCTCCTTTCTCTCATTTCATTTCTCACATGTTGCTTCCAACCCTTTCTTTTGGCATTTCTTTCTTGTGACTTTCTCTATATCGACCTCATGACACCGTTGCGACTCCTTCCGGTCTCCCCGTATGATACCAATGCCGTTTGGATGTGGAAATTTTATACATTGATGGTATGTTGACGCGACCCCAAGATTTCATGAAGCCATGGCCTCCCAATCGGTGCACTATACGGGGATTCCACGTCAACCACACGAGAATAAAACATCGCTTGATAACCCTTGTAGAGGTATTCTCATGTGAACCTCTCCCTTTGGTTTGTTTGCAGTGCCATTAAAGCCATATATCTTGTATGTTGAGGGGATCAAATCCTCATCCTTTCCTCCCATCGTCTTATAAGTATGGTAAAAAAGAATATTCACCGAACTTCCGAGTATCGATTAGGATTCGGTTGATCGCCCGGCAAGCTTCTGCTTCATCATCTTCTCCATCAACTGGTTTTGGGTTAATCTCTAGTTTCACAACCAACGGGCTATCATGTGTTTCTCTTCCTTTTGGCACTTCATCTGCAGAGAAAGAAATAGTCTTCGAGTTTGCCACTTTTTAGCTGCGTCGTTCTCGCTGGAGCTCATTATTTCTTTATCATTAGCATCTCTCGCAAAGACTCTACGAGCACATTGTCATGAAAATCTTCAATGGTACGATAGGAGTGGACGATAGAGTGGCAATTCAGATTTTTAGCTTTTGTCCCGATTTCTATCACAAATGTTTCCTTTCCTTTCGCCGACAACATTACCTGCATCTCTCGGTGGTGGTGGTACTGTCTCGGCCTGTGTTTCTTCTCCTTTAGAAAGTGATTTAGCTTCCCCTGATCAATCATCCTGAGAATAATTCTCTTTATGTTTCTACAATCGTTTGTTTGATGCCCATGGAAGCGATGGTAAGAACAAAACTCATGACTTCGTCAGCTTTGGTGGTGGTTCCATCCCCAGCGTTCCAAGGTGCTTGGTACATCTTCCATCACAAGTATAGCCTCCCAGATCTTTTCCACACTAGCATTCAGTGGAGGCATCTTAATTGGTTCCCATACTATTCTACGACTTCTCTGCCCTCCATGGTTATATTGCCTTCGTCCACCGTAAGTTTCTTGCGCATGATCTAGCCTGAAATCTTATTATTCTTTGTTTCGGTTGTAATAGTTCCTTTCTTGTTCAAACTCCTCCTGGTCATGGCTTCCCATGGCTACTATCTTTTGCTGCCCCTCATCGACTTTCCTTACTTCTTTGTCCTTGCGAAGTGCTCGCCATCTTGTATTTATGAATTGAGGTAGCAAGCTTGCGTTCGCAGACATTAGAGTTTGTGTTCGCGACCGATAAGAATTCATTTCATTCGTCTTTCTTCTAAGGCAATATATTCTTCCTGTAATTCTCGCGATTCTGCCATTGTGATTGTATTTTTGATTCTAAAAATTTGAACGTATAACAAGTTGGTCGCGAAGAGAGCATTTACAAATGAGAGTATGAGATATCTTTCCTCAACCCGTCTGCCATTTCGCTACACATGGTCCTCCATCTTATTGTCAATCGCCTTAAGCTTTCGCCAACCCTTTGCTTCAACCGAATACATCTTCAATACACAGTCGCGAAGAGTTGTTACTTATGTATGCTCCCGAGGAACGTGGCTTGTAAATGGTTAAATGATGTGATTGTGTTCCTTGGCGGACCTTCAAACCACTTTAATGCTTCTCTATCAAGCTTGACGCGAAATACTTGCATAGTATAGCATCATGATTCTCCCATTGTAACATACATCTCATATAAGCCTTGATATGTTGTACCGCACAGGTTGTTCCATCAAAGATGTTGGTTAACGCAGTGTAGATTGCATTTAGGAGGTATTCCTCCCATCGTACTTCTAGCGTGAAGGGATTCTTCGCGCTTCTGCGATGGCTTCGTCTAATTGTTTCCTTCCTCCTTCCCTTCTATTGTTCGATAATCCTCTCATTTCAGCCAGTTCTCTTAAGATTTGTTCATTTGCCTCGAGTTTGATTCTCTTGGTCTTTTTAGCTCGCTTCTCTCCTTCTTCGCTCGCGCCTATTTTCACCTTCACCCGCTTTCGTTATTTTCTCCTCTTCTTTCCCTGCGACGCTCTTCTTCGTTTCTTTCGCCAATTCGCACGCTATTATATCGGTTGTTCTCTCTTTCTTGGCTGTCTCTCAATTCCCATCTGCACCCTCTCATATTCTTCATTAATATTTCTATTGGTACGATTTTGTTCCCTCCTTCTTTCGCGGTTGTCGTGGTTATTCTGCCGGATTGCCTCCTCCATCTCTTGATTTTCCATTTACTGCTCTTATTCTTTCTCTCTCGCGAGCTAGCCGCTTGTTCAATGTAGTGTCTCTCAATGTCATTCTCGATCTCTCGGTTTCTTCTCAATTCTTCTCTCCCAGTGCAAGATTATTCTCCCTTCAAATTTGGGTCATTCGGCTCTTGAAGTTGCATGTTTCCTTGATTTTCCCTATTAGTTCATTTTGAAGATTTTGGTTTGAGGAATATAACGATCTTCTATTTCCCCTCTTCTCTCGCCATGCTCGTATTCGATTTTGTGTTTCTTCCTCGGTACTTTACTGTTGGTAAAACTCTCCTTCTTTCTTCCCTATTCGATCTTGAACTTGATCTCACGCTACTTCTAGATCTCCTATTTTGCAACCTCATATTTTCCATCCTCAATTCATGATTACTGTCTTGTCAAGTTTGCTCGTTCTTACGCCTCTAACCGTCTCTCTTCGTGTATTGTTTGTCTCAATCTTTCTAATCTTTGCGATTTCTTCGTTTTCTTAATTCATTCCTTGCTCTCCTTGTCCATTGTTCACCAGTTCTTGCTCCTCTTCTCTTTCGTCTTGAATCGGATCTCCAAGTATGTACACTTACTCTATCATAATCCACAGCTGCGTTTGCTACTTTGGGGAGATTGGTGGTTGGTTTTTATCTTCTCCATCGTTTCTCATTTTCATCCTTGACGATTCTCTGTTTCATTCCTTCTTTCTCCAAAGAAGTCTCCCACTTCTTCTTACAATCGTTGGTTGCCCTTGTACATTTCTTCTTCTAGCCATTTTTTTTTTTTTTTCAATGAATTCTTGAGTACCTTCTCCAAATCTTTTCTCTGTTAATCCAAATTCCTTCCAATTTCTACGTCAATCACTGCTCGTCCCTGTTTCTAGCGCATATGTAGTAGCAGGTTTTCCCACACTACACCCCTTACTCGATTTTGCTTAATTAGTCCATTGAAAGATGTAAGATCAAGAATATTTATTGATTGAATCCATGAATTGTTTACACAAGAAAATAGAATTACACTTAGAAATTAAAGCACTCTTAAACTTTCTCTCTCCTAATGACTTGCCCAACAATTCCAAAAAGATCCCTCCCCTCACAGACTCACTCAACCCTTTATATAGGGTGATACATAGTGGATGACAGCTAAGCTACCCTTTATTTTCGGGAATGTCTCGCGAAGTGTCGCGAGATGCACAAACATTCGCTCTCGCGACACTTCTTAACCCTCGCCAGGTCTCACGTCTTCTTTATGTTTTGCCTGTCGTTATTCATTGCGTCGTTTATTCTAGCTTCCTGCGACTCCCTCGCGACGCCGTTGTTCATTAATCCCGCGAACCTTGTACGTTGCGATATTATGATCCTACATCAAGGTTTTCTCTTTTGAATTTTCCTGGTATTTTTGTAATGACTTAGCCACAGTGGTCATCAGGGGGAGTGTTATAAACCAAGTTTATTTACTAAGATGCCCTTTGTGTCTAAGATTAGGGTTTACACATCTTGGGCACCAAGTCTTCTATCTATATAAATAGAGGCTTAAACTTTGTATTCCATACACTGTTTAATAAGATTTCTCCCTTCTTCTTCCCCTCTATTTTGTGTCTCCTTCTCTAATTTATAGTTTACAAAACACACATTATAGGTGTGGATTCATCATATTGGGTACACATTCAAACATTTTTGGTACTTTACAACATTTTTGGGAATAACTAATTAAAACTAAACACCTTTGGAAATTTCCTCTCGCAATACATGCCCATATAAACTAAATCTCTATAGAGTATACACCATACACCATGATTTTGAATTTGTAGTTTTGTACACACCTTCATGTGGGTCGTTGCTTCCGAACGATGCTTTTCTTGTTTGTATACATAGAATATGTACCATGTGCTTCTGAAGTTAATCTGGTACCCGAAGCTTAAGATATTACTGCAATCAAGATGGGGAGAAGGTGAGGTTTGATATATTGAATTGGTGCTCATTTTTGGTACAAATGTAGAGTTTTATAAGAGGAACGTATCATCAAAATATTAGATTTAAATTGACATAAATTATGTATGATATTGTCCATTTAAGGCTTAGTCCTATGGTCTTCTAATCTAGCATCTAGATTGGCAGTTAGGACAACCTCCTAAGTCATATGGTAGTGTTAATGTAGCATCTAGATGCGCTGAGTGGAACAACAAAAAATAGACGCGCTAAATGGAACAACGAAAAGTATAATTAGGTTGCGTTGAATGGAACAATGCAACCATCTCAGCCATCGGATCAAGAAATAAATGAATCTGCGCTGAACCATTCAACGACAAGTTGATTTTCACAGCGCTCAACCATTGGGCGAAACTATCTGAGAGATATATCTAAAAAGAAAAGTAGTGTTAAAGAATTGCAATGCTTTTTGTAATCTGCAACGCTTTTTGGCTAATCTAACAGCCAAATCTAGCCCCTAGGAGTTAGTCTAAGAATGTCCATCGATCCTCCCTCATAACTATATCAGCAGGTGGATAAGTATTTGTATTTTGAATATTTATAATTTTTATAGTTTAATAAGATGTGGGTAAAATGGCGGTAAGAATTCGTGAAAAAGTTAACTATTTTTATTATAGTGATCTAAGGCTTAGTCTTATAGTGTGCTAATCTAGCAGCTAGATAAGCGTTCATGTCAGCTAGGACAACCTCCTAAAGTCCTATGGTAGTTCTAACCTAGCATACTAGATGCATCGAAAAGTAGATTTAGGAAGCTGCGCTAAATCATTCAACACAACCGATTTCAGTCGTTAGATCAAAAAATAAATCTGGATGCGTTGAACTGTTCCGTGAAAAAGTGATTTTCATTACGCTTAACCATTCAGGGCAACTATCTCGCTACTGGTTCACATGCGAGCAATTGCTAAGAGAGAGAACTAGTATTATAAAATAAACAACACTTTTTTTTTGAACTGCAACACTTTTTGGCTAATCTAGCAGTCAAATCTAGCCCATATGACTTGGTCTAAATCATGCGTTAGAAAAATCATCCTTCTTTACGTAAGGCTTAGGTCATTGTTTACTCAGCTTTGTGATCTAAGGTTCCCCATAGATCAAAGTCCTCGTCGTAGAAAACTGTGATCTATAGGTTACTCTTAGATTAGAAAGGCTTACATCACGCAAGGCCAGGCTAGATCACAGTTCTTAAGAGGTGGCCGGCCGTTACTTTGGATTTTTAGGCAAAATAGTTAATGTGGCATCAACTGGAAGCAAATATCCCCACATGAAGGCCTGCTCAAATTCTCAAACACACGTATCTGGAAATTCATTTTAGTATCGGCATGTATCGTTATGGAAAAGCCGTTATCAGATATACATTAACATTAGGGGGAATTTTTTTTCTAGCCCATTTTTCATATCTTTTATATTAGTAACCCATCAATAAGATTAGATATATTAGAAACCCATAATCAGTTATACTTGTAATTGATTACTATAATAACCTTTGAACCCAAACAACTAAATTAATTAAAAAAAAAAAATCAAAACAGTTGAAGAAACGGTGATAGATCCATTCCCTAAAATCACTCTTCGTAGTTTATTACGCATCCTAAAATCACTTTTCTCAAAAGTCAAAGTTTTACCCTAATAAGTTTTCTTTAGAAAACCGATTTTTTTTGTTTTTTCCTCTTTGAAGCACCGATTTTTTTGTTAAGATCTTATTTTTATTTTAATAAGTTTTTATAATAAAAATATTTTGTGAAAATTTCTATTTGCACCAATGATAAAAGGCAATTCGATAATTGCAATTTTCACCCATTTAAACCAGCTATATTTGTGAAAATTGTAATTTTATGGAATGAAAAGTCGATCTTTCACCTAGTCGGCCAGTGAAAATTCAAATTTCCTGTGTATCAACAAGTGAAAAACAAGTATCTCACTGCGTTACATTGTGAAAAATTCAATTTTCCTTGGTAACAAAAACATAAAAGCTCGTAAGAAATCCAATTCATCAATTCTTGTCCGCTGTGGATGCGATGGTTTGGCACACTCGGTGCTATATGTATCAATTGAAAAAAGTAAGAGACGTTCAAAGAGGCCAATGATCATGTCAAGCTGGTCCGTAATCCAATCATACATTGTGTTGGATTTTCAATGTATTTCTACACAAGCTCCAGAAGGCAGAAGCCATTACTAGCGAACAAATATGGTGATGCCGTTCTTAAACAAAATTAGGGTTTTCCTTCTTTTTTTTTCTAGTGATGTCGTTGTTACTTGCGAAAAAGAAAACAAGTAGAAATAGAAGAGAATCGGACCTAGCCGCGAACTAGAAAATGGAAGAAAATTGGTGAAGTATTTTAGGAAAGAAAAACGGGGATTGACAGACATGGTCAAAAAGGAAACCATCAAAAACGCCCCTAGTAAGACGCCCACTAATCTCGTTGATTGACCACTATCCAATCAACCATTTCTTTTAATTTTGCTAAATTAATTATTAACTAATGAAGGTTAATTAAGTCCATCTTAAATTGTATAATTGGAAATCAAATCTAAAACTAATAATCTTAGCCGTACATCATGAATTCTGGGCTACACATATATACCATTTTAATAATGGGTTTCTAAAAGAGAGAGAACCAGACTTGGGTTCCTTAGAAATTTCCAGTATCTTGTTTTGGTCGTTTTTAGTTCTTCTAACATAGTAGTGGAGACATGTGGATGTACTAGTGGTGATGATTTTGGTCGGTTGAAACTAAAAATTGCCTAAAAATTTGTTCTAGCTCTACGTATTTGTTTCTTAGCATGTGGCCGTATGGATTCCTAAATCTTTAATAATCAGTAAATTATCGAAAACTGAATATAAAATTATTGGCTTTTTAAGAAAAAACTACAACAATGAAAAATGATTACTCAATCACAGATTGAAATACAATGAGACAAGGGCACAACGCACAAGGTTGGATCTGGGATAAGGACAAATTTGGAGATGTGCAGTAGTGCGGCAAGTATCTTTAAGCAGGAGAGTGGTCCATAATATATCAAACAAGCAGGTTAAGGATGGAGCAGTAGGTAGGACAATATTCGTTTAGTAAAATTAGTATTTTTTTTTCTCTATCAAATTAACATTTCAATTTATTTAAATTGAAATAATGATCGCATGATTGCTTATAAAATTATCAAAAATATTAAAATACAATATAATCAAAACCTAAATGCAAATGACGATTCCAATCGCAAACACATCTCGAAGAGAAAGAATAAGTTATTCAATTTTTGTAGATATAGTAGTGACGAATGATGGTGTGAACCGAAATCTAACTAATCTTAGTTAAATTATTCCAATCGCTAAGCTAATATTAGTTTCTTGGCTTTTAATTATTAGCACATGGTACACATTATTTGTTTTTCAAGGCAAGAAAAGCATCACATGGAAAGCAGAAACCCCACATGTAGGCAGGTGTGTAAAGATTCTCACATCGACGTGTATAGATGTGTATATATATATATATATATATATATTTATATGTATGGGCATGTATCACGATGGAAAGTCTCCGTCAGATGTATTCTGATTCGGTCGGTCGTTTTTATTTTTATTCAAGATTTAGTAGACATAAAATGTCAAACTCTTTCTTCAAATTAAACTCCCAATCCCAGTTAGTAAGTTCGCGAATGATTCACGAATTATTCGCGAATTTTTCCGTATCACGAATTTCTTGTCTTATTCGCGTCGTTTGCAACTCGAACCCAAGACGCGTATTATATGGCATTCCTGATTATTCGCGAATCGTTCACGAACTTTACGTATTAGAATAATACGTCCGCTTGATTCGCCAAAAATTCTTTAGCTTTTACGTTTTAAAGGCCTCACTTTTTGGGCTTTACTGCCTCCCGAGCATACACATCCCAATATTAGACATTGTTGTAACTTTTATGAAACAAAAATGACTGAAGAGATTTGAAGGTGCATCTAAACAACTATATCACGTCCTCTTGGATGACTAATATTGTATATATTATTAATATCATCATATTAAGTTTATTTTTTCTTTAAATAACTCTCAAATATGCATAAAAATTAGTCTATGTCCTTATAAATAATAATTATTTATTATAATAGATACCGAAAGCCGAACTCACATTTATAAATCGAATTATACACGTACGTATGCCGTTCCGAATTACTGACGAATCACGTCCCGTTGACCGACTTTTGGATCGAATTTTGGTTTTATAAAACCGTATAATACTCGTACGTTTGCCGTGTCGTACATTTGCTGAATCCCGAATTGCTAACTAGGCTCCCAATGTGCCGTTGAGTTAATGCTAGCTCGTTAGGTTTCAATTATTAGCTCACGGTACACATTTTTTTGTTTTTCAAGAAAAGCATCATCATGGAAGCAAAGGCCCCACATGAGGGCAGGCGTGCACAAATTTGCGGGTGTGGACCCTAGTTAGTTCGGGACGGTATACGTACGGGAATTATATGGATTCAGATAGGTCGGATTCGGTCAAAAATCCGGTCAACGGTTCGTTGTTCGGACAGTAGTTCGGAACGGCATACGTACGTGCATATTCGTTTTATAAATGTAAGTTCAACACTTAAAATTCGGCTTACATATATAATAAATTGATAAGTATTATGACCTTATTACGAGACTAATTTTATTTGTATATGATTTATAAGATGGAAAAAAACATTTTAGCGTGATCATTTAACAAGAAGGAAACAATTTAATCGCATAAAAGTATTATAAAACAAGTTTATAGACTTTTAAACAAAAATTAACACAAAAAACACTGGTTAAACAACTACCAATAGAAAATTTTAACTGAATAATTGTATTTAAATATAAAGTATATACAAAATCAAACAAAAACCAATCAACATAACTCTGGCCAGAGAATTACCTATGGGAGAGCGAGGTTGGGTGCGAACTAGGTTCGAAGTTCTAGTTCGGAAATATCATTCGGATTCGGTTAGTTCGGATACGTTCGCGAATCATTCGTGAGGTCCATATAATCCGGGAACTAGGTTCAGAGTTCAAATAATTCGGAAATATCATTCGGATTCGGTCAGTTCGGATACGTTCGCAAATCATTCGGGAATGATTCGGAAAATTACTAACTAGGGTGTGGACTATGGAAGTACGGAGGTATCCCTATTTCTTTCAACAAAGTGGCGAAAACGTGGGGGTTTGAGTTGAAAGTGAAAGAAATCATTAAAAACTGTTATAATGGTTTGAAAAATGATGACTCAGTGTGACAAATAAGACAATTAATAAGAAATGTAGGATCAAATTTGGAGCTAAATCATTTATACAGTGGGGTTCTATGAGTGATGAGTGACTAGAGCAGTTGAGTGAGGGGTCCATATCGAATAGTCAGTCCAAGGATGGAGGAGCAGGTACAACAATATATTCCTATCGAATAGTCAGTCCAAGGATGGAGGAGCAGGTACAACAATATATTCCTCTCGTCATAGTTTATGTTTCAAATTTAATGCTAGAAAGCCCTAGGAGATGGAATGAAGAATTAATTTGGTCTTTATTTCCAGACGAAGTGGCAGTCTTAATTCTCAGAATACAACTAGTTCAACAAGGTTCAGATAAACTTGTATGGGAGCCTAACAAAACATGAGAATTTTCAGTCAAATCAACATATAAAGCACTAACACAGCACAGTCATACCAATGCTATTATGCCCAAATTAAGTGGAAAGGTATTTGGAAATCTGAAGCGCCACACAAAGTTAAATTATTCATATGTAAATGTCTTAGGGGAATAGTTCCAACAAGAGTTAAACTAAATTCATATAATCCAACTATTGAGGTAACATGTCCTAGATGCTCTCAATCTGCTGAAACTTTGCAACATCTTCTCATTGACAGTGATCACTCTAGGTTAATCTGGTTATCGATGAATATAAATGTGGCGACTCTGCAAGCACAACAAACTAAAGTCTGTGACTGGATGGATAGTTGGTTTCACACAGATTCAACCACTTCAATTAATTCAGAACATAGACAATTATGGATTCTGACTCTCATGATTACAGCTTGGACACTGTGGAAAAACAGATGTGCTAAGGTTTTTGAGAAAAAAAACCAAAATATACTTTATACAGTTCAATCCATCAAATCTATGGTGAAACAATGCTCTTCTACTATTAAGTTGCATAAAAGCAAACCACGTGAAATTTGGGAACCCCTCAACTAAATCAGCTTAAAATTAATTTAGATGACTCATTTGATGATGATACTCACTCTTTTGCCATTGGCTTGATTATTCGTGACTCATCAGGGCAATGCAGGGGAATCAAAGGCAAATATTTCAATGGAGGAATAGATGCAGAGCAAGCGAAATGTCTGGCCTTGAAAGAAGCTATCATATGGCTCAGAGAAAGAGGGTTCAGAAATGTTATCTTGGAAAGTGACTGCCAGAATGTTACAAACTCTATTAACACTGCCAAATCTTTGGTTCACTGGATGAATCAAGGCCTTGTAGATGAAATAAGGCATATGTTTTCTTTTGCTTATAATATTTCGGTAAAACATGTAAAAAGATCAGCAAATACTGCTGCTCATGTCATAGCAAACTTCTCAAGGTCTGACAGACTATCTTTTGCTTATGATCAAGACATCCCAGATAAATTCATAAATGTGATTAGGGATGATCAACAAGCCTGTCAGCTCAAGCTATGTACAAATCTTAAATTATAATATATTTCTTATTGGTTTGCATCAAAAAAAATATCCATCTTTACTCCTTTTAGCAGCATTCTTGAAAAATGATTCCTCAATATTAGTCGCATCACATATTGAAAAACAATGACAAGGTCACCACTCAGAAGGTTGGAATCTGAGATAAGAACAAATTTGCAGAGATATACAGTAGGGTGAGTATCCTTGAGTAGTTGAACGGTCTATATCAGACAGGCAGTCCAAGAATGGAGTAGTAGGTACGACAATATATTCTTTTTGTAATCAGATTGATCTTTACTCTTTTTTTAGTAACATTATTAATTAATATATCAAATCACGTGTAAAATGGTTATCGAAAGAGGTGAATTATATTTATTATCACTATTATCTGTAAAATTTTGGAGATAAAGAAATATTTTTTTATTTTATATCCGTTTTTGATGTATAAAATTTGACAAAGACTTTTCTATCGTGATATATGCCCGTATTAAAATTATATTTCCACACTCCATAGTGTATAGTTTCGCAACTGCAAATCTTCCATGTAAAATTTTGCGCAATTATGACCCGACAATACAGTATCTCAGTGATCTCTTATCACCCGTTCGTATTTCAGTCTTATAAGTTTTCACATTTACAAACAACAACACTACTCTGAGTATGCAACAAAAGACTTACTTAGATTTTCTCTTTTCTTTCAATTGTAGCCCATACTACAAAGAGGGGTTAATGTCATACTTATGCTTCACAGAACTTGGGGAGTACTTTCAAATCAATAGAACACATAGGCAAATCTAAGCCAAATTTAAGTGGAAGATTGCAAAATTTTTTCCCTACCAATGGACGTACAAGCTTATTCTCTCTATAATCCTAAAACAAACACTTTCTACTGCAATGTGATGCCTCAACACTTGAAGACCTGCACTTAACGCACAAGCCTTTTCTCTCTATAAGCATAAAACAAACACTTTTTACTGCAATGTGATGCCTCAACACTTTAAGACCTGCACTTGCAGAGGTTCTTTGGCCTATTTATAATGCCAAGAACCAGGCCAATCCATGTGCAAATGATTGCACGGCATATGAACAACCATCTGTCAAGTTACCCTACACACAATAATGTCTTTCTTACTGCTACTTTTTTTTGTTGTCTTGCAGAATTATGCCACACTTGTCTTGAACGATTAGGATATGCCAAACTCGGTTATAAAGCCTCTTTATAACCGTCTTAACCCAATCCTTTGCTATGGCATGCGTGTAATGCACACACCACTCATAGCTGACAACTTGAACTAATAACCAGCACCCATTGCGCTACACTAAACTTGGCTTAACCCAATGTGCAACCATCATAGCCCAACACTCGTCTTGGCCTAAGCTAATGTACATACTTCTTACTGCTACAATAAACTTGGCCTGAGCCATTATGCAGTCATCATAGCCCTCGTCTTGGCCTAAGACAATGTTCAACCATCTTATCGCTACAATAAACTTGGCTCTGCCAATACTCAGCTACGATTGCGTTACATTTATCACGACCATGTAGTATGTACTTAGCTCATTCGGATGCCAACATCTGCGTAAAGTCATGACAATCTAGTCTTGCCTTGCTAGCTGCTTAGTTAAACTCCATACTTTAGGTGCATTACTTGCATTCTTTTTGCCGAGTAATAGACAACAATATTGCATTAGGAAACGCCACTGTTGCATATGCATTGTCTAAGCCTTGGCCAATGCTAGGGCCAATGCCTAAGTCATTTCATGGATTTGCATTTCATCCTTCATTCCTTCTTTGAGATAGGCTAACTCTGAATCAAGGATATGCAACATTATCGCATAATATTGCATGTGCTAATTAGCATTTCTTATCTCAGACATGATGGCACTACATCGTTGGACTATGCAGCTCCATTGGCCAGGCAAACTGATTTAGTAGTGCGCCATCTTGGCGCTTCACTATTAGGACCGGTCATAGACCTCCTCCCACCCAACCGATGCAATGTCCTCGTTGAATGCAATATCAGTTCAGGATATTTTAAACCACCTTGGCCTTTGTATATATCTGAGCCACTCAGAAATCAACAACCTTGTTTGGCCTCCATCCTTGCCAAAACTTTCTGCCTAGTACCATATGCCATCACTTAGTTTATGCGCCTTGCCATTAAGCCTATGAATTCCATCTTTACTGTCACATCGTCGACTATGCTTCAATTTCACTTCATTCATATCTCAACACCCAAAAGCTATTCCAACTATGTTGCTATGTCCTTTCATTAGCACAAAAATCTTTTCTAAGCCATTTTTTTTTTCTTAAGTGTACACGCCAAATGACTAACATATCACCATGATATGCATGTCTTAGCTTATTTCCTCTAACTCCGACTTATGTTTCCATCTTGCAGATCAACATGCCTTACTGTAGACTAAGTATTCTTCAATCACTGTGCAACTCTCTTATGCAAATTCTACTGCAATGCATGAATTTATCCATGACTTAGGAAACCCGGGATATCCAACCATCACTTTGGATAATGCATCTTCTACACGCGCCTTTGAAACTAACAAGGCCTCACTTGTTCCTTCAAACTGCTAAGCTTTAATGTAGCGGAAAAACAATATCATGTTTTTCCTAACTATGAGTTACTCTTAACTTATTTACTTGATAGACTTACATCTTCATTCTTGTTGCGTTACTACATGCTATCGCTGACATATACTTTCGCACTTCTAACTCTCACAACAACAAACTCGCCTATGCCACCAACTTCTCTTTCTTTGTTTTCAATTTCAGCGTCTCTTATTGTATACCTTGGCTTAGTATACTTGTAATGCTTCCCCAATGAACTAGCTTTATATTAAGCAAAAAGAGATAGGTTTTTGCGTAAACACCACCTTCATTTATTATACTAACCTTACATTAGAGACTTAGGGCCTCCTTCTCATTTACACCACTGGACAACACATAGACTTACTGAAAGCAACAAAAAACCAAAGAAAATACACCAAAAAACAGTGTGCTATCTGTTAAGACCATAGGATTAGCAACACCAAACTTAAACATCGAATAGAAACAACAAACATAACATGCTAAAGCCTCCATACTTCAGAAAACTTTGCAGGTTCAGGAACTTGTAAACAACACTACAATTCCCCTGCTTCATACATAGGCCAGTCACGGAGAACAAGGGATACTAAGATCCATTGGAAATTCAAATTCCTCGTGAATCTCAGCTAAGCGTTCTTCAAACGAGCGGACATGGGAAAACTCACTTTCCTTTCCTTTATCGCGGCTCATGCCATACGGAATGACGTTCCTTACACCTTTCACGAAACAAGGTGCACTTAGACTTTGTATGAAAATCCCGCCAAGATGAGGCATTACTGTTGCCTCTTCAATCTGGATAAAGTTATTACCAAAGATCATCTCAAAATCATTGAGATGCATCACCATAATACTAATTCGGCCACGCCACTCACCCACTTCAACATTTACCACAATCATCCCCTTGATTAGTTTAGCTATATTATTCACAGTCTTCATGTAGTGATCAACATGATATACTTCCAAACCCAAGTACTCTGCCATCGACAATCTCATAAAAGTGCGCAAAGCACCTGTGTCGGTCATGCCCCAAAGTAGATGGTTGTGAGTTCCAACATTCACATAAACTAGGCCAGCGGTATTCATACATTGTTGTGCCGCTGCCTTTTGTACAACTATGTTGCTGTCATGTGCCTACCTTATATCTTATCTGAGTGGCTGCCCTCATCTGTTATTTGGGAGCCTTCATAACTTCAGTTTTAGTAGGAATTAGTTGTTGCCTAATAGCCTGTGTAAGAGGGACAGGTGTGTGGACTATATTGGCTGTTATCTTAGGATCCTTCTCTTTCTGTTTTGATTTATGTAGTGAGAGCTTTCCCTTTGTAAGCTAAGAAATGAATATTTGAGTTGTTAATGGCTGCTTAGGCAGAGGATACTTATCTTACACTAAATTTCTGATCAATTTACACCTTAATCATTCTAGCACAGTACAATTGGTATCTAGAGCCGTTCAATCCTATCCACCATCATGGTAGCTCCGTCGTGCAAGGATTTGCAGGATACAAATAATAAACAGCAGGGTGAAATCGATGCTTTACACCTGAAGGTTAATCAACTGGCGTTACAAATTAGCACCACCTCAACTAAGGACGATGTACAATTAATGAAAATGGAGATTGAGAAAAGTATGTAGTCTCTTAAAGCTAACTTTGAGCAAAGTGTTAAATCTCAGCTAGAAATTTTTTTTTCGACTCACAGAGATGCAGATGATAACCAAGGATCTCATAGTGGCTTTGCTCATCCATCTCATTTGTTTGCTCCCAACAATAATCGAGATCTTAATTCTTTTCATCGTCTACCTAAGCTCGATTTCCCTAGATTTAATGGAGACAACCCAAAGAGCTGGATTCAGAAATGTGAATATTACTTCCAGATACAAAACATTCCAGATATTAATAGAACCAGGATGGCTGCTATACATCTGGATGGCAAAGCAATTAAATGGTATGACAATTTTTGTCTTACTCAACCTCATATCTCTTGGCAATGCTTTTGTGAAAATGTTTGTGCTCGTTTTGAGAATCCGGCTCATGATAATATTGTGGTTTGTTCAATAAGTTGGTTCAGTTAACTACTGTTGATGCATATTTTGAGGAATTTGAATATCTGAAGGCCCTGTTATTGAGTGTTCATCCCCACTTCCTGAGACTTACTTTATAGCTAGTTTCATTGGTGGATTGAGGGAAGAACTCCGAAGTTCCGTACCCATGTTTAACCCACAATCTATATTACATGCCTTTTCCCTTGCTAGAATGCAAGAACAAACTCTCAACCTCCAACAAAGAGGGTCTAAATACACTCAAAAACAAATTCCCACCTCCTCTAACTCTGCCAGGCCATTTAATTCAACCTCCTTCACCTCAAAGCCTGTTGTTCCTCCACCTACAGCATTTCCACCTCCTTTAGCTCCCAAAACTAATGCTACCATCCCACTTAAAAGGCTTACACCTGAACAAGTTCAAACCAGGAAAGCTCAAGGCCTATGCTTCAACTGTGATGACTTTTATAGAAGGGGGCATGTTTGCAAGAAACAATATCTGTGTGTCTTGATTGGTGAAGAATCTGCTGAGAGTTCTGAGCCAGAAATTGAGTCACTTATGGACACAGAAGAAGAACCTGCTGTAGAAAGTTATATGGAGATTTCCCTGCATGCCTTAACAGGGGTTATATCTGCTGATACTATTAGAATACCAGGTACAATTCATAAGAGGACCATATCCATTCTTATTGATACTGGTAGTACTAACAGTTTTTGATAGTGCTCTTGCAAAGGAGCTCAACTGTCCTATTACTCATACTGCTAGCTTACTAGTTACTGTGGCCAATGGGGACAAAACTGTCATCTCAGGTATATGTTCTCAACTAAATTGGTCAATGCAAGGGCATACATTTTGTGGTGACTTAAGATTACTTCCATTGGGGGGTTATGACATTGTTCTGGATACTGACTGGTTGAGAAATCTGGGAGATGTGTTATTCAATTTGTCCAAGCTTTGCATTACATTCAAATACAAGGGTAAAAAAATCACTCTCACTGGTGCTCAACAGAAAACCTCACTTAGCATGATGAGTGGTTCAACAGTAAATAAATTTTTTCAAAAACACTCCCATGGGGTGATGGCCCAGTTATTTTCCATTTCTTCTGCCCCACCTACCTCCCCACCACCCCAAATCTCTTCTTTACTAAACCAATACCCTGATGTTTTTTTGTGAGCCATCTCAACTTCCTCCTCAGAGAGACCTTGACCATAAGATCCCACTCAAACCAAACTCTGCACCTGTAAATCTCAGGCCCTATAGGTGTCCTTACATACAGAAAACAGTTGTTGAGAATTTAGTTAAAGAAATGCTCCAAACTGGTGTTATCCAACCGAGCCACAGTCCCTTTACATATCCAATATTACTTGTCAAGAATAAAGACAACTCTTGGAGGTTTTGTGTGGATTATAGGAAATTAAATAGTCTCACCATCAAAGATAAATTTCCAATTCCACTTATTGAGGAACTCTAGATGAACTCCATGGTTCTAAGTTCTTTACCAAGATATTGATTTGAAATCAGGTTATCATCAGATTAGAATATTTCCCCCTGATATTCATAAAACAACCTTCAGAACCCATCATGGTCATTTTGAACTCAATGTCATGCCATTTGGCTTAACCAATGCTCCTGCTACCTTTCAATCCCTCATGAATAAAATTTTTCAAGACCATCTCAGGAAATTCATTCTTGTCTTCTTTGATGACATTCTGATCTATAGTCCAACCTTGGAGGCTCACTTTGACCACTTACAAACCACATTGGAGCTATTGAGACACCACAAACTATCTGCCAATCTCTCTAAATGTTCTTTTGGGAAACCTGAGATAAAGTACTTGGGTCATCTTATTACTGACAAAGGAGTTATGGAAAACCCTGCAAAAATCTTAGCCATGGTGGATTGGCCTCTACCTACAAGAATCAAGGGGTTAAGAGGGTTCCTGGGGCTCACAGGGTACTACAGGAAGTTTGTGAAAGATTATGGAGTTATCAGCAGACCATTAACTGCCATACTAAAGAAAGATTCCTTTCTATGGTCTCCTGCTGCAACTGATGCTTTCATTGCCTTGAAGACAACCATGACAACCACTCCTGTGTTATCTTTACCTAATTTCAGTAAACAGTTTACATTATAAACCGATGCTTGTGACTCAAGGATTGGTGCTGTGCTAATGCAGGAGGACAAACCCATTGCTTTTTACAGCAAGCCCTTAAGTCCCAGCTGCTGCCTGTCCACTTATGAGAAGGCGTTTTTGGCAATTGTTCAGGTTGTGTCTAGATGGAAACATTACTTACAAGGCCAGAAATTTATTATCAAGACTGACCATCAAAGCATTCACTACTTCTTGGAGCAGAAAATTTCTACTGTCTTGCAACAAAAATGCCTTATGAAGCTTCTTGGATTTGACTATGAGATCAAATACAAGAAGGGCTCAGAAAAAAAAATGGCAGATGCACTTTCTAGAAGGCCTCATGAACCTGCACAGTATTCCTCCCTTGCAGTGTCACACCCTAGTTGGACTCAAGATATCCTTGAGAGTTATACAGTAGATACCAAGGTGCAACATCTTATAGCTCAACTACTTCTCACTCCTGATGATACTTTTAAGTATTCTTACACTGATGGCATTCTGAGATACAAAGGAAGGTTGTATGTGGGTATATCAGCTGGTACTAAAACAAAAATTTTAGCATCTTTACACTCCTCAGCTGTTGGAGGCCATTCTGGCATGCAAGCAACTTACAACAGAGCTAAGGATTATTTTTTCTGGCCTGCAATGATGAAAGACATACTCTTATTTGTCTCCACATGTGATGTTTGTCAAAGAACCAAGGTGGAGCACCAGTTTCCAGCTGGACTCCTTCAACCATTTCCAATTCCAGATCATGCTTGGCAACACATCTCCTTGGACTTCATTGAGGGACTTCCAATGAGTGAGAGAAAGTCTATAATTATGGTTGTTGTTGATAGACTGACCAAATACAACCACTTCATTGCTCTTCACCACCCATATACAGCTTCCTCTGTAGCAAGAGAATTCATTTCCAATGTGTTTAAACTTCATGGATTACCTGCCTCCATTACTTCCGACAGAGACAAGATATTCACCAGTCACTTTTGGCAAGATTTGCTCAAGGCCATGGGCACTCAACTGCACTTAAGCACTGCATACCATCCACAAACTGATGGACAAACTGAGAGGGTAAATTCTTGTCTTGAGCATGACTTGAGATGCATGTGCCACCACCAACCAAAGAAACGGTTCCTATGGCTTCCATTTGTAGAATGGTGGTATAATACAAATTATCACACAAGTTTGAAGATGGGCCCATTTCAGGCTCTGTATGGGTACCTTCCTCCTCACATGTCCTGGCCTTAACGAAGAAAAGAAGCAACAATGTATTGATTCTGTTATAAGATAGAGGAACTCGAGTAACTAGGTGGTAGGCCTTTGAATGTGTTATATTTATGTGCCTACTTGTTATACCGCAAGTGCACGGCGTCTATCGGAGACGCGGCAAGTACGGGTCGAACCACAGAGACTTGTGGTGCTCTTGTATGATCTAAGGCTTGCTCTAGACTGAGTTTCAAATGAAATGTAACACAATATTGTTGGTTTTTGGTGTCGATACACGACTGAGGTTGAGTTGTGACAATGAACTAAGGAAATTAAATGGAATGTAACAAATGGGAGGCACCAGGATGGTGAATCCACCCTAGTTCTATGCTAAGGCTAACATACTCCATTCATGTCTTATACCTTCCTTTGAAGGCCTCGGGTGGAGGAATTTTTCAAAGAACTATCCTAATTCACTCCTAGTATAACTTGTCTTTTCACAAGACAAATTATCACAAGCTCATTAGGTTTGTTGGCTAACTAATTACTCCAAAGTAATTCAACCGTTGTCTCTATTTCATTCCTAGTATAATTTGTCTTATCACAAGTACAAATTATCACAAATGCAATTGATCCATACAAACATGAAATCACTCTTCTTAATTAAACACAATAAGACACCAATTTTGACATGAGATCTCAACATAAGAACAGGGGTTTCAACAACACCCTGGCTAAAAACTTAGAACATGATTTAATAACAAGAAATACAAATTAAACCTAAATAATACACTGGCTAGTCCAGGCATGCTTTCTATCAACACCCTTCACTGCTATTTATACATGCACAGCTCAAAACTACCAAACCCTAATTCTTCAAAAATCGAGATAAAATAGAAAATAAAGCAAACATACTCTTCACCCATACTCTGATTTTGCTGTTGGCTCTACTCCTGCGGTTCTGAGACTCCCTTGCTCTTGATTTGATGTAAGAGAAACCCTAGCCCCAATTATCTTTAATATAGCCTCTAGGGTTAAGAGAGAGGCTAAATGAAAGATAACTCGAACTAGGGGCGTTGAAGATTGTTGTGGTGGTACTTGTTGGTGTCGGGGAAGGAGAGATGGTGGCGGAGAGGGCTCGGTATGGTCGGGCAGAGAGGAGATGCGGAGCGAGCTCTGTCGGGTGGAGAGGAGAAGAGAAGAGAAAATTAGGTTTAGGTTTTGGCTAAGGGGGCTTATATAGGTGGTGTGGTGTTGAGCGGGTGCATCGAGATTTGATGAGAGTAAGGCGGCGACCGTTGGATGCGTGGGAGTGAGATCTCGAACGGTGTAGGGAGGATTGGAGTGATTTGGTGTTGCACGGAGCAGCGAACTTCGATGCGCGTGGAGGCGCGACCATTGGATGCGTAAGATAGAAATCTCAACGGCTTGGAGTGGACGGGCTCGGATCCGGGTCGCGGGTCGGGTCTAGCTCAAGCCCATGTCTTGTAGATGAGTTGCTACTTGTGGGGTTGCAACTGTTTCGCGCGCGGGCTTTGGCTATCTGCTCCATAGATGTTTGACTCCAATTCTTCGCTCTTTAGCTCCTCAGTTTCTCCGGACTTTATTTATTACCTAAAAACACAAAATTAATTAATACAAATATTTATTCTTGAAAACAAAGAAAACACAGAATCTAGGATAATATCTGATTTCTAAGCGCAAAAGATGAGTAAAATGCCAATAAAAAGGTGTATAAATATGCACTATTTAGCACTCATCAAATACCCCCAAACCCGAATTTTACTTGTCCTCAAGTGAAACAGAAATGAAGAAATCCTAACTATACCACTTGTCGTAGGTCTCTCGAATGCATTTAGCGTATGCACTAAGCCTTTAAACCCCTAGGTGTCCCTAGTGGACGAGTTGTAGTCTCGTGAGGGTTTACCAGAGGTGTACCCACAAAATCTTCTTCAACTTCAGAGTGTAAAAGAGTCTCAAGCATCCAAGAAGCTATGAGGACATAGAGTTTCTGCGTGCTAGTAACATGAAGTTAGAACTACCAAAGAACGCAATCTCATCCTTAAGTGCTGAGCGAGAAGTAACCATACCATATGAAAGAATTCGGATTCGATTGTGATCATAAGTCTCAACTTCTGCCCCATCATTAGGGTTTTATGATAATTGCACTCAAAAAGATCGCTTTTTTAGTCTCTCATGTGTGCAGCCAGGAATAAAGAGAGAAATCCTGCACACGTTGTAGGTAAGAAGGATAACCTTCCGAAATAAAATTTGGAGACTCCACAGAAATGTGGACAAAAAGAATCTTTTTCCTGATGATCTCTAAGAAAGGAAATCAACCATTAGCAAGGGGTGGGAGTACTCACTCACTTCTCACCCGATCGGCAATTAATATCACTCTCTCAAAAGAACCATAGAAACGTCTTCAATCTTCGGTCTTCGGTCTTCAATTGTTGATGACGAACTTCTAAACTTCACAAAATTTGACAATTTTTAACTTTTCTACTCAAATTCCTTGTTGTTTGGATTTTTCTTTTTGAACTCTTCTTTACCATGGTGGTAGCAAAAATAAACGACAATATATATTTTTTGATTTTTTGAATTTTTTGATTTTTTTTTTTTTTTTTTTTTTTTTTTTTTTTGTGTGTTTACAATAAGTGAAAATAAAAATACAAATAATGAAACAACTAACTCCATGGACAAAGGACTTTAACACTCAATTTTTCCACAACTTGTATTGTCTTGATTTTATAAATTTTATTAATTCTCATCCTATTTTCTTTTCTTTGTTGCACATAAACCTTGGACTATATCAATTTTTCTTTCAATATTCCGATGTTTGCTCCGTTTGTCGACGATGATGTGTTTCTATGGGTTTTGCTGATTGAGAGAGAGAGTGATGCTAACTGCAAATCGATATTTAGAAGGAGTTTTCATCTTTAGACGTCACCCTCATGATTGACAAAAACTAGCACTCAAGAGATCAAAAGTAGTGCTGAAAATTGGTGCGAAGTTGGGTAGCTCACCATTCCTACCCGGAATTGACGTACGGTGACACACACTCTAACAGCTTTTCTAGAAAGTTGCAAAAAATTGAAGGTTGGTGCCTCACTTGATGTAAAATGGGTAGTCTCCACTATGGGTGATCACAATTCTACTACCGAATATCTAAACAAAGACCTAATTCGCCCTCCGGTATGGTTAAATCCAACTTTAACGCTCTAATCAACTAAGAAACCCGATTGCGTTTTCCGGTACTTCTAACTTCATTATTTCGGTCGGAAAAAAATCTCTATGTAAACATAGCTAGAAGCATGCTAGTGACTCTAAAATCTCTAAAAGTTGGAGGTTTTTACAAAAAGAGTTTTGAATTTTTTATTTTTATTTTTTTTATTTTTGTAAATAAAAGGTAAAATAAAAGACTAAAAACTCTAAATGCAAATGCACCCCCAAACTTAAATCAAACATTGTCCTCAATGTGTCTACATATAGGAAAAAATTAAACAGTCACATACCGAGAGAACTATGCTGAAAAGAGAAAAGGGAAGAGATTACCTGGATGTCGGCGGGAGCACGGTTAGAGCTTCACTAGTCAAGGCTAGAATCCAACATTCTCAGCGGAGATCATATCGGATTAGCACAATATATGTACAAGAAGACTCAACCGTTTCAAGAAAAGAAAAATTTAACAAGTCTTACTGGATGTATACAATGGAAATTCACCATACACTAACAATCTAAAGAGTTGAGGATCAACCCAATAGAAAATATGTACAACCATCAACAATCTTACACAAATATAACATGAAAGTGCAAGTAGTACTGTAGATGTGAAGGAGTTTCCCCCAAACCTAAACTTGTGAACGGGTGTGTTTGGGAGCACAAAATCTTGCAATTTTAAAGGTACATCATGCAAAAGGTCTAACTCAAAATGAGTATTGCTAAGAACAGGCAGACATACACATACCAACTGTGGTTCCCTAAAGGTGTTATACTTTGATGCAAAATAGTCCAAGAGGACTTGGGAAGCACAAAGTTCTAGGCCTAAACTGGGAACTCTCAGAAAAGTTGGTTTAAGATTTTTGTGACAAACTACACCTAGGTTTGGTGGAGGAGTTTCAATTTGTGACTCAGGAGAGAGGTTAGGTACATCTACGTTATTTTCATGTATAAAATAATTTGTACCATCACACACTTTCCTAAAGCCAAAAGAGGGTAAATCATGTTCATTTTCACAGGACAATTCATCAATTTCCATGTCAAATTCATCAGAGGAGGCAACATATTGTGACACAACAATAATATCATGATCCAAAAGAACATTAGTGTCAACAGAAGATTCATCCTTTCCTAAGTCACACACAAGTTGTGAAGCATGCTCACATTCACTGAAAAATTTCACAAAACTAAGCTCATAGTTAACATCACATCTATGAATGTTAGAAGAAGTATCATTCATAGGGTTCACAGAAGAGACGCCTAACGTCTCTGAACCAAAAGATTCCATCATATTTTCTGTATATACATGCTCTTCTAACATATCATATTCATCATCATCATCATCATAGCAAAAGTCCATCTCTCCATTCAAAATTGTAGCATTTTCAGTGTACTCATCTACCTCTAGATTAGGTTCATATTCAGTCTTAGTTGCATGAGTAGGACTAGAAACACTATTTCCATAATTGTCAGGAATAACAAACATCCTATCATAATATTCCTTCCAATCTTCATTTTGCAACTCAATCAGGTTCCTTTGAAGAATCATAGTGAGTTGTTCTATTGAAGGAGAGTCTTTACTAGTGGGTATGCATGCTTCATATGGATATTCAGTGCATGGTTGTGCATGAGGTTCACTAGACATGTTGCTATATGGATGGTCATGCATTGTATTCAGTTCAAACCTAGCATTATTTTGTTCTATGAGGTTTTCCATTGAGTGCATACATGGGTTCATTGGAGGATAGAATTGCTCATCCTCCCATGGTGGTTGATGATACATGTGGTCATAATGATTAGGGTATGAATATTCAAGGTCGGGGCCCTGAGAAGGTGCATAATATTCCCTAAAATCACTATGGTCTGTGGGGAGTTCATATTGTGAAGCATGCCCGTAAGCAAGCTCTCTAAATGATTTGTTTGTATCCCCAGTTGCAGGCCGAAATCCTGACATGATTTAGCACTCAAATTGAACTCAAAGCCCAGTTCAAGTGGACTAAGTTTGGTTTTAGTGGGATTGGTTTGGTTTATTGGGTTTCATTTGGTTTGTTGGGTTTTGGTTTGTTGTGGGCTTGTTGTTTGGTTTTTTGTGGGATTCTTTGGTTTATTGGGATTAGTTGGGTTATGTGCAACCCAGCTATGTGAGCAAACCCAGATAGATACAACCCACAAAAGAAAATGACACTTTATTCTAAGTGTAAGCCCAAAAGGTTGCTTTTTGAATTTGCTAAGCCCAGCTGAATAAGTGTATTTCAGCCCAGATGATGTGGGCTCAGTGTGTGCAGACAGCCCAGCAGTGTGAAACTGCACAGCCCAGGTTGCTGAGGGCTTAGTTTGGTTGCAGCCCAGGTTGGGTTCAGTTAGCCCAGCTGGTGTGGGCTGAAAGCTTTGGTTTTTGCACAAAGGAGCAGAGCCCAGATTATATGCAAGCTCAGTGCTCAGTGGGCTTCAATGGTTGTGCAAAGCCTAGTGGAAACAAGCTTATGTGGGCTTCAAAATGTACAGCCCAGGTTGTGGTTTGGTTTATGTGGGTTGGCAGCCCAGTTTGTTGCAGCTGCACAGTTTGGTCAGGTTTACACCCCAGCTGTGTGGGTTTCAGCTCATGCAGCCTTGGTTGTATGCAGCTCAATGATTGCACAGCACAAATGCATTCACAGCTCAGCACAACAAGTGAGAGCTTATGCACAGGCTCAAGTGCATCCCAGAGCACAGGACAACAATAGCAAGCTTTATGTTCAGCACAGCATAGCACAGATTGGCTAGTGCTAGGTTATGTGGTTACAACTAACCTAGGCTAACCAGGCAGCACAAGCTCAACAGATTCAGGGGCTGGAGCTGTGCGCAGGGCAGTGGGAGCTGAGGGCAGATGGGGTATGCTCAGGTTTGCAGCTATAACCACTTGGTTTTCCAAGTTGTGACTCAAACTTGTAGCTTCAACTCACAGCTGCAGGGGCTGGAGTTGTGCTCAGGGTGGTGAAAGAACACACACAACTTGTGCAGGGCAGGTTTAAGCCCAATGTGCTTAGAGCAACACAGAGCACACATCACAGGGTAGCCTATCAACACAGGGAGACTAATTCTCCAAAATATCACAATACTGGCAGCACAGCACAGCACAATTTAGCCAAGGCTCAGCCACAGGGTCAGGTGGAGTTAAGCTCATACAAGTCCGTCAACAGGGCTGGGGTACAGGCTTGGTTTCTACATGCTATGCTCAAGGGTGGCAGGGCAATAAAAGTACTCCGCTAACAGGGTTTCACAGATTCATAGTCTAGCACAAATTCAACAACAAATGAAAATAGCTTTCATACACAGGTCAAAGCATTCACAGATGCAAAAGAGCATGCTCAGGGTTGATAACAATTTGGCTTAAACTTGCAGCTTCAGGGCTGGATTTGAACACATGGGTTGCAGGGCATACGTGGCATACATGGGGAAGTTTAGGCTTACCTCAAAACTGGGCTTTCCTTGGGTTGGCTCAGCTTTGCCACTTGCACCTGCTAGCTCAACAAGCAAATTTCAGTCCTCAATGTTATATAATAAGCAACAGAGCTATTGTGCTACAATGACAGAGCTAAGCTCTGAGCAAAGCACTCAGAGTTCAGGGCTATGCTACAGGGAACAATGTCAAACTCAGTTCTCAGTGCTACAGGGTATGCACTGAGAGTATCTTGGACTGAGAACTGAGCAATGAATAATGAATGAACAAAATGCAAATGCAATGAGCTAAAACTAAGAAGGGAAAAGAAAAACAAGAAAGTTACACCTAAATTATGCTATAATGCAAGTGCAAATAAGTAAGATGGTATGACTACAATGCAACAGATGGCGAGCGGATGCTAAGGACAAAGACAAGTTATGACTACAATGCACACTAAGTTATGCTAATGATGCAGGGTATAAAACAAATATTTGAATAATTGAGTTACACTACAGCACAAAAAGTTAAGTTACAGGCAATGAACTAAATGCAATGAACTGAAACTAAGTTACACTATGAAAAGCTAAGTTACACTATGGTGCAAATGCATATATACAGGGGTAGTAAAGAAAAACAGTGAAGCGAGCCAATGAACACAGGGCACGCGCCAAGTCCCCGGCAACGGCGCCAAAAACTTGGTAGGCCTTTGAATGTGTTATATTTATGTGCCTACTTGTTATACCGCAAGTGCACGACGTCTATCGGAGACGCGGCAAGTACGGGTCGAACCACAAAGACTTGTGGTGCTCTTGTATGATCTAAGGCTTGCTCTAGACTGAGTTTCAAATGAAATGTAACACAATATTGTTGGTTTTTGGTGTCGATACACGACTGAGGTTGAGTTGTGACAATGAACTAAGGAAATTAAATGGAATGTAACATATGGGAGGCACCAGGATGGTGAATCCACCCTAGTTCTATGCTAAGGCTAACATACTCCATTCATGTCTTATACCTTCCGTTGAAAGCCTCGGGTGGAGGAATTTTTCAAAGAACTATCCTAATTCACTCCTAGTATAACTTGTCTTTTCACAAAGTACAAATTATCACAAGCTCATTAGGTTTGTTGGCTAACTAATTACTTCTAAGTAATTCAACCGTTGTCTCTATTTCATTCCTAGTATAATTTGTCTTATCACAAGACAAATTATCACAAATGCAATTGATCCATACAAAGATGAAATCACTCTTCTTAATTAAGCACAATAAGACACCAATTTTGACATGAGATCTCAACATAAGAACAGGGGTTTCAACAACACCCTGGCTAAAAACTTAGAACATGATTTAATAACAAGACATACAAATTAAACCTAAATGATACACTGGCTAGTCCAGGCATGCTTTCTATCAACACCCTTCACTGCTATTTATACATGCACAGCTCAAAACTACCAAACCCTAATTCTTCAAAAATCGAGATAAAATAGAAAATAAAGCAAACATACTCTTCACCCATACTCTGATTTTGCTGTTGGCTCTACTCCTGCGGTTCTGAGACTCCCTTGCTCTTGATTTGATGTAAGAGAAACCCTAGCCCCAATTATCTTTAATATAGCCTCTAGGGTTAAGAGAGAGGCTAAATGAAAGATAACTCGAACTAGGGGCGTTGAAGATTGTTGTGGTGGTACTGTTGGTGTCAGGGAAGGAGAGATGGTGGCGGAGAGGGCTCTGGTATGGTCGGGGCAGAGAGGAGATGCAGAGCAGATCTCTGTCGGGTGGAGAGGAGAAGAGAAGAGAAAATTAGGTTTAGGTTTTGGCTAAGGGGGCTTATATAGGTGGTGTGGTGTTGAGCGGGTGCATCAGAGATTTGATGAGAGTAAGGCAGCGACCGTTGGATGCGTGGGAGTGAGATCTGAACGGTGTAGGGAGGATTGGAGTGATTTGGTGTTGCACGGGAGCAGCGAACTTCGATGCGCGTGGAGGCAGCGACCATTGGATGCGTAAGATAGAAATCTCAACGGCTTGGAGTGGACGGGCTCGGATCCGGGTCGCGGGTCGGGTCTAGCTCAAGCCCATGTCTTGTAGATGAGATGCTACTTGTTGGGTTGCAACTGTTTCGCGCGCGGGCTTTGGCTATCTGCTCCATAGATGTTTGACTCCAATTCTTCGCTCTTTAGCTCCTCGCCTCGGACTTTATTTATTACCTAAAAACACAAAATTAATTAATACAAATATTTATTCTTGAAAACAAAGAAAACACAGAATCTGGGATAATATCTGATTTCTAAGCGCAAAAGATGAGTAAAATGCCAATAAAAAGGTGTATAAATATGCACTATTTAGCACTCATCACTAGGCAGAGTTGGACAAGTAGGAGACGATGGAAGATGAAGTATCAGTGGTGATGAAAAATGGCTGGTGACTGATGAAGATGGAGTTTTCCATGGGAAAATGAGGAGTATGCTCATTACGGTTTTGGGAGTGAAACTCAAGAGAGTTTTGGCTGGAAAGTTTCAGCCGTAAAACTATATAGAAAAGTAGGAAAGCTTCAGGAGAAGTTACGGTTGAAAGTCCCGGCCGTAAGTTGAAAAGAAAAAAATACGAAACAAACAGGAGAAGTTACGTATAGAATTTCTTGACCGTAACGAGAGAAGAAAAATAAATGTTGTTAGTTTCACAGAACTGACAGGCCATGAAGCAGCTGAAATTTACGTGGCCGGACTCATTTCCGGCTTTGGACGCAGGCCAATAGGAGACTGTTTAAAGAATTCTTTGCACGGCCAGACTTTGGCACTTAACCAATTTTGGAATTTGGTGAGCTTTTAGCAATAGATTTTGATAGGGATTCGAGCACGGGCGCACCTAAAACTTGGGTACTATATAGGAAACTCTTCTAATATTTTTGGAGATATCTTTTAATCTTTTATCAAGCTTTTGGAGAGAAGAACACAAGAGGAAAAACCTAGGGTTTCGGAGTTATTTTCATCACCGTAATTATTTCTCTTACTTTTATCATATTTATCTCATGGGTTTCACTAATCCCATGAGTAGCTAAACTTCTTAGTGATTGGGGATGAATTCTAAGTTCTAATATATGATTCAATTTAGCATATAAATCTGTTTTAACTCTTCACATGATTATTGTTTGTTTTTACAATGATTAATTTTATTTATGTTTGATTGATAAATTGTTTAGGTGGCCAACTGAACTAGTTTATTAGTTAACCTAATGCTAGTAGAAAATTAGGATATACGTAATTGCTGAATAATTCTCTACACGAGTAGAAATTGTGAAACCTTGCAGAGGGATTCTGTGGAGCAATCGCAAGTAGAAACAACACTAGAAAGTGAACCTTGCGCTAAGAGTTCAACTACTAGGATTGACCTAAGTTCACAAAATATAAAGCATTCGACCAAATTACACTTAGAGTACGCTACTTCTAGGTGGTTTATAGAATAGAATCTGGCATTCGAGCGCTTCGGTGTCCAGTGACTTAATTAATTTTGAGGATAGCACTGCGCTAGTTGCTTTCCTACGGTTGATAATAATCTATGAATGATAAAGAATAGATGAATATGCTACTTTGATGACTATTTAGTAACGAAGAAGGATTCCCTGATCATATTTCTTCCTTTTGCTTGCAACTCAATTTTCAGTTGCTTTATTTACTTTGTTTACAATCTAAAAACAAAACCCCCCAATTGTGACCTTTTTGACAACTAAACTCCATGCTCTTCGTGGGAACGATCCTTGCTTCCGTTATATTAACAGTTAATTGTATGGAAATAAGTGATTTAATTTGATTGCACTCACGACACGCATCACAAGCATCATTGCTTGGTAACAAATGACTCTTCAACTCTTCTTTTATGACATCCCATGTCACGATGCCTAAAACAAACACTCTCTACTGCAATGTGGCTCCTCAACACTTGAAGACCTGTACTTTTAGAGGTTCCCTGGTTTATTTATAATACCAAGAACTAGGCTAATCCATGTAAAACTAATTTCACAGCCTATGAACATCCATTTGTACATAGGAAGTTACCCTAACCGCAACAATGTATTTCTAACTGCTACTTTTTGTGATGGCTTGCAGAATTATGCCACACTTGTCTTGAACGGTTAGGATATGCCAAACTCGGTTATAAATCCTTTTTATAACCGTCTTAATCCACTCCTTTGCTCTGGCAAGCGTGTGATGCACACACCACTCGTAACCGATAGCTTGAACCAATAACCAGCAACCATTGAGCTACACTGAACTTGGATTGAGACAGTGTGCAACCATCATATCCCAACACTCGTCTTGGCCTAAGCCAATGTTGTAATGACCTGTCCCTCCACTGATATTGTCCCCACTTAGCCATTGCGGTTATCCAGCGGCGTGGAGTTTTCAACAGGCATCACTGCTGTAATCCAGCAGTAACTTCCCGGATGGTCACCCATCCCTGGATTGCTCCCTCCCGAGCACGCTTAACTGCAGAGTTTTCTGCCAACTCTGGAGCCAACCGTGCTGAAACGTCCTCGGTATAATGTGGACGTTCCTTGTCTTTGAGAGACAAGTATCTAAATCAACGGCCTAGCATACTCTCCCTCCCGAGCACAAGCGAATGACCCCTAGTTGTATCCCAACTAACACCGATATTGTTCCCACTTACCCACTACGGTTATCCAGTAGTATGTGATTTTTACGGCACTACTGCAGTCATCCAGCAGCAGCTTCCGAGAGGTCACCCATCATGTGACTAATCCCAGCTGAGCACGCTTAACTGAGAAGTTTTTTCCCACAAATCGGTTAAGTGAACTCATTAGGCCTCGATGTTAGGAAAGGACAAACCATTACTTATATTCCATTCGGCCAACCACCGCCGAATATCGGGGTATTACAATACCACCACCTTAAATTGGAGCCGTCCTCGGATCCTGAATATATTCAAGCGCAGATCTCCGACGTTACCTGCCTCTCATGAGAAGCACTTGGAACAACCCCGTCCAGCGTATCTTCCCACCCTCGGCAGGTGACCCGTCGTCGGCTCTGATACCATTTGTAATGACTCGTCCCTCCAACGAAACTGTCCCCACTGCGGTCATCCAGCAGTATGGGGTTTTCAAAGGGCATCGCTTCGGTAATCCAACAGAAAATTCCCGGATGGTCACCCATCCCTGGATTGCTCCCACCCGAGCACGCTTAACTGCAGAGTTTTCTACCAACTTTGGAGCCAATTGTGCTGAAAAGGCCTCGGTGTTAGTAAATGACAAATCATTACTTATATTCCATTCGGCCAACCACTGCCGAATATCGGGGTATTACGTTACCTTGGGGTATTATTTGAGGTAGTACGTCACCTTGGGGTACACCAGTCCTTTTTGCGAAGAAGAAGGATAACTCGCTGAGATTGTGCATCGATTATAGAAAACTCAATGAAGTTACAGTGAAAAATAAGTATCCCTTACCTAGGATTGAGGATTTGTTTGATTAGTTGAAGGATTATCAGTTTTTCTCGAAAATTGATATGCGATCAACTTATCATCAACTCCGAATCAAGGAAGAGGATATTCCGAAAACTGCTTTTCGAACTCGATTTGGACACTTCGATTTTGTGGTGATTCCAGTTGGACTCACAAATGCTCCAGCAACATTCATGGATCTTATGCATCGAATTTTCCGACCGTACTTAGATAGATTTGTAATGGTATTTGTAGATGACATTCCTATTTATTCACGGTCATAAGAAGAGAACGAGGAACACCTGAGATTAGCATTGCAGTTGTTGAGATCTCATCAGTTGTACGCTAAGTTAAGTAAATATGAATTCTGGCTTTCTGAAGTTCAGTTTTTGGGACACGTGGTTTGTAGACAAGGAATCAAAGTGGACCCATCTAAGGCTGAGGAAGTTACCAACTGGGAAAGGCCAAAGAACATGTTTGAGGTTCGTAGATTTCTATGTTTAGCAGGTTACTATAGACGATTAATTCAAGACTTCTCAAGTCTTACTTCACCATTGACGAGGTTGACTCGAAAGGATTCCAAGTTCGACTGGAATAATGATTGTGAGAAGGCTTTTTCCATTCTCAAGGAGAAATTAACTACTGCACCAGTTTTGACAACACTAGTAAGCGGAATTGGTTATGTGATATTTTCTGATGCATCGTTGAAGGGTTTAGGATATGTTCTTATGCAAGAAGGAAAAGTGGTAGCTTATGCCTCAAAACAATTAAAGACACACGAATTGAATTATGCAACTCATGACCTCGAGTTGGCAGCTATTGTGTTCGCTCTGAAGTTGTGGAGACATTATATGTATGGTGAGAAGATAGACATACTTTGTGACCATAAGAGCTTGCAGTATATTTTTACCCAACGAGATTTGAACCTGAGACAGAGGCGTATGGTGGAATTTATTAAGGATTACACTTATACTTTCCATTACCATCCGGGAAAGGCAAACGTTGTAGCAGATGCTCTTAGTCTAAAATCGAGGGTCGGTGTAGCAAGTATGACTCTTCATGCTTGGGATTTGTGCAGACTTATGGAGGAATGTGACTTGGGCCCTGATGAGATGATTTATAATACTATAGTTATTCCAGAATTACAACAACGGATTGTAGAAGCTCAACAGACTGATAGAGAGATAATTTCAATTCGTTCTCAAATAGCGAAAGGTCAAACACCAGAGGGTTGGGCTCAATCTGATTGTGGACTTCACTTTTTGGGAAACTTTTTGCACCAGTGAAATTAAGGATGAAGGTACTAGAACAAGCTCACAATTCGAAGTTTACTGTTCATCCGGGAGGATCGAAGATGTACCATGACATGAAGAGACAATATTAGTGGAAAGGGGTGAAGAAAGATGTTGCCTTATACGTGTCGAGATGTTTCACTTGCCAGGAAGTGAAGATTGATCATTAGAAACTAGAAGGGTTACTTCAACCATTGCCCATCTCAAAATGGAAATGGGAACACATCACTATGGATTTTGTCATGGGATTACCTAGAATTGCACATGGCAAGGATACTATATGGGTTATCGTTGATAGACTTACCAAGTCAACGCACTTCTTAGCAATCAAGAAGACTGATACGTTAGGCACATTTAGTCAGATGTATATCCATGAGATAATAAGGTTGCACGGTATGCCGGTGTCAATTGTATCTGACAGAGATCCTCGTTTCACTTCTCAGTTCTGGCATAGCCTACAAAAGGTGTTAGGTACGCGTGTTTCCCTTAGGCATTCCATCCTCAAACAGACCGACAATCTGAACGGGTAATTCAGATTGTGGAGGATATGCTACGAGCTTGTGATTTGGATTTCAAGGGAAGTTGGAGTGAGCACTTGCCACTAGTAGATTTTGCTTATAAAAATAGCCATCAGGCTAGTATCAGAATGGAACCTTTTGAAGAATTGTATGGACGACCTTGTAGATCTCCAGTGTGTTGGACCGAGATCGGAGAACGAAGCATTTTTTGACCTGATTTGGTACGAGAGACGACTGAGAAGGTTCAGTTAATCCGACAGAGGTTAATGACAGCTCAGAGTCATCAAAAGAGTTACGCAGACAAGAGACGTAGACCTTTAGAATTCGCTGCGGGTGACTTGGTGTTACTCAAAGTTAGCCTGAAGAGAGGTGTTAAGCGTTTTGGCAAGAAAGGAAAGTTATCACCACGATACATTGGGCCTTTCCATATTATTAGACGTGTTGGTGCAGCAGCTTATCAGTTGGAGTTACCTCAGCGGATTGGGCATGTCCATGACACTTTCCATGTATCAATGTTGCGGAAGTACGGGAGGGATCCATCTTATTCTATGGACCCTTTGCATATTATTTCCTGGGAATATTTGGACTTTAAGGAGCATGTGCTTCGCACTAAGACCATCCCTATGCTTAAGGTACAGTGGCAGCGTCCCCAGGTAGAAGAAGCAACCTGGGAATTAGAGTCCAAGATGCAGAGTAAATACCCTGAGCTTTTCTAAGGTAACCTCTAAATTTCGTGACGAAATTCCTAAAAGGAGGGAAGGGTTGTAAGGCCCGTCATAATTTTAAAGGGTATTTATGTCATTTTACTCTTAAGGGTAAAATGGTCTTTTGCTTTAAGAGGGTATAATAGTAAGTTTGCTTCAAAATGTTATATCAAATGGTTAGATAAGGTGCGTGAATTAATTTTGATTAGTCTATTAAGCTGATGCTTTATAAGTCAGAGTTAGCTAATTTTAGTAAGATGCTCGTTATAGACATTTGGTGATTAGAGTGAATAATGGAGAACAAAATTGGAACATTCTTTTTCTTTAGCTAGCAGATTTTTAATTTTTTGTTACAGAATGATCACACAATAACGCTTTGGTGGTGGACCAATACATATATTATTTTATTGTTATACATTTTGGCTAGTTGTCTTGTTTCGATGGGTGTTAATTCTCCTTGATTTGGGCATAGTTGAACAAATACTAGCTGGTGGACTTGATTCCTTAGTGGTAGCACAGAAGCATAAAATGAGGGAAAATTTTTACTCCACCGTCAAAGTGATTGAGTAATATAATTTAAATGGTATCAGAATCGACGACGGGTCACCTATCGAGGGTGGGAAGGTAAGGTGGAAGGGGTTGGTCCAGGTGCTTCTCTTGAGGGGTAGGGAACGTCGGAGATCTGGTCTTGAGAATATATTTCGGAGCCGAGGACGACTCCAATTTAAGGTGGTGATATTGTAATACCCCGATATTCGGCAGTGGTTGGCCGTATAGAATATAAGTAATGATTTGTCATTTCCTAACACCGAGGCCTTTTCAGCACAATCGTCTCTAGAGTTGGTAGAAAACTCTACAGTTAAGCATGCTCGGGTGGGAGAAATCCGGGGATGGGTGACCATCCGGGAAGTTTCTGCTGGATTAACGCAGCGATGCCCGGTGAAAACCCCACACTGCCGGATGACCGCAATGGCTAAGTGGGGACAGTTTCGGCGGAGGTACGGGTCACTACAAATGTACATCCATCTTAGCGCAACAATAAACTTGGCCTGAGCCAATGTGCATCTATCATCAACCAATACTCGTCTTGGCCTAAGCAAATGTACAACAATCTTAGCGCTACAATAAACTTGGCCTCTGGCACTACTCGGCTATGATTGTGCTACATTTATCCGGTCATGTATTTGGCTCATTTGGATGCCACCATCCAAGTAAAGTCAAATCTAGTCTTGCCTTGCTACTTGGTTCAAATCCATACTTTAGGTGCATCACTTGCATTCTTTTTGCCGAGAAATATACAACAATTTCGCATTGGCAACGCCACTGTTGCATATGCATTTTCCAAACCTTGGATAATGCTTAGTCCAATGCCTAAGTTATTCCATGACTTTTCATTTCATCTTTCGTTCCTTCCTTGAGTTGAGTTAACTCTGAATCAAGGATATGCAAAATTATCGTATAATATTGCATGTGCTAAGTAGCCTCACTTGTTTCAGCCATGATGGCGTTACATCGTCGGACTATGTAGCTCCATCGGCCAGGCCACTGATTCAGTAATGCGCCATTTTGGCGCTTCAGTACTGTTGGGACCGGTCATACATAAACTCCATATACTTAAATTGTGAATTTCTACACGCCTTCATGTGGGGTCCTTGCTTCCGGATAATGCTTTGTTGCCTCGAAAACAAGAGTACAAGGAAATGTTTTGATACCCATCCGTCCTATAGTTACTTGCCAAGATAGAGTTTTTTTTAGCAAAAGTGTACAATTTTTTTTAATATATTTTCCACTAAATTTTTTTAATTTTCACGAAAGAAATAAAACTAGGATGTGAAAATTAGTTTATTAAACAAGTAATTTAGAATATTAATGGTTTATGTGGAAGTAATTTGAGTTTCTTTCCAATTTTTCAAAACTCTATTTTGACAAGTAAATTAGAACGGGGGAGTATCATTTAACTGTTGATGATGTCATGTAAATATGAGGGTAAACTACAATTGATTTTTTATAGTCGTTTTTAAGATGCCGTATAGCACAAACCTATTGCATTAGATACATATGTTTATTTTTTGGAGCTAAAAATCTTAAAATTTTCTAGATTTTTGGAATTCTTAAGATTAATTATACTGGTTCGGGTTATAATAACATCCAAATATGTGTTCTCTTCAATCTAAATCAAAATCTTCTTTTACTCAAGTGGAAATTTGTATATGATGGAAATCAAAAATAAATATGAAGTTTCAAAATATTTAACAACTTGAAACTTAACATTTTCTATAGTCAATCTTGATCGATCATTTATGTTTTGTCAAGGCATTAAACAAAAAGTAAGAAATGGTCCTTTATTTTATTTTTTATCGGCAAAGATAATATTGATTGAAACTTTGCAAAAAGGCAAAAGCCGAAGGGTTACATCAAACTAAACTAAGCAAAGGAGAAAAATGTCCGGAGGACCTGGAGGAGAAGGGAAACACATTAGGGAGGGTCAAAGAGTTTGGCCTTCCAGTTTACTATAACATTATCAGTGGTAACATTATTAAAGGAGGAAAGATGGAGCTGTACCGATGGTTGGATGAAAGAAACCTTTGGCAACGGTTTCTGTAACTCTTTTCGCCACGCTTTCTTCAACTCTTTCGCAACATTTTCTTCAGCCTTCGTAATGGTTCTTTAACCTTCGAAACGGTTTTTTAAACTGTTTCGCAACAATTGCTTCATCCTTTCTAACGGTTTCTTCAACATTCGTAACGGTTTCTTCAACAGTTTCGTAACAGTTTTTCTAAACCCTAAGTATTTTGTTTTCTCTTGCTGACTTTTGCATAATTTCGGCATAGTTTCTTCCGCACCTTTCTCAATGATAAAAGACGATTGTTTTAGCCCTTTGTCGGCGCCAAAATTACTTCTAGGCACTAAACACGATTGATTGGTGATGATCATGATAAATAAAGGCTAAAAAACGATTGAAAATAAATAAGAAGACAAGGATTTAACGTGGTTTGGCGAGTGATGCCTACATCCATGCACGAAGGAATCCCCGTAGGGAGAAATATTGTATATTGATATAATGATTACAATAATTCTTATATGAGTTAGCTAACCTAGAATTTCATATCCTTTTAGTGTTTAGGATACATGTATTTATGTAAATTATGTAACTGATGTAAACTTAATATGCAAGCAACTTGGGCAACAAGACTTCTAGAAATTTCTGAAATCTTCTATACGAGCTAGATTAGTGGGGTCTCCGTCAATTTTATTGACTGTACAAACAACTGGCATAGTTACTTTTCAGCAGCTCATCGAATTAATCAAAATCATGGACTCCAAACAAAAACATAAAATTACGCCTACTTCATATAAATCATCCAATTGTCCATAACTGCTTTTCCAAGTGATCAAGCTTGATAGGACCAAGATATTTCCTTCCAAATGTCATTTAGCAGTGGCTAGCGATTTTAAAGTTGGTAAACTTTAAATCAGAAGAGAAAAAGAAAAACAACACTCGCATTGGACTTAAACCTTAACAAACAAACAAGAAAGAAACAAACAGAAAGTCTATTGGCCAAACTAGCTTTGATAGCCAGCTTACAAAGACAAGATTGTCCAAGACTTTCTAACCGGAAACCTCAGAAATCAAAGCAATGCATGACTATTCTAAACAAACACAAGAAAAGCTTTTAATGCTTGCTTAATTAAGGATACGCAACAATGATCGACTGTATGGCAACAATTGGAAGGAATTCATGCCTCGTAAAGCCAGATATCTCAAGTAGATTTTTCCATTCTTCTTTAGTCCTTTCCCTACCTCCAATACACATCATATCCAGATCGAGGCTCAATTTCGCTCGTACCAAATCATAATCATCTTCGTCATCTTGATCCAACACTATGTCCATGATGATCACCATACCTTTATCTGCCGGAATTGCTTCCTTGCACTTCCTCAGTATATTTATACTTTCAGCCTCTCCCCAGTTGTGTAGCATTATTAAAGGAGGAAAGATGGAGCTGTACCGATGGTTGGATGAAAGAAACCTTTGGCAACGGTTTCTGTAACTCTTTTCGCCACGCTTTCTTCAACTCTTTCGCAACATTTTCTTCAGCCTTTGTAACGGTTCTTTAACCTTTAAAAAACTGTTTCGCAACAGTTGCTTCATCCTTTCTAATGGTTTCTTCAACGTTCGTAACGGTTTCTTCAACAGTTTCGTAATAGTTTTTCTAAACCCTAAGTATTTTGTTTTCTCTTGCTGACTTTTGCATAATTTCGGCATAGTTTCTTCCGCACATTTCTCAATGATAAAACACGATTGTTTTAGCCCTTTGTCGGCGCCAAAATTACTTCTAGGCACTAAACACGATTGATTGGTGATGATCATGATAAATAAAGGCTAAAAAACGATTGAAAATAAATAAGAAGACAAGGATTTAACGTGGTTTGGCGAGTGATGCCTACATCCATGCACGAAGGAATCCCCCGTAGGGAGAAATATTGTATTGATATAATGATTACAATAATTCTTCTATGAGTTAGCTAACCTAGAATTTCATATCCTTTTAGTGTTTAGGATACATGTATTTATGTAAATTATGTAAATCGATGTAAACTTAATATGCAAGCAACTTGGGCAACAAGACTTCTAGAAATTTCTCAAATCTTCTATACGAGCTAGATTAGTGGGGTCTCCCGATCAATTTTATTGACTGTACAAACAACTGGCATAGTTACTTTTCAGCAGCTCATCGAATTAATCAAAATCATGGACTCCAAACAAAAACATAAAATTACGCCTACTTCATATAAATCATCCAATTGTCCATAACTGCTTTTCCAAGTGATCAAGCTTGATAGGACCAAGATATTTCCTTCCAAATGTCATTTAGCAGTGGCTAGCGATTTTAAAGTTGGTAAACTTTAAATCAGAAGAGAAAAAGAAAAACAACACTCGCATTGGACTTAAACCTTAACAAACAAACAAGAAAGAAACAAACAGAAAGGATCTATTGGCCAAACTAGCTTTGATAGCCAGCTTACAAAGACAAGATTGTCCAAGACTTTCTAACCGAAACCTCAGAAATCAAAGAAATGCATGACTATTCTAAACAAACACAAGAAAAGCTTTTAATGCTTGCTTAATTAAGGATACAACAATGATCGACTGTATGGCAACAATTGGAAGGAATTCATGCCTCGTAAAGCCAGATATCTCAAGTAGATTTTTCCATTCTTCTTTAGTCCTTTCCCTACCTCCAATACACATCATATCCAGATCGAGGCTCACTTTCGCTCATACCAAATCATAATCATCTTCGTCATCTTGATCCAACACTATGTCCATGATGATCACCATACCTTTATCTGCCGGAATTGCTTCCTGCACTTCCTCAGTATATTTATACTTTCAGCCTCTCCCCAGTTGTGTAGCATGAACTACAAAAAAACACACAAGAGAATAAACATGCGAATTTGTGGAAAAGCGAAGGGAAAAAATGTGAAATCATAACGTTGGGTATTGATAAAAGCATACCTTCAGAAAACAGCATCAGCAGGAGGGATTGAAGTAAACATATCACCACCAATAAACTCAACACCATGGCGTTCCTGAGCCCTCTCAACGACTTTGGGTAAATCGAAAACCGTGCATTTCATATGAGGAAATGCCTTAACAACATAACTCATAGCGGTACCATTGCCACCCCGACGTCAACTAATGAATTAAGTCCACTCAAAATCTTATCACAACCTCGGATTACTGCAGGCATTGCCAATCTAGTATCACTAGACATAGCTTTGTTGAATGTGTCACCCAGTTCTTTATCTGTATACTCATAACAACCTTCACCAAAAACCATCTCCCAAGGCGTCGGCCCACCGGCCAGCATCGAGCAAGAGCTGCTTAGTTCATGCCATACTCCCATCCCCTCTTCGTGGCCGATGCCTATTGCCCAATCCTTCAAACTCTTTTCTTGATTTCCAAGTAGTAACTTGGATAAGTCGGTTAATAAAAACTTTTCAGTTCCTTCGACTGAACTAAGGGTAACAAGATTCATATGGGTCAAGTATCTTAGTAGTCGATATAAGTTTTCGGGTTTGATTGGAGATAATGACAACGAGCTTGATAAATCGGTTAAGTCTAACATGGACTTGCCGGAGTTCTGAATGGTATCAAAAACACCTAATTTAATTGCACATTTAAGAACTTGAGTATCAACATTTCCACAAATATGATTCCATATCTGACCTTGGTACTGCATCTCTTGTTCTTGATCTTGCAGTTGAATTTTCATCTCTCTCTGAACTTGAATTTCTTGAAATTATGTTTTTTTTTTTTTTTTTAATGAGGAGATGCTAAACAGGTTCGTATGAAACACTTTAGTAGGTTCCAGTTTACCTTGATTATAGTTTGGCAAAGTCTGAAGTACTATATAGTATGAAGAGTCCACGGGAAGAATGTGGGGTTGCTCAAGTCACCTAAACAATACGTGGAAGGACAATTATTATCACTTTCCACGGGAGAATGTGAGGAGTGCTCATGTGTGTGTTTGGAAACTAAATTTCACAAGATTAAGCCAAAAATTTCACGGTACATACCACTTCATGTGAAAGCCTTTTGTTCGGCCGAAGCCATGATTCCCGTGAGCTTTGGTAACTACCATCCCACGTGCTCTATTTAAAAGCATTTTTGCTGGCTCTCTCTTGTGGTTTAGTATTTGTTAACTCAACATATGAGATGAAGAATTGCCATTGATTATTATATTCCCAAATAAATTTTCTGATTATAAATTATGTTATCTAAAGAAGAAGAAGCAAGCAACCCACACCTTCAATTTTCTTCTCTCTCCATTCATCTTGTTTTGATTTCGTTCACAAAGAAAAATAAAATCAGATAACTGTTTTTGTAAAATGGAGGAGACCTTTTGGCTGATAACTTGTGGTGTGTTAGTAGCTTTTGCTTCAGCAAAATTACTATTTGGCAAGAAATCATCTCTGTCTACAATGGAATGGCCAGCAGGTCCAAAGAAGTTGCCCATTATTGGGAACCTTCATCAATTAGGAGGTGAAGCTTTTCATGTTTGTATGGCAAACTTGGCCAAAGTTCATGGAAGTGTTTTTACCATATGGCTTGGAAGTTGGCGTCCATTTATAGTCATAAACGATGTCGATAAAGCTTGGGAAGTTCTTGTTAATAAATCTTCAGATTATTCAGCGAGAGATATGCCCGATATTACTAAAATTATTTCAGCAAATTGGAAGAATATTTCTCATTGTGATTCTGGTCCATTTTGGCATAATTTAAGAAAAGGTCTTCAAAGTGTTGCTCTAACTCCTTTTAATGTTGCGTCTCAATATCATTTGCAAGAAAGGGACATGCAAAATTTGATCAAATCTATTCAAGAAAAAACGTCGCACCAAAATGGGACCTTGAAACCACTTGATTATGTAAAGGAAGAGACTGTTCGGTTACTAAGTCGACTTATATTCGGTCAAGATCTCGTAGACGAGGATTTCGTTGTTGGTATGCATCAAGCCCTCGACGAGTACATCGAAACTATAAGTAAGGCAAGTCTAGCTGATGTTTTCAAATTTTGTGAGAATCTACCAAGCCATAAGAAAACTATTCGAGCAGTTCATGCTATCAAAAAGCGAATAGACAGTTTGATTCGTCCACACATTGTTTCTAAGCCTCCTACAAATACTTACTTACATTTTCTTCTATCTCAAGATTTTAGTGAAGATGTTATAATCTCCGCCATACATGAAGTTTATGATTTGGGTGTTGATGCCACTTCATTAACAACAGTTTGGGCTCTTACATTTTTAGTTCGCGAACAAAAGATTCAAGAAAAACTTTACCGCGAAATACAAAATGTAACCAGAGGGGAAAGACCAGTGAAAGTTGAAGATGTAAACAAGCTGCCGTATTTGCAAGCAGTGATGAAAGAAACAATGAGAATGAAACCCATTGCACCTACGGCGATTCCTCACAAAGCCTTAAAAGATACTTCACTGATGGGTAAGAAAATCAATAAAGGTACAGTCGTAATGGTAAATCTTTACGCTATTCATCACAACCCTGACGTTTTTCCGGAACCGTACAAGTTCATGCCAGAGAGATTCCTAAAGGACGTTAATATTGATGGAAGCTTGGGTGATATCAAGAAAATGGAAAGCTCTTTGTTAGCATTTAGCGCTGGTATGAGAATGTGTGCAGGAATGGAGCTAGGTAAATTGCAGTCAGGTTTCGGTGTTGCAAGTTTAATTAATGATTTCAAATGGGATTGCATTGTTGAAGGAAAATTGCCTGATCTTAGTGAAGAACACAGTTTCCTTCTCTCGATGAAAACCCCACTTGAAGCGAGAGTTATTCGACGTACCCATTAGAAGGCTGTAGCGCATCAAAGGTGTGATGGTTGCTGTTTATGTATGCATCATAATCTTCTGAATTTCTGTGTTTTTTTTTTCTATTCCATAAATGTTGTGGTTTTGTGTTTATGTGTGCTTATATGCGTGCGTCTGTAATCGTACCTTGATAGGTCCTGAATATGGTGTGCACTCACTGTGGTACAGTTATGTATTATTTAGGTATGTGTTTGATGGATGTTGTAATCAGATGATATGAATGAAAATGTATTGGTGCTATCTAGTCTGTGTTGTGTTGTCTGATTCTATGAGTTCTTCCTTCTCCTTAATCTGAATTCAATATCCCTCTCTGTCTGTTAATCTTCTAATTTCACGTACCATTGATGATAGATTACTGAGTTTGTGGGTTATCTTATTCTTAGGCAATTAATTAACCATCCTCCCGAGTTTTCAAAAAAAAAAACACAAAATTGGTCAATTAATCCAATAAAGACAATTCCTGGGCGAAAAAGACACGTAAAATTTGATAATGTTCAAATGAACGAGAATGTAAAAATAGCCAGGATATAAACAGTTTCATCACACCCATTTTCAAATACTTGTTCTTATTTTTAATTTACATGAGGATGCATCCAGTTTCATCCTCGCTCTTTTTTAAGTTTAAGACAGGATGAATCCAGTTTCATTCTTGCTATTTTTGTGGTGTCTATTTCATCCATACTAATTCTTACTCGTCTATCAGAACCATGTTTTAAAAATATTTGGACAAATGACCCATTTTCCGGAAAAAAAATTTACCATCCTTCCGTGACCGCGACATCTATTAAGGGCCATGATGTTGGAAGAATTCGACATGGAAGCCATCAAGTCTCCCGGTAATAAACTTACAAAAAAAAATAAGAAGTCTCCCGGTAATAACTAGAAAGCTAATAAGGGTTGTGGGATTCGGTAGTCTGGTTTCCTTTTTGTTTGAGGATAGAAAATACAAGAATTTTACTCTTGATAATTTTCATTGTTTGGCTTTTATGTGCAAAATTCATCACTGGAACCAGAAAACAGCGGTACATTTGCAATTCTAGAGTCCTCTGAGATGAGGATATGCACCATGCACAACTTTTCGTCTTTCCAGTTAACTTTTTTAAAAAATTTATCTTTTAATTAAAGAGGAGGATTCGCGGAAGCTCTTAGATGGACAAGGTCGGACAAGATTTGCGCCATTTTCTCCAAAAACCCAAACGATAATTAATTTACGTCTAATATTTTGATGATATACTCTTCTTATAAGACTCTACATTCCTACAAAAAATGAGCACAATTCGAAATGTATAAAACCACCATCTACCCCTTTGAATATCAGCCATTCAAAATTAATGGTTGAAATTAAGATCAGTAGATGGTCAGGTTTGCTTTCTCGAATTGCATTCATTTTGGTAGGAATATAAAGTCTTATAATAGGAAAATATTATTAAAATATTAGACTTAAATTCATTGTTGTTTGAGTTTGCCGGAAAAAATGGCGCAAATCTTGTCTGATCCATCTAAGAGTCATCTTTAATTAAAAGATAAATTTTTTTAAAAGTTAACTGAAAGACGAAAAGTTGGCATTTATTTTATTTTTTTCATTATACATTGATTCTATTTTCTTCGTAACAACACGTACACATGACATATTATTGAAAGAAAGAGACTATAATAGTATGCCCTTGAAGTAAGAAATTGCAAAAGCTTAAATGAAACTGATTTGTTGCGGGAATGAACTTGCCAATGTTTGCCTAAGGATATGCAACAATAACTGATTGAATAGCAAAGATAGGAATAAATTCAATCTTACTGAAACCAGCCTCTTCAAGTAAAATTGTCCATTCCTCTTTTGTCCTTTCTTTCCTCCTGAACTCAACATCATATCTAAATCAAAACTCAATCTAGCTTGTGTCAAATCATCATCATCTTCGTCATGATCCAAAACCATTTCTATTATGATAACTTTCCCATGATCTGCAGGAATTATTTCCTTACATCTCTTCAGTAGTTTTATGCATTCAGCGTCTTTCCAACCATGGAGCATGAACTATTAAAACAAAGGAAGCAAATTAACAGTTATAACAAAATAAAAACAATCAGAATATACCAGTAAAATATTAAACAAACGCCACAGAATTAACCAAAGACATTAAATTAAAAGACTGCACAAAATTGAATTCCTAAATCATACCTTCAATAGAAGAGCATCAGCAGAGGGGATGAATTCAAACATATCACCACCAACCATTTCAACACCTGGAATATCCGGTGCAGCAGCAACAACATGAGGCAGATCAAAAACCACACAATTTATCGCTGGAAAAGCCTTAGCAACATAACTCATTGTAGCACCTGTACCACCACCAATATCAACTAATTTATTAACACTATTCAAAATACTACCACAGCCTTGACTAAATGCAGGCATTATCATCCTACTATCACTAGCCATTCCATTATTAATAAGCTCATTAATTTCAGGAACTTCTGCAGCTAATTCCCATAAAGTTTTCCCGTGGAACCTCACAAAAGGAGTTGGTGCATCATCGGCGTATAAACAATAATCAGCTAATTCATGCCACCCGTTAATTGAAAGTTCATCGTCGATACCAAGCACCCAATCTTTTAAACTTCTTTCTTGGTTATTAAGTAGTAATTTAGATATAACTGTTAATGAAAATGTATCACTTCCTTCAATGGAATTGATGGTAATGAGATTCATATGAGATAAGTATCTCAATAATCTATACAAGTTTTCGGTTTTGAGTTTAGATAAAGATGGGGAGTCTGATGATAGGGACGATAGTGTCATGGGTTTGGATGAATTATGAATTGTATCAAGAAGGCCTAATTCAATTGTGCATTTAAGTACCGATGAATCAACACTACCACATATTATGTTCCATACATGACCTTGGTTTCTCATTTCTTGTTCTTGATCTTCTAATTTGATTTCCATGATGTTTTGATTTTGGATATCGTATTCGAATGTTTGTTGTGAATTTTAGGAATAAGGTCTGAAGTTAGACATATAGAGAAATTAAGTGGATGGGTTACTCATGACGATGCACGTGGGATGTAAGCGCGAAACTATGTTATTCGCATGACAACTGGAGCGGCTATAGGAGTTGGTAAATTTTCTCTTTGGAAAATTCAGCGGTGTTCTCAGATTGGGAATTTGGCCATTATGATGGAGCCATAATGGGTTGGATAAATTAACAAATCTGGATGCAAAATGTTCATTCGAGCATCAAGGTCGAAGACTCGAAAGACTACCATCCACATGCGATGATTCATCAATTTTACGAGATACTGATACGGTGACACTGATACGGGGATTCGTCAATTTTTAAAAAATGAGGATACGGGGGGATTCGTCAATTTTTAAAAAATTGGAATACATGTATTTATTAAAAAAATATTTAATATAATGATAATTCATTCTACTAAACAATCATAAAATAAAAAAATCCGATAGATACCATTTAGAATATTAAAACAAGATATTATATCTCCACTAATATCTCATGTTCTACTTTCTACAATTTCGTGGAAGATTAAAGTGAGCAAACATTAAATACTCAAAGATTTTGGGATTGAGAAAATCATATGTACTCTGATTTCTTTCTGCACAACATGAGGAACATAACTGTTGGGATATATGTTTTAAAACATAATTTAATTTCCATAAAAAAAGATTTTTAATGCTCATAAAGTTCTTCATGAAAGAAATTTATTTCTTACCATCTCTTGACAATTTTGTTTTAGGGAGTTGAGAATATTAACTACAATATAATAATTTCTCATTAAATAATATTGAATTTCTAGACTATAAATCAGATTTTGGTTGGAATTTTTTTTTTTAATAAGAAAAAAGACATTCTATTAATAGGAATCATTGGATGATAACATTCAGTTCTTTTCTGACCAGAGATTTTAACCAAAACGGAAAATCAGAAAACCAAGATTGACTAAGCCTTTCAATTCTAGCCTTAACAGTAATACTTCCTAATAATACTTCCTAATCAACTCCAGACCTCTACATATTTCAATAGAAGAACCATCCCCAATTTCCCAACAATAATACTTCTTAATCAACTCCAGACCTCTACATATGCCTTTCCACACCCAAGAGACATTATCAGTACAGACAACATGTAAAGGACTAAAATCAGGGAAGTATTTATGTTTAAGAATTTGAAACCACAAAGCATTAGGCTCAGATAGCATTCTCCATGCTAACTTAGCAAGTAAAGCAGTGTTTAAATGTTCAGACCACCAAAGTCAATTGGTTTAGCAACATTATCCCAACTAAAGGGATTACCCCCTCTAGCAGACCTTTTCTTATTCCAAAAAAATCTTCTCTGGATAGCATCTAACTTATCTGTCATCTTCTTAGGCATTGGAAAAACAGCTAAATGATGAGAAGCAAGAGTCCCTAGGGTGGATTTAATAAGGACAGTCCTACCTGGTTGGTTCAACTATTTCCCTTGCCAATTATCTAACCTTTTATCACAAGAATCTTCCAAATGTTTAAAAGATTCCATTTTGTTCCTTTGAAGAAGTAATGGAACTCCTAAATATTTATCAGCAAGGCCAAGATTTTTAATATTCAAAATGGCTAAGATTTGAGATTTAGTTCTAGGTTCAATCTTGGCGCTAAAAGAAATCCCAGATTTCTCAAAATTGATGGCCTGACCAGAGAATTTACTAAACTTATCAAGCATTAACTCTAAATTCCTAGCACTTTTTATACTAGCCTTAGTAAAAACAAGACAGTCATCAGCAAAAAATAAGTGACTTACTGATGGATCAGTTGTAGTTACTTTGATACCTCGAATATCATCTTTCCTCTCTGCATCAATGAGCATTTTAGATAAGACATCCATGCAAATAATGAACAGGTAGGGGGATAAGGGGTCTCCCTGTCTAAGACCCCTTGTGGGATAATAAACATCCCCAGGACAGCCATTAAGAAAAATAGAAGTAGAAACTGTAGATATACATTTCTCAATAAGTTTACACCAATGATCATGGAATCCAAGTTTTTTCAAGATATCAATTAGAAATTTCCATTCAATCCTATCAAATGCCTTGGACATATCTAATTTCATAGCCATTAAACCAGATTTTGTTTTATTTTTTCTCATTGTGTCAACTAATTCATGAGCTATAACTATGTTGTCTGTTATTTGCCTAGAGGATAAGAAAGTCACTGTGATAAGGACTAATGAATTTATCCATCACAGTCTTAAGTCTACTAGCTAAAAGCTTTGAGATAATCTTGTAACTAGCATTACTTAAGCTAATGGGCCTAAAATCAATAGGTGTCTTAGGGGCATTACTTTTAGGTATAAGAGACACAAAGTTATGATTTATGTGCTTAAGCATATGACCAGAATGGAAAAATCTTGCAATAGTATCAGGACCTACAGTGTCCCACATTTTCTGATAGAAACCAGGAGGATATCCATCAGGGCCAGGGCTAGTCCAAGGTTGCATTTTCCAGACTACAGACTTAATTTCCTCCTCGGTAGGAGGGTGAATAAGAAAGGCATTCTCCTCTTCAGAAATACAAGGAGTCAAAACATCAAGGAATCTACTATCACCGAGGGATTAGTAGTTCTTGCCATTTTACTAAAGTGCTCTCTTAATTCAGTTGCTATCATGCTTTTATCAGTTAGCCAAATACCTATGTTGCTTTTCAAACACTCAATTTGAGTTCTTCTTTTCCTAAAATTGACTTTATCATGGAAATACTTGGTGTTTTTATCATCAAAAGACAACACATTTTCCTTAGCTCTCTGCATATAATAATCTTGTCTAACAACATACCAATGTTTAAAATCATCTTCTAGTCTTTTCTTATGTAAAATACTAGCAGTATCATTCAGATTAGTATTGATGTTATCAAGTTGGGATTAAATATCATTTATATGAGTTTGAAAATTTCCAAAGGAATTCATATTCAATTTCCTAAGAGCCACTTTAACATTATAAAGACATCTAGTATGTTTATAAGCTTTGGACCCATTCTCATTCGTTGTCCAATTATCCTTAATTAGGTCTCTGCAACTATTGTCACTGAACCAGCACCTATTAAACCTTAACGGTCTTAGGTGTTGTTTTCTTCCCTAGAGGTAACTATGAGAATAGGGCAATGATCACTAGCTAGACTTAATAAGTGGTAAACTATGGCATTAGGGAAGAAATCTATCCAAGCATGATTAACAAGAGTTTTATCAAGTCTCTCAATAATAAGAGCAGCTTCACTCCTATGGTTACTCCAGGTAAAGGGGTTACCTATGTAGCTTAAATCAAAAAGGTCTAAGTGATCTAAGCGCAACTTGACTTCATCAAGTTGACTCTGAGGAATAGTGTTGCCACCAAACTTTTCCTCTTGTCTCATGATGAAATTTAAATCACCAATAACCATCCAAGGACAAGAATATCTACTAGCTAAACTATCCAGATAATCCCATTGCATATCCCACCCTTCATCATTTAAGGCACCATACATGCAGTTCAATAAGGTATGACCACTTCTAGAATCCATATTAACAATAACAGTTATAAAATTGGAATTCATATCAACAAGATCAACATGAATTCCATCTTTCCACAACAAAAACAGACCACCAGAGGCCCCTATAGGATTAACATAGAGATAGTTCATATAATTATAAGAGTAGGTATAAAATTATATCTGGATCATTGGCCCTAATCAGTTCTCCTAGGTGTTGTCTAGTATGTTTATTTCCAAAACCCTGAACATTCCAGGATAAAATTTTCATTTTTCTCAAGATTAGGTCAAAAACACTCCTAAATCTTCTAATAAAAATTCGAGACACCCAATAAGTGCAATCGAAGCAGCGAAAATCGTAACAATGATAAATAATTAAAGTAATTTGTTGGACTAGCAATAGGATTAAATTACTCAACAACAATATCATCTATACAAATTTACACTGCGATCACAAATAACATGCATGCCTAGATTTTGATCTAGAGAACTTAGGGATAAATTAAGCTTCACTACACCAACAGCTTAGTCACTCCCTTATTAAATTAATAACTCTTATTAAGTTAAGCTACTAAGAATCCTAAGTTGTTTACCCAAAGTAGCTCAATGAATATACCTACTGTAGTTGGCATGGTTAGTTCCCAAAGATCTATTCAACTAGGCTTTCTAGTAGTTGTGTTATTTTAGTGGCTGAATAGAGGGTTAGGCAACTAATATCCGGTCGTTGTTTTTTTCCAAGTGGTTGAATGTCTTAAGCTACTAGTGCATTTGTTTAGTTGGCGCATAGTTATTTCTAATGGGTTTTAGAAACTATGGTTGCTTACGGTTTAGTGGCTCAAATCAATACAACCCCAGTTGCCTTTCCTAGTGGCTTAAACTGTCAAGCAACTAAATTTTTTCCGCTGTTGGAAAATTTTAGTAGCTTTTGGTCAGTTTTTTTGTAGTGATCGTTGAAGAAATTGCAAACCTGATTTGCAGCTCTCAACCGCATTTCAGTAGTGTTCTGGTGGTAGGTTCCTTCACTTCTTCCACCATATTCAGCATCTGTCATATTCAAGTCCTCTCCATTATAGGTTACAACAGAAATGTCCCCATGATGAACTCCATCACTCTGAGAGGAACTGTTTTCCTCTTGCTGCTCGAGATTGTTATCCAACAGAACATAATTATCTTCCACCGAGTCATCTCTGGATCTTTTATTCTTCCTCTGGTCGGATCCTTCTTCATTTCCAAACCCCGATCCACTATTTGCTCCATTCAACCCATCAGATTCTCCCGATTCTTTTATTCTTTTTTCCTGCAAGTCATCAAACTATTTTTCTGTCAAACCATAAATATAGATCCCCCAGGCTGTATCTTCACATGTTTTATCATTGTGATCTAGAACAAAACAATGAGGAAAAATTTTCTTGGGTTGTTTCTCAAAATGATACTTGACCCAGACTTTTTGTTTGGCATCATTAAGAATCCACACACCCCTCTTAAGTGGTTTGCTGAGATCGACCATCACCTTTACCGTAGCAACCCTTCCCCTTATAGTGACAGTTTTCAAGCCCTCTACTTCAACCTTTTGACCAATATCAAGTATCATCTTCTCAATAATTCCTGGATCAATATGCTCAAGAGCAAGGTTGCGCAGAATTACTGAAAACATTTGGTGAGTGAACTTGTAATTTTCTAGGGGAATTAAGTTATCATACTCTTGAAGAACGATAAGCATAAAGTTGATTACCCAAGGAACCCTCTTATAAACTTCCTTCATTTCCTCATTCGTCTTGAACTTGAAAACAAAAAGGTTGCGTCCCATCTTACTAACTTCAACCTTTGTGTACCTTCTCCATATAATATTCACCTCCTTCAACACATCCTCCTGCTCGATTTCATCTTTGTGAACTATCTTTCCTATAATACATTTATGCCATTTGGTAGCCGCTTCATCAATTTCTCCAGTGAGATGATACTACTTCTTTTATTCCTGAGTTGATCAAGGTTGAGGTTGGTTTCTTTCATTCTCTTGGAAAGCGCAGTGAGTTGCATATTGTTTGGAGCTGCCATTTTCCTATGAGGTTTACTGTTTTTAGATTGTTTTTGAGAATGATATGTGAAGCTCTTTTTCTTAAACTTTTTATAGCCAGGATTAGGTTTAGGGTTTGACTTGATCCAACTCCACCTACCAAGTTTATTCGATTTTCCATATTCTCCGACCCAATTTTCACCAAAAATATGTGGAGAAGATTTTGACTCTAAGAAAGGCAACTGAGACTTCAAATTTTTGAATTCCAAAAATTACGCTTTTACCATTGGACAATTACCGATTCTACCCCTTAGTGTTCTGAGAATACAATGATAATCTTGATTCCATTCTGTATGATTATGATCTTGAACAAATCGAACTCTGTATGTGATAGCAAATCCTATTGATTTCTGCATCATGTATAAGGACAATAAAAAAGCAAAGAACACTACTGAGAGTTTGCTTACACCCTTTTTTGAGGACTTGAATTTTTCCATGACAGATGAGGAATAACCACTATTTCCAAGGAAGATTGAAATTCCCCTACACCACTGTTTCGAAAAAACCACCACTGGAACACCACTGAAACACTACTTGAAAACTGCAAATCAAGTTAGAAAAGATTAGTTAGACATAGAGATTGAAAAGAATAAAACTTGTTTTCAATGAGAATTAAAAACAGGGAAATAAGATTTAAGAGTTAAAAGCCATTAGCAAAGAACAAAAAGTCTATTTCAAACATCAAATCGAGATCGACCAAAAAGAATCATAAAAGAGAGAAGATGATGATCGACCGGTTGGAAAATTAAATATGAGTTGAATGTCTTTTATGTTTTGGTTTTCAAAGAGAAAAGAGTTTTGTGAAAGGAAACAATGTGAGAGCATCACTTGTTTTCTAGAGTGATTCTGAGCAAGAATGAAAGTGTAGAAGTTTCACGTCCTCTCACCGTGCAAGAGTGATTGTGTAAGAGATTGATCTCGGATGTTTTATCCTGGGGACGACGCGCTATTGAAGAACTGCTTGCACAATCTTGGGCAGATCCGCGAAACGTCTTAAAGAAAGCGACCTAGTTCGCGACTCAGCCATAACAATTTGTTTCGTGTTTGATTTTATTTTTGTGCGGGCATAATTCGACAATTGTTCCAACAATTTTAAGACGATTATTCTTCCATACACATCGAAAGAAAAACGATTGCTGAAACGCGATAAGTATCATTGATAATTTTGTTTATTGAATTATTAGCGGTATAATTTTTCTTTAAAATTTTTATATGATGCTTGATATTTTAGGTAATCCGGTACCTAGAATTAATTTTTTTTTATGGACTAGGATTGTAAAATGTTTGATAGCTTTTCATGAATTTTTAGCGTAGAAAAATATTGTTGAACATACACGAACGTTTTTGACATGTTATAGAGTTTCATGTTCATCTCTATAACTAAAATGAATTGGGTCTTGAAATTTTAACCGAGTATATTAGACATCACGAGGATAACCCACATCAAATTTCAAAATTTTTGGAGTCCAGAAACTATTTTTAAAGTATTTTAGAAAACTGTATAACGTATTTGAAATATTTTGACGGGCAGAAAATTAGTCCTGATTAAATCAACTTTTCCTTATCTTTGTGTAGAAAATTTGAATCCGTTTCACACGAAATTTGTAGATCAGGAACTTATCTTCAAAACCCATTTTGGAATTTCCTATTTGGATATTTAGTTTGAGAGATTTGGTAATTTCAGAATCGTTGTGTATGTTTTTCCAAAATAGGAGACGTTATACTTAAGATTAGAGATGTAAGAAACTATATTAAAAATCATGTTTTGATTTTATACTTCGTACTCTTGTTTTGGTAAGGAAAAAGAATATCATTGATAGCAATCAAACTAATGCACCCCATATGTTTGATAATATGATTAATGGAAAGTTATAAATATATGTATGATGTTATAACTATATAAATTTGAATCTTTGTTTGACAATTAAGAGAAACTTGGAGTACTACATTATTTGATTTTCAAGTAATTATGTAAGTGCATACCTTACTTATTTTTGGGTTTCAAATTCTCACATGTACACTTACTTGAGCAAATTTTTATTTCCCAATGAAATAAAAATTTGCGGGAGATCGATTAATCGATGTGTGGAGCAATGGGGTTGTTGATTTCTTTGTTGGTGTGCAAAGAGTGGACAATGGTTTATAACCAATTGAGCTTTAAAAGCAACTGAGGTATGGTTGATGGACTGTTTGTAGTTATTGAAGTGATCAAATAATGGCATTCTAAATTGAACAATTTGATTGTTCAATCTTAGAATAATGGCATTCTAAATTGACAATAAGTTTGGAAATTATGAGATGGAATTGTATACGAACCCAAAACCGAAATAATTAGAAACCTAGTCAAAACTAATGTGAATATCAACTCTCACCAAGAAATGAACATAATATTTGCTATTCTTGCATGGCATTGCAAGGATATCAAATGTTATTAACAACGCTTTTCAAGCTAAGTTAATGTGAATTGTGGATACGGTGAGAGGTTGGTATATATTGGTGTTTTACACCATGTTTGTTTTGATAGGTTATGGTTCACAAGTAGAACCAAATTGTTTGAAAGAAAGTGGTGGTGAGAACCAAATTTTCGGTATTGGTACGATATCAAAGTTTACTTTGAGTAGAACAATCTTGTTAAAGATGTTCATACTTTCGAAATGAGCGAGAATCTAGTTTCCACATAACTTGTTATAAACAAGATTGAGATTAGAAATTTTTTAATTTTGATCATTGCACTACTACAAATAATATGTTATGGATAAAATGTTTGAATATAATATTACAATTTTATCATAACATGAATTGAATTTTGAATATTTGAAATATGAGATTTTGTCATGCTTTTAAGAAATCAATGAGTTAGTAATGAATGTGAGCATGATATATTTTCTTATAAACTTGGTGAATTTTTTGAGTAACATTTATGTAATCTCACCTAACTCATAAAAGCATGTACACTTTGAAATCTTACACAACTTGCAATATTTTTTTAATGAAATAAAATATTTGAGAATTGGATAAATACTTGCTTGATGCTTCTAGTAGCTTGTATTAAATATGATCATTTGAGTCGTGAATTAGGCGATATTGACTTTACGAAAATTGTTTGAATTTTTCTCCATATTGTGCAAAACATTTTGGGTTTAGATCATTGGTTTATTAGTTTTTCACAATTTTCGGGATCTTTGGATATTGTTTCGAAATTCTTGTTTGAGTCAAAAAATAGTGTGGGTCCATGCCCCATGTTATACAAACTTTGATTTAAATTAAAGGAACTAGAAAAATGAAGGTGACGAGCAAATCACTAAGAATGAACCTAGAAAAGCATATATAGTGAGACTAAATTTTAGTCATGGATATTTTGTTGCTTATAATTCTGGAAGATAACTTCTCATAGATAGTAACTTTGTTCTTCAAAAAAAAAAAAAAAAATCTTTGGCCAAAAGTTTTTATGAGCCTATTGTATTTAGATAAGAAAACAGGGATATACATTTCGTTGACACTTCATGTCGCTAAATTAACTTACATTATTGTTTTGTTGATGTTCTTTCTACTGTGCATGATTTGTTATACTCATAAGTAGAATTATACTTGATTATGTAAGTTAAAGACAAGAATCTATGTAAGCTAAGCATGGAAAACTATGTAGTTTATACAAGAAAAGAAAACATATAGGCTAGATAAGTCATCATAATATTTTGAAAACAACTTTGAAGCAATTGAAAGAAAAACTTGTTTACTTGATTAGTTTGAATGAGTTCAGAATTGATTTAAAAATGAAACTGAGAACAATGTTAGTTTACTATTTGACATGAAAGACTTGAGAGGAAGATGGTGTATATTTTTGAAATGAATTTTCTCTTTCTTTGGATCGATTTTATTTGAATGAAAATAGAATTTTAAATAGAGATAGAAATATATATAGTCTAACTGTAAAAAAGTTTTCACTCATTTGGTTTAGTGCTAATGCTTTTGAAATTGTGTGTAATATTTCACTAGACATGAGTATGGTAGCTCAGTATGTTTCTTTGTTACGTTACTGACAATATATACGTAAAATTGTTTTTGTAGTGGGGGTTTAATATATTACTCACATATGGTTTTATATTCGTATTTACCAATCCTAGTATGAAAAATTGGTAAAATTTTGAGAAGGTTATGAGGTGTTTCAAACACACCTTATACCTAAAAATACACTATCTAAATGGTTACCGCAATCTTTTAAGGATATTGCAAAGCTAATTGGACATCCTTTTAGATGAATCCTTTAAGGATGGAGCGATTCGATCCACTAATAGATAGAGGAACAAACATATTAATCCAATGTGATAGTGCCGCAGCTATTTCATGAATTAAGAACTTAACGAAAACTATAAGAGTTGATTTTATGAGAATATTGATTATATAGTGACTGAAAAGAGTTTTCATTAGTCCTTTGACGAAAGGATTGATAAGAAGATGTGAATACATCTTAGGGATGAGGTTGATGCCCATTGATATTGACTCATATATGATGGATACGCAACCTAGAAATAGGTTCAAAGGGACTAGACGAAGTCATAGATGATAGCATTATTGAGATTGAGTTATTTATGATGCGGTTACCAACCTATAACTCAAGATCTCAAAAGTAGGTTCAAAAGGGTAACACTTACCTATGGAGTGAGATCCTAAAATATAGGTTCAAATGGAACACCAAGTCATAGATAATATGGAGATGCGAGAATCATGATTTTGAAGAATTCATCCCACGGCATGATATCCTGAAGGGAGTAGAGGTTGAGTTTAATTTTTAGTTTTTAAGTTTTAAACTCTTAATTATATCTCTATGTAGAGTGGGGTACTTTCCGGAGTACTTTGATAAACTCACCTATGTGAATGTGAAAGTGTGGTCGTTTTCTATGAGAATATGGGCAGTTCTCTAGATCATTCATTAAACTGGGATACAAGCACATGGTCGCAATGTGCTGGCTTTAGACTTTACACTAGTATAGACGTATGTGTTAAGTAATCTTTTTATCTCATAGAGTTCAAGACTCATGTTCACTCTATGGTCAGATTTTAAGAGAGCCTATTAACACTATGTAAAGGTTCAAGTCGCGAGACACCTTTGCTTATGTACAACTCTGTATGTTCTTGCTCAATGTTTTTAAAATAAGTGGGGGATTATTGGGGAAAAATTTTGAACTCGCGCTGCGAGTTCAAAAAATAATTCGCATATTTGCAACCATCGGATGTTGGAGATGTGACATCACCCAAGTACATACTTAACCCCCGTTTTCCAAACTAACTACCGTATCTTTCACAAATACTTCATATACAATTTTCCAAATACACGAATTCATACACTCCTTTTTTTTCTGGCGCCAAAGAAGTCTTTATCATAAACACCATTACTACCAGGATTAACAGGTGAATCACATAATCACCACCAAGGACAAGAATGCTTGTTAGTGTGCTACATTATCAGTTGCTAAGTTTTCTGAGCTAGCTTCCTTGTATTAACTCTTCCATATCTACTTCTATGATCGATCAATAAAGGAAATATTAAAAACACTACTAAAATTGTTATCATTCGTCAACGAGAATGGCTTTCAATAAGAACCATGATGTATCAGATTAATGTTATTAATTGGATAGTATCACATCGTGGCTGATAAAGACAAGATGGTCACTTTTCCATCACTTTGATTTTCAATTAAATTTTTATATAGAAAGCTCAACAAATTAATGCGAAAATCGTCATGGGTTCCCTCACAAATTGATTTGGAGTCATCAAAGTCTCTTGAATATATACTTTTTTATTTCTATGTTGCTACTCTCTACAAACTTATCACAACTTAATAGCACTGTAAAGTGGGGAGACTCTCGTATAAAGAAATGCCTTCTTTGTGGCTACAATGAAAAATCCACTGCTCTCATTTTAATTCTTCGTGCTTACACTCGATAGATGGAATAATATACAATCTCTGCGAAATGTTTGTGAAGTTTTGTTTTTGTGAAGTTATTTCGCAAACACGAAGTTCTTGTTTTCAAAATTCTAGGTTTTTAGATTTGCAAATCTTCCATGGCGACTAAAGTAAGGAAAAAAATATGGCATCTAGAAAGCATCTAGAAAAGATAGATGTATATGAAATATTCGACAAAGATACGGTAGTTAGTTTCAAAAACTCTGGTTAAGTCTCGTAATTTGGTGACGCTCATCTCCAATATCTGGACGATTGAAATCAAGGAATTCTTTTTGAACTCGTCTTCGAGTTCAAAACTTTTTCCGGATTATTGGGATATATGTTTTAAAACATAATTTAATTTCCATAAAAAAAGATTTATAATGCTCATAAAGTTCTTCATGAAAGAAATTTATTTCTTACCATCTCTTGTGTAGTTGCAGGAAATCCTACACTACACCCCTCATTAGATTCAATGTAATTAACTCTCTTAAAGATGATTAACTTTGAATTTGATTGATTATCTTCTTGAAATGTTTACAAATACAATTACAACAAAACTAAAGAAATTACAATTACTCTCGGTTTTCTCTCTCCTAATGACTTGCTTAACAATTCGAAAAGATCTCTCATAACATGTACTTTACTCGACCCTTTATATAGGGTATTACATAGTGGATGACAAAATGGCCGTCCTTTATTTTCGGAACACCTCGCGAATCCTCGCGAATGTACAACCGCTTGTCCTCGCGGCACTCCTAAATCTCGCCAAGTCTTCACACTTTCCTCATGTTCGACTGTCGTTATCTATTACGTCATTTATTTTCTTTCATGCGACTCCTTCGCGACGCAGTCGTTTATTAATCTCGCGAAGTGTTGAGGTTGCGATATTCTGATCCTACATCTTGCCTCTTCTCATGTGTTCTCTGCGAAGTAGAGAGTATCATGAGAATTGATATCTTGAAATATCGCGATAGCTCATCCTTATCTATTTTAACTCCGTAATTTTTACAATTACTTAATTACGATGTCTTTTCTTCCATTCCTTTCTTGAAACGTTTTATTCAACCGCTTTTATTTCGACCATTCACGTCCCATCTCGCATTAAATGCATTTATTTTCCCAAAATCTTTCTCTCTATATAGTTTTCTCATCCTTCCCTTCTTCTCTTTTATTTCTCTCTCCAATTTTCCTTCAACTTCCCCTCTCCGTAACTTGCGCTCCGCTATCAGAAATCTTTCTTCTTCAATTGAATTTCTCCCTTCATTCCCATAATCGATAATGGCTTCACTAGGTCGTGACATATACTCTTTCTTTTATTGATGTTCAAAAGAAATTACAGGAAGAGGGTTTCACTTTATCAACTATTCCCGATCAAGGATCTTCATCTATTCTTTTCCAAAAATTGTTTTCTCGATCATAAATGTGATGATCATAAAATTATAATCTCGCTGGGTCAACTCCTTGGAGGACTCCCCATTCCTTTGTACAGTCCAGAGCTGCCACTATTCTATGAAATTCTTGCTCATGAGAAATTCTCGCGAGCTGTCTATCAGTTGAGTGGCGACTGTATCCGTTTAATGCTTGAATTTTCCCATCGTGGCGCTGGTAAAGGATCTTTATATCCTAATAATGTTAGGATCCTAGGTTTGTAGATTTACAAATAGCTACCAAAAGTATACCGTGGACAATTTCTTTGCGAATTACTCATATAAATATGAGAAATAATAAGTCTCACTGGGTGGTCATCAAGAAGAATGATAACGTTGATGCTTGACAAGTTGCTTATGCAAGATATTGATTGGCATTCGGCAACAATAGTACTCCTGCCACTCCAAAGATGAGAAATGGTGGGTTGTTCCTTTACTTTTAAGTGGACCTTACATCGCAGTTCATATACTCTCCCCGCACACCTCGCGAATTATCATCCTTGGGAGTTTAAGTGGCCCGAGAAGTTAAATGAGGTATATTTCCTTTTTTAAATTTTGCTTTGCGACATTTTATCCTTCTTTTATCTATTAACTTTCAAAAATTTTAGATCGCCAGAATGAGGAGGAAATATAAAGAAAATCCAAAGCCGAGTATCCTGACGATTCTTCAACCGCTCACGGATGATGTAAGAAACATTTTCTTCTATTATGTTAAACAATATTGTTGCTCTCGCTTATCTTCATGCGTGTGCGAAGGTTGAAGTTGAGGAAGCCAAGCTGCCAAGGCTAAAGGAAAGGATAAAGCTACTTTTCTCAAGGACAAGTCTTCGCTCCCGCTTTCTAAAAACTAAAATTCATCTCTCTTCCCATTGTAGCTCTCAAACAGATTTGTACTGATGAAAATGAAAATGAGATTGGTACTTCTTCTGCGAGGGAGAACCACTCAACCACCTCTGCTATGGCACAATTATCTAGCATCTTCTCCGACTCCATGCAAGGATTAGGAGATGACTATTTAACTGATACTTGCAAATCTCTCGCTAAGATTTGCGATGCCCCACTGCTGGAAGATAACGAGTCCTTCCGCGGAGTTTCCCGAACAGTGACTTCTAGTTTTTTAAATGCTCTTAATGCCCTGGTATGTTTGTATCCTTCTATCTCTTTGTGATTTCAATTATAAACTCTATCTTAGTCATTCCCATATATATATATATATATATATATTTTTTTTTTTTTTTTTTGTAGTCTGGGAGAGCTTCTTTTGTTGTTGCCTCTGATCTTGAGAAAAGGCGCGAGAATCTTGAAAAGAAAAATTCACAACTTAAAGAGAAGATCCGAGAACTAGAGATTGAAGCTGCGACATCTCGCAAGAAGGATGAACAAATTAAACAACTGGAAGCTGAGCTTACTTCTCAACATAATAGAGTATCTACTCTTGAAAATGCAAATCAACAGCTTTATGGTATAGCATCTTTACTCCTCAAATCCTTTTTATTTTATCATTTGCTTTTCTTTGCCTCGACTTACTATTTTCGCAGAATATATATAATCTCTCTCAAGAATCCATTCTTCTCCATTCATTTCCCGAGCCCATGGATGATGATGTCCTTCTTACTCGTCTCAATGAATCTCTAAGTAGTTTTTCAAATAAGACTAACCTCCTTTCATTAAAGGATCTTCAATCCAAATATCGTCTCTTAACGATCGAGCATAGAGCTAGTTTAAGTTCACTAATCACTTTAAACGAATGTACCTTGACTCCAAGAAGAAGGCCAAAATCTTAGGGAAGAAAATTAGTGATCTCACCGATGAGAAAGATCGCATTACTAACAGAGGTGCACAGCATTAGCAAAATTTCAAAATCTCTTCTTGATGTGCAAATTGAACGAGATGAACTCCTTCGTCGTAATACCATACTTAGCGAACGAGAAGACCAAATTGTTCACTTTTTGTCATAAATAATGATGATGAGTTTGCCTGGCTGCGAAGGTTCTAGATAATGCTATAAATAACTTAGGTGTCGATGTTAGTCTTCGCGCCGAGCAAACTACCTTGATCAAGGATATGATTTTTGAAAGAGAAGGTTGTTTATTAATTATTCTTCTTTATTTTTCTGCTCTTTCTCTTTTTGTATTATTATTACTAATTCATTTCCTCATATTTTCTTAATCCGAGAAGAGATTTCAAACAAGGATTGGGGAGCTTGAAACCGAAAAGAACGACTTCAAGGGTCTCTTTTCGCGAGAATAGATATTCTAAATTGAAGCAAAGAATTCCAAACTACAGTGGCGAATTTTAATAATGATGATGTTCGTTTTACAACCAAGCTATGGAAATAGTTTGTAATGATCACAACATCCTCTTCATTCATATCATTTTCTTTGCTGAAGAAGTTCCCGAGAACTTGCCTGTCTCGCCATGTTTCGATAGAGAAGCTAATGAAGAAGAAGAATCAAGCGACGAGAGCGATGGAACCAAAGAATCGAATGAAGAAGAAGAATCAACAAAGAAATAATTTCTTTTTCTTCTTTCATTTCTTGTAGTATCTCATATATATATATTTGTTAATCTTCCATTTCTCGTAACTCCTCATTATAAATTTCTTTGATTACCAATATAAATTCAATCTTTGCTTCCCTTGTTCGGATATATCAATCAAACATCCCTTCCTTGTAATTATAACTTCACATTTGCCTCCTCGTTCATAAGACATAATCAACCCTTGCGAGTTAATCACTTTTTTTTTTTTTTTTTTTTTTTGCTGCGACAAGATCGCAAGATATCTTTATGGATTAAGAAATCTATTGATCTTGCCTTATCAATATTTGTGTGGTCTTACTTTGCCTTCCTAAGTAAAGGTCTTATTTTGCCACCTTCATTGCGACAAGGTCGCAGGACGTCTTTACATTTTCAAGTAATGACCCATTGACCTTGTCTTATCATTTCTTAAGTATTTTTGCCTCTGCAGGACATTATATTGCGACAATATGACAGGTTTAAATGTTCTTGCGACCATAAACTCCCGTGACATTGTCGTATTGGCGTTTTAAATCGCAGGACGTTCTTACATTTTCATGTAAAAACCCATTGATCTCGTCTTAACCTCGCGTTAGTATTATTGCCTCTGCAGGATCATTGCACAAATATGACAAGCCTATATTTTCTTGCGAAAATAAAGCCTTATGACATTTGCGTCTGTTTTGACACTCTCCCCTAATGGAGGGTGTCGCCTCTTATCATCTCCTGGTTGCCCCTTCAAGGAGGCGTACATCGGCCATACAAGACTAGCTCCTCCCATCCTGGTCTTAACAAAGAAGGGCTGTTTTCGCAGACTCTTATCCCTTATACCTATATGGCTTATGGTTACGAGACTGCACCCTAAGTGGAGTTTTCTTGCCGAAAGTGCAAAGATGTGCCAAGACTTGTCAAGAGTGGTAAGGAAGTTCCATGCTCCCCGCACTCTTGACTCAACCGTGTACCTCGGCGCCTTGGTCATACATCGACTCCTTGAAGAGACCCTACGCCCAACCAGTATAACCTTATATATATAGTTGGGAATCCAAGGTACCTCTTCCTAGATAGGCTTTCATGGGCCCCAAATCTCCATGACTCGAGTTTCAGGAGCGGTGTAACCTTCCACCTGATCCATGTTAAGAGATACCCCCTTATATGACGTACTTTAGGTCTTACATTTGCATCTTACGAAATATCATTCGCGAACTAGGGTGTACGCCATAAAGGTTCGTCCCATTCACTCACTCATTCATTTTATCAATATATTCAATCATTCATTTTTGTCTTTTGTTAATTTGTTCATGGGTTATCGCACAATCTCATTTCAATCATTCAATAGAGTTTTATACATTCTTCATGGCGAGATTCTCGCACAACTTTTCTGCAACCATCATCTCTCGCTTCTTATCCTTATCATGCTTTCACCATTAAATTGTTATCCTTTCTTGCAATTATTCATTTTTTACACCTTTTATTCCTACTTCCTCCTGCCTCTGCGTCATTCAAACTTTTCAATGTCTCCTTTTCATCATGATATTCAATTGTTTTTGTGCACTCACTTCGCAGCATCTCTTCTTCCTTTGTTTCTATAGTATCCACCATTAATCTTTCTTTTCTCTGCTCATCCTTTACATTCTTCTTCCAGCCTTTCTTTTTTGCCGTTCTTTCCTCGCAGCTCTCTACATCAACCTCATAAAATTTTTGCCCCTCCATCCAGTCTCCTTCTATAATTCCAACACCACTAGGATGCGGAAACTTTATACGCTGATGGTATGTCGATGCCACACCCAGAATTTCATGTAGCCACGGCCTCCCAATCAATGCATTATAGGGGGACTCCACATCAACCACACGAACAAGATATCGATTGACAATCCTTGCAATGGTATTCTCATGTGCACCTCTCCTTTGGGTTTGTTTGCAGTACCATTGAAGCCATATATTTTGTATGTTGAAGGGATCAAGTCTTCATCTTTTCCTCCCATAGTTTTATAAGTATGGTTGTAGTTGCAGGATTTCCCACACTACACCCCTCACTATATCTTGATAATAATTTCTAGATCTAAACTTATTAATCACCTAAATCTCAAAATATAAGTGCTAGAAATTTAAATAGACACATAAGATTTTTTACGTGGTTCGATCAATGTGATCTACATCCACGATTCTTCACTATGATTGTTGAGGTTACATTTGAATTACATTGAGAATCTCCATTAATGGATATTTTCTAGAGCTCTCGATCTAATTATTTGGGGGAGAAGATGATAAAGAAAATAAATCCCTCTCTAAAAATATCTCTCTCCTAAAATAATTCTCTCTCCTCCTAAAGTGTCCTCTTCTCTCTCCTGCTCTCCTCTTTATATAGGTGTTTACATAATGGATGACAGCTCATATTCTCGCGAGCTCTTTGATAATCTTCGCAGGCTCTTGCTACCTTCCCGCGAGACCTTCTTGACAAGTCTTTGCTACATTCTCGCGAGTTATGGAAAATAAATAATCTCGCAATCTCTTCTCGCGAGTTAAGGAAAATAAAGAATCTCGCAAGCTATTCTCGCGAGTTAAGGAAATAATTGAATCTCGCACGCTAAGAAAATATGTTGTGCGATATTTGAATCCTACATATGCCTCTTTTTCCTTGAATATTGCTTGAAGAGCGATCTTTATGGAAAAATCTGTTGTTGTAGTAATCTTTGATCTTTGTTAATGAAGGAACGAGCGTAAGAATACTGGACTTGAAAAGTACGTACTTGCCTCTATTCTTTTGCGAAGTTCCGAAGCTTTGCGAAGTGAATAAGAAGTATTATCTCTTGAAGTATGCGAAGTATGAAGTATCCTTAAAGAAATATAAGAAGTACTCAATCCTCAAATATATAAGAAGTATGAAGTATCCTTTGGGAAGTATAAGAAGTACTTAATCCTCTAAATATAAAAAGTATTGTGAATCCATCATGCGAAACTCCCGCTCCATGTTCTTTGCCTCATGCTATGCTCTATTCTTTCGCTAAGTTCCGAAACTTTGCGAAGTGAATAAGAAGTATTAATCCTTGAAATATAAGAAGTATTGCCTCTGTTCATGGGTTATTATTCCATTTTTGGTGAGGATTCTTGTTGTTCATTGGTGAATATCTTCTTTGGAAGTGATTCTTCCGAGAAGATGAAGAACATAAAATGTTTTCTTGGTCATCCATAGTTGCCTCTGTTCTTTATCTATGAGGGTAGAATCCTTGAGAAAGTGTTGATTGAGCAAATTGTTTTTGCATTCTTATTTTTCCTGTCTCATGCTTTGTGCTCATGCGATAGTATAATCTCTTCAAGTTGCTTATCTTATCTTGTGAAATATTTGCATTCTAAAATTCTTAATAATTCTACAAAATTACTGAATATCTCTGTGAAGTTTTGAATAATTACAAACTCGAATAATATTTTGAGAGATTCTAAATGATATTGTTGAGAGATTTTAAATAACACTCTTGAGAGATTATGAATATCACCGCTGCAAGCGAGATTCTAAAATATCTTTCTTTGGATATAATGCTTGCGTAATGATTATGTTATGAAATGTGTATGCGATGTTTATGCCATGAAATGCTTATGCGATGCTTTCATGATGCAAGTATGATGCTTGTATGATGAGAATGCTTATCTACTACAATGTATAGCTAATGTTTGTGTTACTTAGCTCATTTTACCGCTCTAAAATTGATGTAGCTTTAAATCGCTTCCATTCTTCATTTCTCCGGTTTTATCTTCAAAGATATCCTTCTTCGCATATTTGTTGTTCCTCGTAAGTTATTTTGCTTGTGCTTCATTTTTTCTTATTCCCGCAATTCAAAATGCTTATGTTGAATTCTGTCATTATCATGACAAGATCGCAGGACGTCTTTACATTTTCATGTAATGACCCATTGGTCTTGCCTTATCAATTTTTGTGTGGTCTTATTTCGCCTTCCTAGTTAAAGGTCTTATTATGCCACCTCATTGCGACAATATGACAGGCCTAAATATTCTTGCGAACATAAAGCCCCATGACATTACCGTCTTGCGACAAAATCGCGGGGACGTCGTTACACTTTCATGTAATGACCCATTGATCTTGTCTTATCATTTCTTAGTATTATTGCCTCTGCAGGATGTTTTAGTTGCAACAATATGACAGGCCTAAATATCCTTGCGAACATAAAGCCCCATGACATTGCCGTCTTGAGACGAAATCGCAGACGCCTCCGTACACTTCGTGTAAAGACCCATTGATCTCGCCTTACCCTCGCGTTAGTATTATTGCTTCTGCAGATCATTTGCACAAATATGACAAGCCTTTGAGTTTCCTTGCAAAACACAGCCTCATGACATTTGCGTCTGTTTTGACACTCTCCCTAATGGAGGGTGCCGCCCTTATCATATCCATGGTTGCCCCTTCAAGGAGGCGTACATCGGCCATACAAGGCTAGCTCCTCCCATCCGGTCTTAACAACAACCATTTGTTTTCAGCCTCTTATCCCTTATACCTATAGGGTTTATGGTTACAAGGCTGCACCCTAAGTGGAGTTTTCTTCGGGCGAGTGCAGCATGTGCCAAGACTTGTCAAGAGTGGTAAGGAAGTTCCATGCTCCCCGCACTCTTGACTCAACCGTGTACCTCGGCGCCTTGGTCATACGCTGACTCCTTGGAAGAGACCCTCGGTCGCCCAACCAGGGTATAACCTACATATATAGTTGGGAATCCAAGGTACCTCTTCCGGATAGGCTTTCATGGGCCCCAAATCTGCATGACCCAGGTTCCGGGAGCGGTGTAACCCTTTCCCTGAGCCATGTTAAGAGATACCCCCTTATATGACGCACTTTAGGTCTTACATTTGCCTCTTACGAAATATCATTCGCGAACTAGGGTGTACGCCATAAAGGTTCGTCCCATTCACTCACTCATTCATTTTTTTCAATTCATTCATTCATTTTTGATTATCTCTTCTCATTATCTTTGCGAAATTATCGCATGTCTTCATTCTTTCATTCATCATTTCATTCATTTCTTCACTTCATCACTTCCTTCATTCATTCTTTCATTTATGTCATTTCTTTCATTCATTCTCATAATATCATATCATTTGCATCTTTCTTTGTTGTTGTCTCTTTCGAAATATATGATTTGCTTGCAAGCTATCATCCTTGAAATATATGAACGTCGCGTAAAATATAAATATCTCGCAGCAAAAAGAATTGTGAGAAATGAGAATTGAACCCTTGACCTCCCTCTTGCGTATTCTCGCACCATACCAACTGTTCTAACCTCATTTGCGAGATTAACTTGCGAGATAATCATCAACTTTCTTCTTTTCTGCAGATAAGCAATGTCTTTGCGAAATTTCGCATAATAAAAATAAATATGCGAGAAGCAAGAATCGATCCTGCGACCTTCTCGCAATTCATGCCTCTTAACCAACTGTGCTAGCCTTGCCTCTGCGAAGTGTTTTACGCGAAATAATCACCTATTTTCTTCTTGCGAGATACTTTTGCGAGATTATCAAAGACTGTAAGAAGTAAACATTTGTATGAAGTAAACGAACATCTCGCGAAGTGTTCATGCCGCGAACGTTCGCCCCGAGTAAACATTGCGAAGTGCAAAAATTTTTGCGAATGGGGAGATTCGAACTCTAGACACCAAACTTCTTCCCTTTATGCTGACCATCCGAGCTAGCTTCAAACTTGCTTAAAAGAAACACATATTGCCACTCTATTATTCTTCCTTTCTTTTAGGTAGTTCCAAAAAGTGTGAAAAATATTGAGCTTTGCGAGAATTGATCATGCGAACTCTAACCCATACTCCTAATCCCTGACCATCTGCGCTACTTGTTGTTTGCGAAAGAAACACATAATTTCATAACCTTATTTCATTTCTTCTCATTTGAAAGTTCAAAAAAAAAATATGCGAAAATTCGCGAGAGGTGGGAATTGAACCTGCGACCTCAACCTCATTGTCTTTACCTCGACCAACTTTGTCGGCTTCTGTTTGTGAACTACCTCTCGCGAAATAATAACTTACTTTCTTTCCATGTGAAATATCTTTGCGAAATATCCATGCGAAAAAATACATGTTCATTGAGATTTGAACTCGCGACCACGAACTCATTAACCTCGCAGGTGACCAACTGTGCTGCCTCTTGTTTGCGAAAGAATGAAACAACCTTACGAGATTATCCATTTTTTCCCTCTTTGCGAAGCAAAAATTCTTTTGCGAGGAGGAGATTCGAACCCGCGACCTCTCGGTTTGCATACTTCTTCTCTCGACCATCCGGGCTATTTGCTTGCTTGCGAGATAATGAAACAATATTGCGAATATACTCATTTTCTCCTCTCTAGGCTGTAAAAAAAATGTGAAAAAATATGACTGTGGCGAGATTTGATCTTGCGACATCAAGCTTCTTCGCTCCAACTCAAACCATCTCGTGCGAGCTTCTTTTTGTGATAAAATTCACGGCGTTTTGTTCTTATCCTTTTCTTCATTCCTCCTTTATTTCCTTCAACAATTTGCCTTTTTCTTTTTCTCCCGAATATGAAACCTTCCATTAAAAAAAAATAGCTTTCTTCCTTGAATTTCATCACAAAGAACCTATATTTTTCTCTTCCTCTTTGAATTGTTGACTGTTTTCTCCCCGAAAGTGTGATTCTTTCCATAAAATTTCCATTTTTGCTCCCAAACTTTAAGATCTAGAAATAAATATGAACAATAACTAATTTTCATGGAAATTTCTTGATCCAACAAGTTACAGAAGGACAAAATCCATTACTCTCTCCCCTGTTTCTAGCGCCAATATGTAGTTGCGAGTTTCCCACACTACACCCCTCACTATATCTTGATAATAATTTCTAGATCTAAACTTATTAATCACCTAAATCTCAAAATATAAGTGCTAGAAATTTAAATAGACACATAAGATTTTTACGTGGTTTGATCAATGTGATCTACATCCACGATTCTTCACTATGATTGTTGAGGTTACATTTGAATTACATTGAGAATCTCCATTAATGGATATTTTCTAGAGCTCTCGATCTAATTATTTGGGGGAGAAGATGATAAAGAAAATAAATCCTCTCTAAAAATATCTCTCTCCTAAAATAATTCTCTCTCCTCCTAAAGTGTCCTCCTCTTCTCTCTCCTGCGCTCTCCTCTTTATATAGGTGTTTACATAATGGATGACGATCATATACAAACTTTTCATATTCTCGCGAGCTCTTTGATAATCTTCGCAGGCTCTTGCTACCTTCCCGCGAGACCTTCTTGACAAGTCTTTGCTACATTCTCGCGAGTTATGGAAAATAAATAATCTCGCAATCTCTTCTCGCGAGTTAAGGAAAATAAAGAATCTCGCAAGCTATTCTCGCGAGTTAAGGAAATAATTGAATCTCGCACGCTAAGAAAATATGTTGTGCGTTATTTGAATCCTACAATGGTAGAAAAGAATGTTGACTGAACTGCCAGTATCAATCAATATTCTATTAATTGCCCACCAATTTTCCGCTTCATTATCTTCGCCATCAATAGGTTTTGGATTAATCTCCAGCTTTACCACCAATGGGCTATCATGTGTTTCTCTTCCTTTGGGTACTTCTTCAGCCGAGAAAGAAATAATTTGCAGTTGACACTCTTTTAATTGCGATGTCTTCGCAACACTCATCACTTCTTTATCATCAGCATCCCTCGCAAAAACTCTACTAAGTACACTGTCGTGAAAATCCTCGATTGTGCGGTATGAATGTACAATAGAGTTGCAAAACAAATTTTTAGCCTTTGCCCCAACTTCTATAACAAATGTTCCTTTTCCTTTTCTCATGCGGTGGCGGTAAATGTTGAGCTTTCTCTTCTTCTTTTAAAAAGTGATTCAACTTCCCTTGATCAATCATCCTCAAGATAATTCTCTTAATATTTCAGCCATTTGTTAGGTGCCCGTGAAAACGGTGGTAAGAACAGAATTGACTCATATCTCCAGTGGTGGTTCACTTCCGCGTTCCATGGTGCGGTATATTTTCCATCAAAAGTATTGCTTCCCATATCTTTTCCACACCGGCATTCAATGGCGGCATCTTAATTTCCTCCCACACTACTCGTGACTTCGCTTGCCCTCCATGATAGTTATTATTCTGCCTTCGACCTCCATAAGTCTCCTGCGGATGATCGAGCCTTTGGATCTTATTATTCCCACCACGATTGTAGTAGTTCCTTTCTTTCTCAAATTCCTCCTGATCTCGACTTCCCATGGCTACTAACTTTGGTTCTACATCAATTGCCTTTCTTTCTTGTTGACCTTGCGATGTGCTCGCCACTGTGTGTACAAGTTGAGGTAATAAACTTCCATTCGCGATGCTAGAATTTGTGTTCGCCACTGGGTAAGATTCCATCTCGTTCTGTCTTTCTTCTAAGGCAATATACTCTTCCTGGAGTTCTCGTAGTTCAGTCATTGTAATCGTATTCTTGACTCTAAAAACTTGAACATACAATATATTAGTTGCGAACATAGCATTTATGAATGACAGTATGAGGTATCTTTCATCTACCCTTCCGGCCATCTCGCCGCACATTGTCTTCCATCCGACGTTAGATGTCTCAAACTTTCACCAACTCTTTGTTTCAACCCGAATACATCTTCAATACTGTCGCGAGGAGTTGTTACTTATATACGCCCCTAAAAATATAGCTTGTAAATGGTTAAATGACGTGATAGTATTTCTTGGTAAACCTTCAAACCACTTCAACGCTTCTCCAGTCAAACTTGATGCAAAGTATTTACACAATATGGCATCGTGATTCTCCCATTGTAACATACATCTTACATACGCCTTGATGTGTTGTATCGCACAAGTTGTCCCATCAAAAATGCTGGTTAAAGCTGGTAAGTTACATTTTGGGGTATTCCTCCTAACTGCACCTCTAATGTAAAGAGATTCTTCGCAGCTTCTGCGATGGCTTCGTCTAACCTGTCTTCTTCCTCCTTCTCTTCTCATTGCCAATATTCCTCTCATCTCTCGCTAGTTCTCTCAAGATTTGTTCGTTTGCCTCGAAATTTGAATCTACCTGGTCTTTTTAATTCAACTTCTCTTCTTCTCGCGCTCATTTCTACTTATATTTTCCGCTCATCACTTTCTTCTCTCCTTTCTCTGCGGCTTTCTCCCTCATCTCTTTCGCGAATTTGTACACCATTATATCTATCAATTTCTCTTCTCGGTTGTCTATCGACTCTCCTTTGCACTCTTTCATACTCTTCATTGATATTTTCCTTATTGCGATTTTGCTCGCGCCTTCTTTCTCGGTTGTCATGATTATTCTGCCGAATTGCCTCTTCAAATTCACGTTCTTCTATTTCTGCCCTCAATCTTTCTCATTCGCAAGCTAAGCGTGCCTGCTCAACATAGTGTTTTTCAATGTCATTTTCGATCTCCTTTTGTTTCCTTCGAGCCTCTCTCCCATGCAGTATTCTTCTTCCTTCTATCCGATTTTCTTCATCAGTCGGGTTATTCTGCTCTTGAGGTTGCCTATCTCCTTGATTTCCATTATTTTGGTCATTTTGTTCAGTCTCAGGTCGTGGAATGTAACGATCTCCTTCTATTTCTCTTTTCTCGCGACATCCTTCATCAAGATTTGGTTCTCTTTCCAAATTTTCTTCATTAATAGTTTCTACAGGTAATGTTCTCCTTCTATCTTCTCTGACCGATCTTGATCCTGATCTGTTACTACTTCTCGATCTTCTATTTTGCAATCTCAGATTTTCCATCCTCAACTCATGATTTTGCCTTGTTAAATTTGCACGTTCCTCTGCTTCTAACCGCCTTTCCTCATACATTGTTTGTCTCAATGCTTCTAATGCTGCGACTTCTTCATTTCCACGAATTGTTTCTCCCATCTCTTCTCGATTTCTATCTTCTCGTCCATTATTTGTCTGTTGTTGCTCTTCCTCTCTTTCCTCCATAGAATCTGATCTCCATGTGTGTACGCTTACTCTATCATAATCTGTAGCCGTGTTCGCAATCGGTTGAATTGGCGATTGAATTTGATTTTCTTCATCATTTCTTATGTTCATCCTTGATGATTCTCCCCTTTCATTTCTCCTTTCACCGGCAAGTCTCCCGCTTCTTCTCACGATTGTTGGTCCTTCTGATACATTTCTCTTTCTTGCCATTCCTTTCTTTTGGTAAACTTGTTAAAAATTGTATCAAATTTCTCTTTTCTTACTTCAAATTCTCCCTGTTTCTAGCGCATATGTAGTTGCAGGAAATCCTACACTACACCCCTCATTAGATTCAATGTAATTAACTCTCTGAAAGATGATTAACTTTGAATTTGATTGATTATCTTCTTGAAATGTTTACAAATACAATTAGAACAAAACTAAAGCAATTACAATTACTCTCGGTTTTCTCTCTCCTAATGACTTGCTTAACAATTCGAAAAAGATCTCTCTCACAACAGACTTACTCGACCCTTTATATAGGGTATTACATAGTGGATGACAGCTAAGTTGTCCTTTATTTTCGGAACACCTCGCGAATCCTCGCGAATGTACAACTGCTTGTCCTCGCGGCACTCCTAAATCTCGCCAAGTCTTCACACTTTCCTCATGTTCTGACTGTCGTCATCTATTACGTTATTTATTTTCTTTCATGCGACTCCTTCGTGACGCAGTCGTTTATTAATCTCGCGAAGTGTTGAGGTTGCGATATTCTGATCCTACCTCTTGACCGTTCTATTTTTGGGAGTTAAGAATATTAACTACACCATAATAATTTCTCATTGAAGAATATTGAATTTCTAGACTATAAATCGATTTTGGTTGGAAAATTAAATATGAGTTGAATGTCTTTTATGTTTTGGTTTTCAAAGAGAAAAGAGTTTTGGGAAAGGAAACAATGTGTGAGCATCACTTGTTTTCTAGAGTGATTCTGAGCAAGAATGAAAGTGTAGAAGTTTCACATCCTCTCACCGTGCAAGAGTGATTGTGTAAGAGATTGATCTCGGCTGTTTTATCCCGGGGACGACGCGCCATTGAAGAACTGCTTGCACAATCTTGAGCAGAGCCGCGAAACGTCTTAAAGAAAGCGACCTAGTCCGCGACTCAGCTATAACAATTTGTTTCGTGTTTGATTTTATTTTTGTGTAGGCATAATTCGGCAATTGTTCCAACAATGACTCTCCAACAAGTCTTAAAGCTAGAATTTTCTAACATCGGAGCTAAAGCACCATAAAATAGCTACCAAGTCTTATTTCTTTATAGTCAACAAGTTATTACGTTTAAATATAATTATTCGATATATGAGTACAAATATCTATAAATATTTAGACTGTATGTATAAATTTATAAATATATAGATTTTGTATATAAAAATAAATGTTAAATTATAGGAAACATCCCATTTTAAAGTATCCGAGAGTATTCCAGAGTATCCCCTATCATTTTTGTAATAAAAAAAATGTAACACTTTAAATGGAATATCTGATATGTATTCCCAGGTATCTCCAAATATTCGATACTGATATACCGCCGATACGGATACGTCACCAATTTTGAAGTTTGACTGCTTTTTATAGGTGATGAATCAAATAATTTAGAAAAGATGTAATTTATTAAGTGTTCTTGCAAGTATCATCCCGAGCATCCGTATAGTCCAATTGTTGGTTATGGATTCTGCGTGATCAAATAATTTACCATGGCCCTGCATAAGGATTACACACGTAAATCCAGAAATGGTCCAATTTACCTGTAAAGGAAATAACCTAACCTTTTCTTTTTTTTTTTGAAGCAGGAAATTTATTAGATTAGACTGAAATTACACGGGGTACGTAATACCCATAGAGTCCGCTATTACAATAGAACCGGAGATAGATGCGAATTGTATGTTCCCATATTGTCATTGAGTCTCCCTATGGAGCAATCATCCATTTGCTCGGTTTGCAAAATCATCTGCTGCTTGATTTGCTTATCTCAGAGACGTGGCTAACGGTATATTGCTGGATTTGGGTGAGCCTTTGTTTGATCTCTGCAACCAGGTCAGATATGTACCAAGGGGGTCCGTATCGAGGTTATAAATCTCATTAAATTTTCCGAATCTGTTTTAAATTGGACTTTTGACCATCCTCGTTAAATCGCCATTTTAGAGGCTATATGCATGGCCTGGTCTCCGCCGCAAGTCTTTGTGGTGATGCCTAGAGGTTGTGCTATTGCTAGAATAATGTTTGATTCCTCATTTCTACAAATAATACTTGCTCGCTATTCCGGGGTTTCCTCTTCTTTTCTTGTCCGTGTTGATTTTGATCCAATCGATTGAGGGCTGAGCCAACCTACAAAGATGGTTGAAGTTGTTACCGTTCTTTGTCTTGGGGTTGGATATGGTCAAGCATCCCCGAGGAGCACCGGTGGGGAGGTGTGTCTCAGGCCCAAGAATATTCTGTTGGAGCTTGATGGCCATTTGCATTACATTTATCGGATTTTGTTGTTGTTGGCGATACATCACACCATTCCCCGGTTAACCATAAGGACCAAAAAAGGAAGAAGGTTGTGGTTATTGGTGCAGTGTACTTTTGTTTGAAGAAGTTCTGATATGGTTGTTTGCTGAGGTAGTAAAATGGGTATGGCTTGCGAGGCGACGTGAAGGTTTCTGAGGTGGTGTAGTAAGAGGTTCCAAGAATCTATAGCTGTCTGACAATGTAGAAGAATGTGACTGGATGTTTCGGGATTAGAACTGCATTGAGGGCATAGGTTGGAATTGGTGAGATGAATGCGATGAAGAATATTGAGGGTTGGTAAACCCTCATTAATTGCTTTCCACAAGAAAAGCTGTACTTTTGGGGGACATGGGAGTGTCCAAAGGAAATTGGATAACCTAACCTAATTAAACGTATAACAGAGTTACACTATGTTTTTAATAAGCTACTAGGTTATAGTTGGAAGAAATAAAATTTCAAAATATCTCTACAAATTGACATCAAATACATTATTCCCTAAGAAAAATGGGCAAACACCAATCTCAACTTTTCTTTCGTGTAATTTCGGAAAGTGTACGACGAGTAAACATCCAATTTTATTTAAAAAGATTGAATGGGGTGCTGTTTTGTATTTCGTCGGTTGATCAAGATTTGCTGAAAAATATTCCTTGCGCCCCCTCCCCCTTTTGGTTTTTTGTTCCATTCGGTTGGCATTTCTTGGCTTTAGCTTGCTTGGTTTTGATGAAATGATTCTTAATTTAATATGAATAGCTTCAAGTATAGAAATTAAAAAAAAATTATTTATTTATATTATCGATAAAAAAAAAATTAAATCATACAGAGCTTGTGATTGGTAACCTAGCGATAAGCTGGGCTCCAACACCTCTTTGAATAGCTATAGAAATGATTTAGTAAAAATACGGGTGACACTTTAGTATAATGGAAAAGTCATTGGGTGATGATACCACAGTTCGTCAGAGGTAATGATACCACAGTAACCTGAGTTTGAAACTCGTCAGCGATAATAATACCACAGTGACCTGAGTTCGAAACTCACAAGACCAAATTCTTTACCAATTCAAAAAAAAAAAAAAAAAATCAAAAAACAATAATGATTTAATTAGAAAAATGATGACTCAATATATATGAGTATCCAAGTCCACGAGCCTAACTAACCTCGAAAACCGGCTTGTATGGCTATGGGCGTTAATGTGGGACTAATAATCTCAACACGTCCCCTTACGTATAACCTCGATGGTCTAACACGTGGACAATAAATCAAGTAACACATAGAGAATAAATCGAATGCCGCGGAGGTGAAGGTGCGGTCAGATGACTCGTCACAACAAAACAAATAAAAATAACCTATTTTGATACCATTTTGAAATCCATGATTCTAACTAATCTCGAAAATGGACCTACAAGGTTAGGGTTGCCCAAAACTTATAGACCACGCAATCTTAGGTAACCGAGACAACTTTGGACCAATGATCAGGATGGAATCTCGGAAGAAAACAAATTTGGAGCTATGCTCGCTCCTACAGTGGGGTTAGCGCGTGCTTGAGCAGTTGAGTCGAAGCTGCTATACTTCCGGACTCCCTTCCCCAACTAGGTGGCTTTATTCTTAACCCTTATCCCTGGATTGAAATTAACAGGGATTTTATTATTATCGGATTAACCAATACCTATATCATTTTCGGAGTTGAGTGGTCTATAATCAATATCGAACAGACTGTCCAAGGATGGAGGAGCAGGTACAACAATATTATTTTAGTAATCTCATTTCTTTTCTCTTTCTTTGTTAACATTCTGAATTGATCTTGTCATTCACGTGTAAAATACCACGATGCTAACCTAAAGTGGTTTACCATCTACAAAAGCCTCCTACAAAAGTTAGATAACATTACTCCCTCCGTTCCACTTTAGATGAGTGTTTAGGGTTATTTTTTTGTTCCATATTACTTGATAGTTTTCATATTTTTCTCATCAAACTACCAACGATACCCTAACATTTTATCTTGGAACCATAAATTTATTTTCAACACAAAATTGATCAAAAAGACCAAAATCAACAATTCCTGGTGAAAAGACACTTAGGTTTTGATACTGTTTAAATAGCTAAAAATTAAAAATTTAAAAATAGGCAAGATGTAACCGGTTTAATCATGTCCATTTTCAAATATTTTTCTTATTTTTATTTTACACAGGATGCATCCAGTTTCATCCTTGCTATTTTTTTAAGTATAAGCCAGGATGAATCCAGTTTCATCCTTGCTATTTTATTTTTTGACTATTTTACCCGTACTTTTTTTTTACTCGTCCATTTGAACCCTGTTTTAATTTTTTTTTTGGACAAATGACCCATTTTCTCTATTTTCATAAATACATGTTTGAAGACTTTTTTCAAGAGTATGACTAGAAAAAATTTGTATCTCTTCATTTCTTAATCTGCATGAAAACTCCTAAAATATCATCTAAACTGAAATAGAGAGAGGATTATTTTCGTTTTATTACGAGGAAAGATGCAATATATGCAACACTTTTGCTGCATAAAATATACAAAAATTCTTGGTGAACCGAGAATTTAAACCACACAAAAACAACCAGACACAGCAAAACCCATAAAATGGGACCCTCTGTTGTCCTCTGCGGGGCCCACCGGGACCACATCCAAAAATTTGTGAGAGAAAAAGTGGAATTCGGTTTTGGTGTAGTTTGGAGAGGCGGTCTGTTAAGAATCATTGTAAAATATATTGTATCTGACAGAAACTTTTCCAGCGCGATACATGCCCATATAAAATATACATCATAAACCATACACGTAAAATTTGAACTCGTACACGTCTTCACGTGCGGTATTTGCTTCCTATTGATGCTTTTCTTGCCTTGTAAAACAAAGAGTGCGTACCATGTGATGATACGTGCCTTAATAATATTTAAAAGCTAAGATGATTGTTGGAAAACGAGAACAAAAATCCTAAACAAACCACGGGAAAACCGTGAGAAAAAACTGCCAGACACGTAAACCCAATGAGACCCCCTGTTTGCTTTGGGGTGGATGGGGCCCACAAATTCAGTGTCTAGCAGTTTTTATCTGGTTTCAAATCGTGGTCTGTGCAGAATCATCCAAACCAGAATGGAGGGAAAATTGACTTTTGATCTTGGAAGATCGACTAACAGTCCAGAAGGGGAAAAACTGTTGCGACTGTAACAATAAAACACTAAAAAGAAGATGTGAATAAGTTATAAGTAAAATTGCTGAAAGGTAAATAAGCACTCAATGGACAACAAACAGAAGACAGAGTCACGTGTTCAACACGCCTCGTCCTTAACACAATAGTTGTCCTGTACGCCTCAAGAATGAGTGATGCCTATACCCCTGTGGGTCAAGTTGTATCCAGGATAAAATCGCCACCAAGCAAGTATTGTTAGCACTACAATACTTGCCCACTCTACGAACTCAACAAAGAAAGCACGGAAAGAAAAAGACCACACAGAGGGAGAGAGACGAAAAGAAGAGGATAGTAGCTCTTCTGGACACGAATTGAAATGAAGGTTTCGAGTTTCTTTTATAGCAGAAATGGGAGAGGTGCGATAAATGCAATTGACGGAGAATCAATTCCTTGCGCCATGCAAGGCAATGAAGAATAAAACGGACAGAAAATGACTGGCATTTACTCAAATTATGTCAATATCTTTTGATTTTTGGAAAGAAATCAATATCGAAAATATGTCATAACTTAAACTAGGCAATAAAAAGTATTGCGCCCGGTCGACGCCCCCACATTAATGCAAAATTTGATTTGATTTTCAAAACGTTTTAGGAATTAATTCAAAAGAATTATGACCAAAAAGCTAAGTCTTGGTTGACTGTCCCACGCCGGTAGCACGAGCCCGAGCCTTAATCCCAAGCCTTAGTGGAATCAAAAATATTTCGCCCCACCCGTTCAACCCACATTGTTTTACTAACTATCCATAAAGGAATATCTATATAGTGGATATCATCTTTAGTTATATCCAATGTGGGAGTAAAGGTCCTATTTCATTCACTCATATGAAAATGAGTAAGAGCTCTTAGAGACCCAAAGGTTCTTAGTTCCATTCCCACCAAAACCATAAAATCAAAACATTAAAAACTCATTTTCTCCAACAATCCCCCACATTAATGAAATACCGATAAAATCAGAAAACGGAAAGCGAGAAATACCACTTAGGCAAGAGGTGTCCATGAGGTCTTGAACCTTTGCTTAGTGAGAAATTTCCAGGACTACTTGATGGACAGTGAACGCGATGTCTTGAACTGCCATCGTTTGGTGTAATCCGCGACAATAACCACGCGTGATATCTCTCTAGGTGCTGTCAAGTTCGTGCCGTTGTGTCCTTTTGGCCCGGACAAATCCCGCTTTCTCGAATGCTCTAGAGAATCAGCTCTATTCTCATAGGGAAGCGACCCACTTCCACATTCAGATAGGTGAGTTCCATCAAGAGTGTTTACTTCTACACCCCACTTCAATCTTAAATTGAAACTATAGAACTCATTAAGACTTAGTTAAAATTCATCCTTCACATGCAGTCACACTATCACGTCTACACCATAGGGAAGGGCGTAGAATGAAATTCTCTTGATAGTGTTTACCTTGACCCACCACAAATTAGTTGTCTCATTCAAAACCTTGATCTTGGGATCTCCAAAAGAAGGTTGAGTATCCTTCATGGAAAGTTTATTTAATGAGCCTAAGCCCCATCCCCTCGATGCATTATTAACTATCTCCTTGGACAAACCTTTCACAAAGGGTCCGCGATATTCTCCTTAGACTTTACCCAATCAATTGAAACATCGCCTTTTGAGATTAGTTTTTTCGAGGTATTATGTCTTCTTTTAATGTGTATAGACTTCCCCATTATAGTAGTCGTTTTTAGCCTTAGCTATAGCAGCTTGATTATCACAATGTATAGATATAGCCGGCACGTGCCTATGCCGAGAGGAATGTCTTCTAAAAAAGCATCTTATCCAAGCGGCTTCCTCTCCCGCTTTATCTAACGCAATAAACTCGGATTCCATAGTGGATCGAGCTATGTAGGTCTGCTTTGGAACTCTTCCAAGAAACAGCCCCACCGCTAGAGTGAAAACATATCCACTTGTAGACTTAGTCTCCCTCGAGTCCGATATCCGGTTGCATCACAAAATCCCTCAAGGACTAAGTAGGTACCCTTCATAATTTAAACAAAAGGTCAAAGTGTATTTCAAATACCTCAACACTCTAAAAAGTGCATCCAGAGTGTTCCCGCCTGGATTACAAGTATACCTACTTAACCTACTCACAAAGATAAGCACTGCCTGCCTAGTACAGTTCATCAAATACATCGACTTCCTATAACTCGTGAGTATTCAAGTTGTGACACTCCATTACCCTTATTCTTTTTGAGTCTACAACAAGGATCATACGGAGTATAAGCGGGTTTACAATCAAAATGATTGAATTTTCTAAGACAAATTCAACATAATGAGATTGACTAAGACTATAACCTTTAGAATTTCTTCTAATTTTCATCCCTAAGATTACATCTGCGGGGGCCTAAGTCTTTCATGTCAAAGTTCTCATTTAGCATGCTCTTAGTGGAATTAATTACATCCATGTTTGTACCAAGTATAAGCATATCATCAACATACAAGCATACAATCACACATGCATCATTCACAAGTTTAGTATAGACATACTTGTCGATTCATTGATTTTAAAACCACTAGAAAACATTACATGATCAAATTTTTCATGCCATTGTTTAGGTGCTTGTTTCAATCCATACAAAGATTTTTCAGTTTACAAACTTTGTTTTCACAACCTTTCACTACAAAGCCCTCGGGTTGTTCCATGTAAATTTCTTCATCTAATTCACCATTTAGAAAAGCTGTTTTTACATCCATTTGATGTATCTCTAGATTATGAACCGCAGCTATAGCAATTAACATCCTAATGGAAGTAATTCTCGTAGCAGGTGAGTAAGTATCAAATAAATCTACACCTTCCATTGTTTATAGCCTTTAGCTACTAACCTAGCCTTGTATTTTTGAACAGTTCCATCTATGTTACGTTTCCTCCTGAAGATCCATCTACATCCTATGGCCTTACACCCTCGGGGGTAAATCTACCAGACTCCCCATGTATCATTTTATTTGATGGATTACATCTCACTAACAGAGATGACTCTTTCCACCATGGAGCTTGAGGAAGAGTCATGGCTTTCTATAAGTCCCGAGGATCGGACTCGCTAGTGTTACGGGCGTCAGGTCCAAAGGAGGTTTTGGTTCTAGCCCTTTTTACTTCTCCTAGGCTCAATTTCTACTTCGTCTTCCTCTAAAGGTAAAGTCTGACTGGTTGAAGGGACATCTAGGGGATCAAGACCTCTCTTACGAGAGTCAGATTTCAAAGGAAAAACATTTTCAAAGAACACAGCATCCCTAGATTCCATAATAGTATTCACACCAATTTCAGAAATTTCAGAACTCACAACCATAAATCTATATGCAGGAGTATGCTCAGGATACCCTATGAAGACACAGTCAACAGTTTTGGGTCCTATCTTGGTTGCTTTAGGTTTAGGGATATGAACCTTAGCCAAACACCCCCACATTTTGAAGTATTCAAAAGAAGGTTGTCTACCTTTCCACAATTCATATGGAGTTTTATCTGATCCTTTAAAGGGTACTCTATTTAGATATAGCAGGATGAGAGGATAGCTTCCCCCCACAAGTTCGAAGGTAATCCTGAACTAATTAACATGACATTCATCATATCCTTAAGGGTACGGTTCTTACGTTCAGCTACACCATTGGACTGAGGTGAATAAGGAGGGGTAACCTCGTGCATTATGCCATGTTCTACACAGAAATCTCCTATCGGAACTCTGTACTCACCACCACGGTCAGACCTAACTGTTTTAATGGTAGTATTTAGTTGGTTTTCAACTTCTAGTTTATACATCTTAAAGGCTTCTAAGGCATCATCCTTACCTCTAAGCAAATATATATGACAGTACCTAGTACAGTCATCTATAAAAGTAACAAACCATTTCTTACCACCTCTAGTTTGAACCGATTTCATGTCAACTAGGTCTGAGTGAATTAATTCTAAGGGTTTAGAATTTCTATGAACTTTTTTGCTAAAAGGTTTTACGGCATACTTTGATTCTAATGATACTTCACATTTGTGTTCTTTTTCCAAACTAAATTTGGGTATGCAACCTACATTAGCTAGTTTATGCATTGACTTATAATTTACATGTCCAAGTCTACCATGCCAAACATTCAAAGACTCACAAACATAAGAAGAATCATTCTTATTCATTACAAGCGAGTTTACATTAAGCTTTCTATACGAGACCCTCGGTCTTATAACCCTGCCCCACATAATCCTTACCCTTAGTTACAACACATTTCCCGATTCTATTACAATTTTAAAGCCCTTATCATCTAAAACACTACAAGAAACAAGATTTTTGCAGATGTCCTAAACATGAAGAACTTCATTCAATGTGAGAGTTTTGCCGGAGTTAGCTTGAGCCCAACTTTGCCTTTTCCTACAACCGCAGCGCAGATGAGTTACCCATATAGAGTTTTTCTCCTTCCCCTACCTTTATCATAGGAGGTGAACATATCTCTCGTTTCCACGACATGTTTGGTAGCCCCCAGTCTACCCACTAATCTCTCACATTTGTTACCAAATTAACTTGAGACCTAGTACTTAAAATTCATCTTTGTTGTTTTCAACCAAATTAGCATTATTTTTCTTTTTAAGGTCATTACGGTTTCTGGTGAACCGGCCATATGGCCAGGATTTCCATAAGCATAGCAATCATCCTTAATTTTATTAATGCTAGATTTGGTTTTCTGAAACATACCTTTCTTGCACGGAGGTTTCTTGGAGTTGTTTGATTCTTATCGGCATTGGAACCTTTGTGTTCGGTCACATGAGCTTTGTTTTACATGTCCCTTGCAGAAGATACATTTTTGTCCTTGGAGCACAACAATTCTTCAACTTGAATCTTCTTACCCAAATCAACCATAGTGACTTCACCGGTTTCATGTCTCGCTTCTTCTTGTACTCGCACCGGGGAAGAAGGCAATTTCTCAATGACGCAGACACTTGAAAGTTTCATCAATCATCATATTGATAATTGATAGGGTGTAGAATATATCCTATTTACTATTTATTGTTTATGCTTTCTTTGCTATTTTTCTTGTAAATTATGTATTTTACGCTTGTTTTGAGTTTTGTAGCTACTTTGGAGTCACACGGAGGAAAAGAAGAAGAAATTACCCAATTTGAGCCAAAAGGGCAAAAAGGTCATTTCTGGCGATTGATATATGGAGCCCAGTTAAGGTTAAGGGGCAGCTCTTTTGGAGGATTACTAAAGCCAGGCCTAGTCAAGGTTAAGGGGATTGATATCGGGTACCCCTTATCATCTACCGAGAGGGTGCATTTATCGGATCTCATGTGGGGTGTCCCTAGCTCCGTGTAGAAGGGTACCTTTATCCATTCTCATACTCCTACCCTAAATTGAGAAGATTATTTCTCAATCATTTTTGTGCCCGAAATCAAGACACGAAAGAGGCGCAACCATAAGGCCAGAGATTGAGATCGAGATCGAGAAAATGATGAAGTATGAACTTGAGGTTGATGCACTTTTGTTGCTTTGGGAAACAGAGATGAAGTAGAAATTCAAGTTAGGGTTCGAATCGATGAAGGAATTGAAGCTCAGGGAGATTTAAGGGGATCAGAGATGTTGAAATCGAAAGCAGATGAGAAGAAATTAGAGGTTGTTCTCGATTTGAAATGGGTATGGATTCTCGTGATGGCGGTTTCAAGGGTGAAGTGATGAATTAAGGGATTTGTGGTTGTTGATTCGATGGAAAGGAAATTGGAAGTTAGGGTTTGCTGTTTTTGTAAATCAGATGAAGATGGAGATTCTGCTATGTAGAGATTGGTGGTTCGTAGTGGGTTCGTCTCAAAGACTGCAGTCGAAGGTTTTGATTGATGTGGATAGATTAGGGTTTTGCTGTTAATCGAGAGATGATATGTTTTCTTTCATGTTCTTCATTCGCCTGGAAGTGAGAAAAAAAACAAATGGCCATGTATTAAAGCCGAGAAACCAAAATCGAAAAGTTGAGTTGCAGACAGAAGAGAGAAGAAGAAGTTCTTGATGGTGCAAAGATGTTGCAATTGATTGGTCGATGGGGCTGTGGATTGATTGGAGAAATGGGTTTGGTTACAATTGATATACTCGGGGAATCGGAGAAGAGAAGTTATTGAAATTGAATCGGATTATGGAATGATAAATGGAAATGAATGGGTGTGGTTTGCAATGTTGATGCTTTTGGTGGGAAGAATAAGGATTAAGATGGCGGCTAATAGAGAAATTGGTAATGGAGCTAGTTTTAGTGGTGACCAAATGGCAGTGGTAATGGAGCTAGTTTTAGTGGTGACCAAATGGGTTAATGTCTAAAAAGGGAAGAGCTGATATGTTGCAATGAAGCTAGTTGGGGGTCTCTGGTGAAGAGTGAATGACTGAGAATTGAGAGATGAAGCTGCAATTGGAAGATTGAAGCAATGCTGAAATGGAGTAAAGCTTAGATGTATGTGCTAGGATTGTCACAGGGAAGAAGGAAACGGCCTGAAATTGGCCTGAGATATGCCCAGAAAACAGAGGAAACTCTGTCTGAATTTTCCCTCCGGCGATTCAACTCGTTTTGAGATGACCGATCCAGTCCGGATCTAGCCGATCCGAAGACAATGCGATCAACCACAGAGTAAGACAAGTCACCCACCTAATCACCGACTCGTTGCGACTGCGTGTCGACTCCTCATTCCCTTGACCCGGTTGACTGACGGTTTGACCATTTGACCGTTAGTCTTAATCTGGGATGATTTGAATATTCCGTCGAATATTCCCTTGACGGCAACAGAACTCAGGTGGCCGGCGGCGACTATTCCGGCCGGATTCCGACCATAATACCAGTTTTCCGGCGAGCCAAAAATTCCAGAATTTTCTATGGATTTCTCTCATGGGTGTGAAGACTTGGACTAGGAATTGGATGGAGAATTGGGCTCAAACTTGGAAAGAGAAGATGGAAGAGTTGAGAAAAGCTTGGATTTGGAAATTGAATTGCTAAAGGAAAAGGATTCTATTCCTTGGAAGATTTGGAGAATATTGAAGCCTATAAATAGAGAAGTTTTCTACATCTTTTATACACCTCTATACACACACACACTTGTGTTTGATAGCTTTTGATTCTTCTTCTTAATTATTTGTGTGAACTTGAAAATTCTCCTTTTAATAATTATTTGTGTGAATTTCAAAAGCATGAGTAGCTAATTTTCTTATTGATTGAGGATGAATTCCTAGTTCTTAACATGATTTGAGTTTTGTTTCAATTCTATCTTGAGGTTTTTCACATAATTATCGTTTGTTTTTACTAATAGGAATGTTTAGTCATTCATTCATTGATTGATAGATTGTTTGGAGTGCACGCTAAATTGATTTGTTAATTTGATCTAAAGCTAGTGAAAGTTAGGAGATAAGTAATCGTTTCTTGACTCTTTACATAAGTAGCAAACACAAGACCTTGCGGAGGGATTCCGTGGAGCAATTGTGTGTGAAAACAACGTTAGCAAGTAAACCTTGATCTAAGAGTTTAACTACTAATATCAACCTAATAAGTTCATAAATCTTAATGCGTTTATTTAAATTACATCTTGAGTGATCTACTTCTAGGTGGTTTGGTAAATAGAATCCGGTGTCGAGAACTTCGTGTGTCCTATGATACAAGGGATTTAGGGGTTTAGCACTGATCTAGCTGCTTTACCTACGGTTGGTGATAATTTGTGACTAATAACAAGTAGAAAAGAACATAACTTTAATCATTGTTTTGCAAACGAAGAAGGATTCCTTGATCTTGTCTCTCTTATTGATTTCAACTTTAACTTTTAATTGCTTTATTTATTTTCTTTTGCTTTATACATCCCCCTTTGTGTGACAATTTTACAACTAGAATCTCTTGCTCCTCGTGGGAACGAACTTGACTACACTATATTATTTTTAATTAGTGGGAAAGATCTTGATTAATTTGTTGTGGTTACGACACGCATCGAATTTTGGGCGATTTTAGTTGTTTTTAGTTTTTTTTGTTTTCTTTTTGCTTTATTCTTGCTTTGTTAGAATCTTTACAAGTATCTAACTTAGTTTTCGAGAATCTTATTTCGGGTGCTATACCTTTGGTGAATGCTTAAAGAGGGCAGACCGAGTTCAATACGTCTTCGATCCCAAGACTCAACTAAAGGATTTCATTCGAGCGGTTAACACTCCACTTCCTCCTTCTTCATCAAGTGAATTCACAGATTCGGACAAAGAGGAAGAACCAATGGCCGATCGTACACTCAAGGACCTAGCTTCTCACAAGCTTGACACACAACAATGGTGTATCCAAACTAACTCAACTTTTGAGATCAAGCCGTGGTTGATTAGAGAGTTACCAAAGTTCCATGGCATGGTGAATGAGGACCCAAACAAACATCTTATGGACTTCTATACCATAGTTATGGCCATGCTTCCACCGGAGACTAATACGGATGGAGCAATGTTGAAAGCTTTCCCGTTTTCTTTGGCGGGCAACGCTAAGGAATGGTTATATTATTTACCTTCCGGAAGTATCACAACATGGAATGGGATGAAGAAACTTTTCCTCGAGAGATATTTTCCCGCATCAAAAGCTACTCAAATTCGCAAGGAGATTTGTGGGATGAAGCAACATGTGGGAGAGACATTGTATGAATGTTGGGAGCGATACAAGAGATTGGTGGCAAGCTGTCCACATCATCAATTTAGTGACGTTATGATACTCCAATACTTCTACGAAGCTCTCAACCCAAGTGATAGATCTCTTCTTGATGCCGCGGGTGGTGGTGCACTAATGAACAAGACTTTGACCCAAGCTAGAGAGTTGATTGAAAGTATGGCTGCAAACTCACAACAATTCTACACAAGAGATAAACCCATGGTTAGGCGAGTGCATGAAGTTAGTGATTCATCATCACATCTTGATCAAAGGATGAGTAACATGGAGACAATGATTCAAAGGATGGCCGTGGTAATTATTCCTGGATGGTGAGACCGAACAAGTAAATGCTTTATATCCAAATCAAAGGCCAAGGTATGATCCATATTCCAATACCTATAATCCCGGGTGGAAGGATAATCCTAACTTTAGTTATGCAAACAAGCAAGCGGCGACTCCTAATCCATATGCACAACAAGGTGGTTTCCAACAATCACGTTTCCAACCTCAACAACAATTCCAACCACAACAAGTCAAGGAGCGATATTCTTCAATCGATGACAAGCTCATGCATTGATGCAAGGTATGCAAGGTATCATCACTTTGGTTCAACAACAACAACAAAAGACCGATTCGGCCATCAAGGATTTACAAACTCAAATGGGACAATTGGCGACCGATGTGAACCTATTGAAATCACAAGCATCTACAACGCTTCCTTCGCAACCATTTGTTAATCCAAGAGAGAATGTTAATGCGGTTACTTTAAGAAGTGGAAGACAAGTGGAGGGTCCAAGTCATCATGAAAAAGCTAGTGAAGAGGTAGTCAAAGATAAGGAGGAGGCTGCACCAATGGAGAATTTAACACCAACCGACCCATCCAAGGAACCGGTTCCTACTTTCACTACTCCACCTCCTTTTCCTAGTTGTTTTGCTAAATCCAAGAAAGAAGCTCAAGACAAGGCACTCATGGATATTTTCAAGAAGGTTGAAATCAACATCCCATTCATCGAGGCCATCAAGACAATGCCACGGTATGCGAAGTTCATGAAGGAATTATGCACAAAGAAGGATAGGTTGCTTGATAATGAAATTACTAAAGTTGGTGAGAGTGCATCGGCTATGCTATTGAAGAAGATGCCTACAAAATGCACGGATCCCGGGTTTCACGGTGCCAATTACTATTGGTAAGCAAAGGTTTGAACATGCTTTACTTGACTTGGGTGCTTCCATTAGTGTGATGTCGGCCGATATATATGACTCCTTGAATCTTGGACCTTTGAAAGAGACAAGAGTTATTATCCAATTAGCAAACAAGTCGAACATATATCCAAAGGGACTTGTAGAAGACGTGCTAGTGCAAGTAAATGAGCTTATTTTTCCGGTGGACTTCTTTGTGGTGGATATGGACAACAATGAGAACCGAGCATCTACTTCTTTACTTCTTGGGAGGCCATTCATGAAGACCGCAAAGACAAAGATTGATGTGGATATGGGTACACTCACTATGGAATTCGACAAGGAGATAATACACTTTAACATATTTGAAGCCATGCGTTACCCAAGTGATGTGCATTCCGTTTACTCCATTGATGTGGTTGATTCATTAGCGCAACAAATGGTGGAATTGAATCGAGAGGATGAACTTGATGTGGTGTTGCAAAAGAGCATTGAATTGGACATCCACGGCTTGTCTAACTTGGATGTTGAAATCTCCAATGAATTGGTGGAGATGTGTGGTGCCTTGGCGACATTACAAGAAGCTAAAAAGGGTAATGTTTCATATATTTCTTTACCCGTGAATGATGAAATACTTGTACCATCTATTGTGAAGGCGCCCAAACTAGAATTGAAGCCGCTTCCGGACCATTTGAAGTATGCTTTCTTGGGAGATGGAGATGAGCTTCCGGTGATTATTTCAAAGAACCTCACATTGGTACAAGAAGACCGTTTGCTTAGAGTCTTGAGAGAGCACAAAACGGCTATTGGGTGGACAATTGCGGATATCAAGGGCATTAGTCCATCCATGTGCATGCATAGGATTCTAATGGAAGAAAACGTGAAGCCGGTACGTGATGCTCAACGTAGGCTTAATCCTCCCATGATGGAGGTTGTGAAGAAAGAGATACTCAAATTGCTAAGTGTGGGGGTAATCTACCCAATTTCCGATAGCAAGTGGGTTAGTCCGGTTCAAGTGGTACCAAAGAAATCCGGAGTCACGGTTGTTCGAAATCAAGACGATGAACTTGTTCCTACAAGAGTTCAAACCGGTTGGAGAGTGTGCATTGATTATAGAAAGCTTAATTCCGCAACCCGAAAGGATCACTTTCCTTTACCTTTCATTGATCAAATGTTGGAGCGGTTAGCGGGGGCATTCTTATTATTGTTTCTTGGATGGTTATTCGGGATACAATCAAATTGTTATTGCACCGGAGGACCAAGAGAAGACCACTTTCACTTGTCCGTTTGGAACGTTTGCATATAGACGGATGCCGTTTGGCCTTTGCAATGCGCCGGCTACTTTTCAAAGATGCATGGTGAGTATATTCTCGGATTATGTGGAGCGCATCATCGAGGTATTTATGGATGACTTTAGTGTTTATGGCAATTCTTTTGATGGTTGTTTAAACAACCTTGAACTAGTTCTTAAACGATGCATAGACACAAACCTTGTCCTTAATTGGGAGAAATGTCACTTTATGGTAAACCACGGCATAGTACTTGGTCACATTGTGTCCTCTCGAGGGCTCGAAGTGGACAAGTCAAAGATAGATTTAATAAGAAACTTACAATATCCCACTTCGGTGAGGGAGATCCATTCTTTTCTTGGTCATGCAGGTTTCTATAGGCGGTTTATCAAGGATTTCTCCAAAATCTCCATGCCGATGTGCAAGTTATTACAAAAGGAGGTACCTTTCGACTTCAACAAGGAATGCAAGGATGCTTTTGACAAATTAAAGGAAATGTTGACAAGTGCGCCGATTATCAAATCACCGGATTGGAATCTTCCATTTGAATTAATGTGTGATGCTAGTGATTATGCGGTTGGAGCCGTTTTGGGTCAAAGAGTGGACAAGTTGTCCCATGTTATCTATTATGCATCTAGGACCCTTAATGATGCACAAATCAATTATTCTACCACGGAAAAGGAGTTATTGGCTATAGTTTTTGCATTGGAAAAATTTCGATCATACTTGGTGGGTACAAAGGTTATTGTGTATTCCGATCATGCCGCACTAAGACACTTAATAAAGAAGAAAGAAGCTAAGCCAAGATTAATCCGGTGGATCCTATTGTTACAAGAGTTCGACATAGAAATTCGTGATAAGAGGGGTGTGGAGAATACCGTTGGGTTCATCTTAGTAGACTTTTTATGTCTCAAGAAGAACTTCCATTACAAGACCGCTTTCCTGATGAACAACTTTTCTCCATGGAAGAATCAACACCTTGGTATGCGGATATAGTGAATTACTTGGTGACAAGGAAAGTACCTAGTACAATGTCTAATTTCCAAAAGATGAAACTTAAGAAGGTAGCTAAGCAATATGTGTGGGATGAACCATACTTATGGAAATATGGCGTTGATCAAATAATGCGAAGGTGCGTACCTAACTCCGAATTTCAATCCATCCTCTCCTTTTGCCACACTTTTGCATGTGGTGGCCACTTTGGTTCTAAACGCACCGCTCTCAAGGTTCTCGAGAGTGGATTTTATTGGCCCACCTTGTTTGAAGATTCATATGTTTTTTGTAAATCGTGTGATAGATGTCAACGAACGGGCAATCTAGGTGCTCGAAATCAAATGCCACTCACACCAATTCTCGCCGTTGAGATTTTTGATGTGTGGGGTATTGATTTTATGGGCCCTTTTGTCAATTCGAATGGGAACTTTTATATACTTCTTGCCATAGATTATGTTTCGAAATGGGTGGAAGCTAGAGCCACCAAAACTAATGACTCTCAAGTTGTTTGTGATTTTGTAAGGGAAAACATATTCAATAGGCATGGTACACCAAGAGTGGTGATAAGCGATGGAGGCTCACATTTCAAGAAGGCTTTCCACGCTCTCCTCAAAAGTACAACATAACACACAAAATTGGTACGCCTTATCATCCACAAACTAGTGGACAAGCGGAAATTTCAAATCGTGAGATCAAGTCCATTCTTGAGAAAACGGTGAATACCACAAGGAAAGATTGGAGCTTTAAGCTCAATGATGCACTTTGGGCGTATAGAACGAGCGTATAAGACACCGATTGGTATGTCTCCATATAGGTTGGTTTATGGTAAGGCTTGTCATCTTCCGGTTGAACTTGAACATAAGGCTTATTGGGCGATAAAGAAATTCAACATGGAGTATGATGAAGCGGGAAACAAAGGAAGTTACAACTAAATGAGTTAGAGGAGATACGTAATGATGCTTACGAGAGTGCCCGTATTTACAAGGAAAAGACCAAGCTTTTTCATGATAAGATGATTTCTCGTAAAAGCTTCATCGTGGGACAAAAAGTCCTTTTATATCATTCTCGCCTTAAACTATTTCCTGGAAAGTTAAGGTCCCGATGGATTGGACCATATGTTGTTACTAATGTTTTTCCTCATGGTGCAATTGAAATTACTAGTCTTAGAGACAATTCGGTTTCCAAAGTCAACGGCCATAGATTGAAGCCATACTATGAGAACATCGCTTATGTGAATTTGGATGAACTTCCATTTCAAGATTCACTCCCTCTGGAGGAGTAATGTGCAGCAAGAGCTAAGTCGGGCCGTCGACTTTAAAACAAGCGCTTAATGGGAGGCAACCCATCGGTTTTGTATTTCTTATCCTTTTGCTTTTTGTTATTTCTTTTTCTTGTTCCATATCATGTTAAAATTTCCCACCTTGACTTTACTAGGAGGATTCAATTACATTGAGGACAATGTAAGGTTTAAGTGTGGGGGAGTGGTTAAGCATGTATTTAAAAAAAATTACAAAAAAATTAAAAAAAAAAAAAAAAAAAGTTTTACTTAAAACTCCAACTTTTAAAGATTTTAGAGTCACTAGCATACTTCTAGGTATGTTTACATAGAGATTTTGACCGACATAATTGAACTTGGAAATGTTAGAGAACTACATTCGGATTTCTTGTTTGTTAGAGTGTTAAATAATGGATTTAATCATGCCGGTGATGCGAATTTGGTGCAGGGAGAAGTGCATTATTAGAGTTGCTGATCAATCATTAGTGGAGACTACCCGTATTCATATCATGAGAGGCACCGACCAGAAATTTTCCATCTACTAAAGAGCTTCTTTTGAGTGTGTGTCACCGTACGTTAATTCCGGGTAGAATGGTGAGCTACCCAACCTCCCACCAATAGAAGCACTACTCTTTGATCTCTTGAGTGCTAATTTTGTCAATCATAAGGGTGACGTCTATAGATGAAAGCCTCCTTCTTGTAGTTCGATTTGCAGTTAGCACCATTCTCTCTCTCAACAACAACGGATCCATAGAAACACCATCATCATCAACAATGAGCGACATCAAAATCTACAAGGAAAGTTGGAAAAAGTTCAAAGTTTACAAGCAACGGAACGAGAAAAAGAGCAAATTTCAAATTCAAGTAAAGCAACATACAAAGAGCAGATTTTTACATATATGTTGAGGACTTACAATACAATGAGGTAATTCTATATCCAAGTATGAAGACTTATTCATAAAAAAGCGAAGAAAATTAAAAGGTGAGAATTTTTGAAGTTTATGATTTCAAGACGATACAAGTTGTGAAGAATCAAGCGGTAAAATACTTCTCCCACGGCCATGGTTTATTTTTGTATTTTATATCTCTTGTTTCAAAAAAAAAAAAAAAAAAAAAAATGAAAAAAAAAAAAAAAAAAAAAAAAAAAAAAAAAAAAAAAAAAAGAAAAAATTTGTTTTTATTTATTTAATAAGCCGTGGGAAAGGAAAATCTATAAGGAAGTTTAAAGCGACAAGGATTATTAAGATAAAGAGTTACAAATTGTTAAGGATTTATGAAATTCGAGAGTTTATCATCAATAGTTGAAACCGAAGACGAAGACCAAGAGGATAAAGACGAGGAGCGGAAGATGTTTCTATTGGATGTCGTGAGAGTGGTGTTATCATAATTGGCGATCGGATGTGAAGGTGAGTAAGTAATCTCATCCTCGATAATAATGGTTGATTTCCTTTCTTAGAGATCGTCGAGAAAAATGGTTTTCAAAATATTAAAAGATGTGGGTTTTTAAAAATATTTCGGAAGTTATCCTTCCCACCATTCAACGTGTTGCGAATTCTCTCTTCATTCCTACCTGCACACATGTGAGAACCATAAAAAGCAGTCTTTTTGAGTGCAACTATCATAAAATGCTTATTGATCCTTTTTGGTGAGGCATAAGTCGAGGCGAAATGCTTATTGATCGTTTCTCAAACACGCGTTCTCTCATTATGGTGTGGTTATTTCTCACTCAACATTTAAGAATGAGAATATGTTCTTTAGTATTTCTAACTTCTTATTACTAGCATGCAGAAACTCTATGTCCTCATAACTCTTTGGATGCTTGTGACGCTTGAACGCTTTGAAGTTGTGAGTTTTTAGTTTGATTTGCTCGAGGACTAGCAAAGTCTAAGTGTGGGGGAATTTGATAGGGTGTAGAATACATCCTATTTACTATCTATTGTTTATGCTTTCTTTGCTATTTTTCTTGTAAATTATGTATTTTACGCTTGTTTTGAGTTTTGTAGCTACTTTGGAGTCACACGGAGGAAAAGAAGAAGAAATTACCCAATTTGAGCCAAAAGGGCAAAAAGGTCATTTCACAAGCGATTGATATATGGAGCCCAGTTAAGGTTAAGGGGCAACTCTTTTGGAGGATTACTAAAGCCGGGCCTAGTCAAGGTTAAGGGGGATTGATATCGGGTACCCCTTATCATCTACCGAGGGTGCATTTATCGGATCTCATGTGGGGTGTCCCCTTCTTACATTGGGTACCTTTATCCATTCTCATTACACAACCCTAAATTGAGAAGATTATTTCTCAATCATTTTTTTGCCCACAAATCAAGACACGAAAGAAAGCAACCATAAGACCGAGAGATTGAGATCGAGATCGAGAAAATGATGAAGTATGAACTTGATTGATGCACTTTTGTTCTGGGAAACATGAGATGAAGTAGAAATTCAAGTTAGGGTTCGAATCGATGAAGGAATTGAAGCTCGGGGGAGATTGAAGGGGATGAGAGATGTTGAAATCGAAAGATGAGAAGAAATTAGAGTCTGTTCTCGATTTGAAATGGGTATGGATTCAGTGATGGAAGTTTGCGGGTGAAGTGATGAATTAAGGGATTTGTGGTGTGATTCAAGATGGAAAGGAAATTGGAAGTTAGGGTTTGAAGCTTTTTGTAAATCGAATTGATGGAGATCATGTATGTAGAGATTGGTGGTTCGTAGATGGGTTCGTCTCAAAGATCAGCTATGAACGAAGGTTTTGATTGGTGTTGTGGATAGATTAGGGTTTTGTCGTTAATCGAGAGATGATATGTTTTCTCTCATGAAGTTCAAAAACAATGCATGGAAGTGAGAAAAAAGAAGTTGAGTTAGAGCATGTAGTATTGAAATTGTTCTTGATGAGAAACCAAAAATCGAAAGAAGTTGATTCAAGGATTTTGGTTAAGGATGAAGAAAAGTGAAAATTGTTCTTGAATTGATGGAATGAGGTGAATGGTGATGGTTGGTTTGCAATTGATTCAACCAAAGAGGAGAGATGATGAGCCTTGTGTGGGATGAAATGGAAATGAATGTTGCAAGTGAAGAAGCAAGGATTAAGATGGCGGGAATGAGCTAGTTTTAGTGGTGACCGGATGGGTTGAATGGGTGAATCATAGGAGAAAAAGGGAAGAGCTGATATGTTGCAATGAAGCTAGTTGGGGGTCTCTCGGTGAAGAGTGAATGACTGAGAATTGAGAGATGAAGGAATTGTGGAAGATTGAAGCAATGCTGAAATGGAGTAAAGCTTAGATGTATGTGCTAGGATTGTCACAGGGAAGAAGGAAACGACCTGAAATTGGCCTGAGATATGCCCAGAAAACAGAGGAAACTCTGTCTGAATTTTCCCTCCGGCGATTCAACTCGTTTTCATGACCGATCCAAATGATCCAGCCGATCCAGCCAAGACAAAGTAAGACAAGTCGACCACCTAATCGCCTGACTCATTTGCGACTCAGTGTCTGACTCCTCATTCCCTTGACCCGGTTGACTGACGGTTGACTGACGGTTTGACCATTTGACCGTTAGTCTTAACGGTGGACTGACGGAATATTCCGTCGAATATTCCCTTGACGACAACAGAACTCAGGTAGCCGGCGGCGACTATTCCGGCCACAATACCAGTTTTCCGGCGAGCCAAAAATTCCAGAATTTTCTATGGATTTCTCTCATGGGTGTGAAGACTTGGACTAGGAATTGGATGGAGAATTGGGCTCAAACTTGGAAAGAGAAGATGGAAGAGTTGAGAAAAGCTTGGATTTGGAAATTGAATTGCTAAAGGAAAAGGATTCTATTCCTTGGAAGATTTGGAGAATATTGAAGCCTATAAATAGAGAGTTTTCTACATCTTTTACACTCCTCTCTACACACACTACACTTGTGTTTTTGCTTTTGATTCTTCTTCTTAATTATTTGTGTGAACTTGAAAATTCTCCTTTTAATAATTATTTGTGTGAATTTCAAAAGCATGAGTAGCTAATTTTCTTATTGATTGAGGATGAATTCCTAGTTCTTAATTCATGATTTGAGTTTTGTTTCAATTCTATCTTGGGGTTTTTCACATAATTATCGCTTGTTTTTACTAATAGGAATGTTTAGTCATTCATGATTGATTGATAGATTGTTTGGAGTGCACGCTAAATTGATTTGTTAATTTGATCTAAATCTAGTGAAAGTTAGGAGATAAGTAATCGTTTCTTGACTCTTTACATAAGTAGCAAACACAAGACCTTGCGGAGGGATTCCGTGGAGCAATTGTGTGTGAAAACAACATTAGCAAGTAAACCTTGATCTAAGAGTTTAACTACTAATATCAACCTAATAAGTTCATAAATCTTAATGCGTTTATTTAAATTACATCTTGAGTGATCTACTTCAAGGTGGTTTGGTAAATAGAATCCGGTAGTCGAGAACTTCCTTGTCCTCGGTGATACAAGGGATTTAGGGGTTTAGCTATCTGACCCGCTTTACCTACGGTTGGTGATAATTTGTGACTAATAACAAGTAGAAAAGAACATAACTTTAATCATTGTTTTGCAACGAAGAAGGATTCCTTGATCTTGTCTCTCTTATTGATTTCAACTTTAACTTTTAATTGCTTTATTTACTTTCTTTTGCTTTATACATCCCCCTTTTCGTGACAATTTTACAACTAGAATCTCTTGCTCCTCGTGGGAACGAACTTGACTACACTATATTACTTGTTAATTAGTGGGAAAGATCTTGATTAATTTGTTGTGGTTACGACACGCATCAATAATTTGCTGGAATTCAAGGAATTGATCAACCACAGATTTGTCATTCGACATTTTGTATTCCATGAACTTAGCTACCAAAAATTTCTTACTTCCAGCAGTTTCTGACTTGGTATTTTGCCTCTAAAGCAGCCCATAAATCAAAAGCATTAAAGTTCTCTTTTGCAATATAGAAGTCATACATAACATCTTCTAAACAAGTTGAGAATATGATTTTTGGCCATATAGTTCGCTGAACCCAATCCTCCAACTCAAGTTCACGTCCCATATCCTTCATACCCTCATCAAAAGGAACCAAAACATAATGATCCAACTCATGATAACTCGTAAAAAATAACATCTTCGATTGCGATCTTTTGAAGTCTTTCCCATTAAACTTTGCGAGGCCTTTCAACATCGTTTTTACCCATTATTCTGAGACAGAAAAGAACTATTGTGTTAAGATTGTTACGATGTAACAATAAAACACTAAAAAGAAGATGTGAATAAGTTATAAGTAAAATTGCTGAAAGGTAAATAAGCACTCAATGGACATCAAAACAGGAAGGCAGTCACGTGTTCAACACGCCGTCCTTAACACAATAGTTGACCGATGACGCCTCAAGAATGAGTGATGCCTATACCACGTGGTCAAGTTGTATCCGAGGATAAAATCGCATGTTGCAAGTATTGTTAGCACTAAAATACTTGCCCACTCTTACGAACTCAACAACAAAGCACGGAATAAAAAGAAAAAGACCACACGAGAGGAGAGAGACGAAAAGAAGAGGATAATAGCTCTTACGGACACGAATTGAAATGAAGGTTTGAGTTTCTTTTATAGCAGAAATGGGAGAGGTGCGATAAATGCAATTGACGGAGAATCAATTACATGCGCCATGCAAGGCAATAAAGAAAAAAACGGACGGAAAACAGACTATGGCATTTACTCGAAATTATGTCGATATCTTTTGATTTTTTGGAAAGAAATCAATGTTAAAATATGTCGTCATAACTTAAACTAGGCAATAAAAAGTATTGCGCCTGGTCGACACCCCCACATTAATGCAAAATTTGATTTGATTTTCAAAACGTTTTAGGAATTAATTCAAAAGAATTATGACCAAAAAAGATAAGTCTTGGTTGACTTTGTCCCCACGGTATTACGAGCCCGAGCCTTAAGCCCAAGCCTTAGTGGAATCAAAAATATTTCGCCCCCCCGTTTCCACCCACATTGTTTTACTAACTATCCATAAAGGAATAGCTATATAGCGGATATCATCTTTAGTTATATCCAATGTGGGACTAAAGGTTCTATTTCATTCACTCATATGAAAATGAGTAAGAGCTCTTAGAGACCCAAAGGTTCTAAGTTCCATTCCTACCAAAACCATAAAATCAAAACATTAAAAACTCATTTTCTCCAACAAAAACAGAGGAAGTAATATTAGCCATCCCTAACGTGTAGTTATTTTCTCTTGAACTCTGCCAAAATCATCAAGAAGAACAATATAACACAATCACGTTCATGTTCAAGATAGTTTCTTTCCCGAATTAGTATTCTTTTCATTCTGATTGATCACCATTATACTTTTTCTATCAAATGAATTCCTCTTTCAAAGCATTAGAATTAATAGAGCAAACTTGGAAAACAAAAGTCTCTGTAATCATGGATTTGGGTGTCTAAAATCACATCAAGGTTTACTTGGTGGTGAATAATTCAATTTGCAATTATACTTCAACTTCACAACTATATTTGGGGAAATCACGGTTAATCGAAATGTTATGTAGGATTTTTAAAACAATTTGTTGGAGTTTCATTACTAGATTTGGTCTCATGTAGCTTGTTGTAATATAGATCGATCTTTGTAAGCTGTTTTAATGTAGGAAACATACACCCAAGGATAAGGCTATAAAAACATCACAATACCACTTAGAGGTAGAAAATAAATTTCATAAATCGAAAATCGACCATCTTTAGGTTTGATGCTAAGGGTCGTATTCATAGTGATCATTGAGACAAATCCTCCATGATCTAGTAAATGTAGACTCTAGGGCAATCCTAGTTAAATTAATACTCAAAAGTCAAAACAACATAAACTACTCGACTTGAGCCCATTTTCTCTTTGGGCTTATCAATGCCTAACGTACATGACGGCACTATGGCCGGTCTTTGCAAGTGAAGCACAATGATTGTGTGTTACATAGTTGCAGGCCAAATCCAGTCTCCCACCTTAATGGTGCAATGCGAAGTCATAATAGCACAACATAGGCTATAATAGTGCAACGCAAGCCATAATAGCGGTATTACTGTATAGATTGTCAAGTGTCAAGAATGGCATAAACCCACGGTGCCAATGTACTTCAAGTGCAACATTACATTGTAAACACATTTGGCTAAGTGATGAAGCTTATTGGCCGACACAATGAAGCTTCATTGAGAAAACAAGACATGGCCAAAGTGACGGATGCAACATGCGATGTTGGCATCGATGCATATCCATGGAATTAAGTTGGCCCAAGCTCAAGGAGGATGCAAGAGTGAAAAATAGACTAAGAGTTGGTCTATGGCATATATTCAAGGTTGGCCAAACCTTTAATAATGCAAACAAGTTGGTAATGCAAGAGTTGCATTCTTTGTTGTCAAGCTAATTGGCGATGTGAAGCATATATGACACATGAGCAACTAGAGTGAGCCTAAGGAGCTGGCATCGATGTTTGAAGCTTAAGGAATGTCCGTGCATGAGTTTAGAATGATAAGCATGCAGGCCCAAGAGGGCTGAACGTTGGCGCAAGGCACACTTCAGTATGCCACAACAAGTGGTACAATATGGCTCAAGTGACGGTTGCAAGTTAGTTACGAGATTCACAAGCATGCCAATGATGCGTGATGAAGAGGAGCGGTTATAAATGAGTTTATAAGCGTGGGAGAAGAGTTTTAACTGCTAAAAAACAGGTGTTGGATGATTGGCGCGAGTTGGAGAAGAACTGGCCAGTTAGCACAGTTATTGGCGGTTGGCAGAACTGCTTTATGGGACAAATGGCCGTCCCATACGTGTGTAACGCTTATGCACGGTTTGGCCAAGTAAAGCTGCTATATAAATAGTCTAAGGCTGGGAAAATTCGGCGAGGCTTGCAAGGAGTGCATATATGAGGCTTGAGGTTTGCATATGTGAGTGAATAGGAGAGTTTTGTAAGACTAAGGCTTGGTTCGAAGGTGAAAAAGTCATGTAAGTCCCCAAGTGGCCAAGTTTTGTATTTCTATCTTGATGCAATAAAATGAGTTGATTGTGTCATGTTCTAAGTGTTCTTGGTTGATGATTGTTGTTGGTAAAGTATGGCAAAGATTGAATGCATTATCGGGTCTATTTGATGAGTTTGAGAAGATAAAGAAGGTTAAAGACTTAAGTGATAAACTGAAGAGTTAGCTATGTGTATTGGTACAAACTTATAAGGCTGAAGTGCAATTGGGTGAAGCTTTATTCACAGAACCATTGTGTTGTCGAGTTACACTTTCAGAAATTTGCGAGAGGCATTTGGAGGTGTGACAATCGGGTATCGGCCGTGTTTGGTACACTGATTCGAGTGTATTTGTTGGATAATACACCAGTACTTCTTTCTTTCTAAAGATATTTTCCAGTGAGCAATTAAGTGGCGCATTATTTTCAGAGTTTTGCATTAGAAATGAGTTCTAATGGCATGATGATCGACGAAGAACTACTGCGAGTGCGTTTGATCAACTTGAGGAGTACGGTGATCTTGGCGATTTAACCATTAACTTCATTGCAAATGGCATTGAAAATCCTCTTGTTTCTAAAGAAAATGGCAGGATAGAGACCTACTTGAAGGAAGAACGTCAGATTGGTTTAAAGAATTCGATGGCAGGGTAAGTGCTGTAGAAGACAAGGTGTTTGATGCAACCCTTCTGAATTGTGAAACCAATACTGAAGTGACTGAATTGTAGGTGCAATTCAGTGACATAAAGACCATACTAACAAGCCATGCGAAGCAAATGTCTCGAGGAAGTGGCAAGCATTCGCGCTTAATCGATAATCTGCATGTTTTAGGGGCAAAAGTGCATGGAGAAAGCTCTAATCGAGTCTCCCGAGCCAAGAATTTACGCGGAGTTCCGTAAATGCTAGAGAAATTGAGAACTTCTTGTATGACGTTGAGGCATACTTTGAGGCGAATGGAACTGGGGAAGGACAAAAAGTAACTCTCGCAGGCAATTACCTTGGTGGTGATGCAAAGGTTTGGTGGAGAACTATGCTGCAAGAAGATGAAGCTGCTGGTTAAGCCAATCCTATGTCATGGAATGACATGAAAGATGGACTGAGATGTCAGTTCTGGCCAAGTAATGGTGCTTGGTATGCAAGAGAAAGTTTACGTAGGCTAAAAATGACAAGCACTCCACAGTCCTATGTTGAAAACTTCTTTTCATTGGTGCAAGAGACGTGTGGCATGAGTGAAGAAGATCAGATGTTCCAATTTCTGGTTGGCGCAAGTTCAAGTGTGATTGCTAAACTTAAGAAGCGAAAAGTGCAGAGTATCCAGATGGCTATGCAAACAGTAAGAGAGCTTACTAATAGCACAACGACTGAAGACGTGCAAAGCTGTGAAGGAAAAGCCAAAGGAAAGGAAAGATCTGTTGGCAGTAAGCGCAAGCATGAACCTAAGGAAGAGGAACAGCTCCCTTCATCCCGGAAGTTTAGAGGATGTTTCATTTGCAAAGTTTTACACTTCGCTAGAAGCTGTCCACTCAAGGCACAACTCAATGTATCAGTTGGGGATGATTATGGGAATCATTCTAACAAGACTCGTGAAGGCCGAAGTGAAGGTTCAAGGAAGAGACCTCGTAGAGAAGTGGTCGCTAACTTCGACAAAAGAAACTAAGCTAAAAACAAGTAAGTGTTGTTGTCTCCATTGGCAACACTTTGAATGCCAAAACAGGAATGTTTTTGGCCTTGTTTTATGTAGCTTGAGTTGTTAGTTTTTGCAAACTTTGTGTGTAGAGTTTAGTTGTACAGACTTTTATGTCTTCAAGTTTGTATATACTTTGCTTTGGTGTAAGCAAGTTCCTTTGTTAATGAAGTTTTAGCTTTCCAAAAGTGTGATCAAGTGGATCAACCATGTAATGGTACATGGTATTTTCATGTAAGAACAGTAATGAATGAAGGTTTTTTCGTTTATAAAGTCTTGCCTCTTTATTTACGATGTAAAGCTAGTTCATGGGGAGATGCTGCAAGTAGCATACTTAGACTAACGTATGCAATGACAAGACAAGTTGAAAGCTAATAAGAAAAGCATAGGACAAGGGTCCTAGTTGATGTAGAAGTGATGTTGTTGTTTGGGAGATTGCAAAATGGCACAATGGCAGATGGGCAGCGACAGTGCAAGCAATACAACAAGTTAAAAATCATTTTATCAACAAGCATGAGTTGGGTAGAACTCATAGCCTTAGAGAAAGACACACACTTTCCAGGCAATTAGCAATGCAGTTCAAATGAGTATTTGGAGACATATTGGCTTTGAAAGCATGGCATATGGACATCTAAAGGGTTAGCTATGCTATGTCCAAGAGATAGTTAGTCACGGTTTTGTAAATGGGCTGTGCGACTCAATAGTTTTTACGTATATAAGTTGAGCAAAGAAAACTTGTCATGAGTACGAGTATGCAAGATGGCATAAGTATAGAGCTTATACTTGATGGCTACATTCATAGAAATGAGTTCTTGAATAATATTTGCATAATCATAGTTTGGCGAGGCAAGAAGTATTGAATACGAGTGTCTTATGCAAGAGAACCCCTATTTACTTTGTGACGTGCTTAATGAGGATCACGGAGAACAACAGTTCAAAGGCGGGTTTCCAGCAAAATTGATTGAAAACGAGGCCAAGTCGTTTATAAGTCCTTATCATGTTGAGTATGATAATAAGGCAAAGTCGGAAAGCGTGAGACTATGGCAATGATCGTGGTGATCAGTAGAAGAAGAATCATTCAGTGCGTTTACTTAGGTGTAAATGATTCAATGCAAAATTCAAGCTAAAGGGAATTGGCTAAGAAGAATTTCAGATTTGCATTTTGGTATTGATGCATTTGAGTAGCAGCATAAGCGTAGTGCACAACGCCGAGATGTGGCTCAAAGATATGAGATCAATGGCAAAGCAACAAAGCTAAGTGATGCGGATGCAATCGGAGGGGACCATTGGAAAGGGTTAGACAAAAGTAGTTGCCGATTTTCAGAAAAGGTTCTGAAGACAAGTGAAGCAAAGTTAAGATAAGTATGGTGTTCATACTGGGTCGCGTCCAACGAGGACGTTGAACTAATTAGGTGGGGGAGGTCTATGATAGTCACTACAAAAATACTTAGTTTTAGTCACGCCAGATGGCCGTGGCATTTGATCAAAAATCCGTGGCAAAAGATAATTTGCCACGGCCAGGTCCCCGTAACAAATAGTCTTGTGGCTAATACTTTTTGCCACGATGCCAGCCACGATTTCTTCTCCGTCTCTATTGGTATAACGCCATTTTTACCCAGGTCCCATTGTGACTAATTAAGAATTAAGATGCACACGTTTGTGGTAATTTGCCATAATATGTACCAGTACATGGCTATTGCTTTAACTATTTTCTACCGTTATGCTATAAAAGGTCAGTTAAGTTATAACGTTTGGTACAGTATCAAATTGACCTGGAAAAGAGATTTTTACACTGCAATTATTCCAACAACATCATTTATTCATTCAAAAGAGATTACACGGTCATAATTTATTACATTTAAGGAACACAGAGAAAATCTAAACACAACCCAGATTCAATTCTAGAGGCGAGTCTCCAATAAACAATATGGTTGAACGTTAAAAAATAAAGAGGGGTAAAACATACGGGTAGTGTAACAATCCTTAACTTGCAGATTGATTTACCCAGGACTTTGATGTGTTCCCGGAAATATAGTCTCTCATAAGTATGAAGTAACTTCTTTTCCCAGCAACAGGGTGACATGACATCTTGATCCATTCTTGTAAATTCAGTAGGGAATGACCTGTTGAAGCAACATGACTTATTAGTCATTCCATAGCTTCAGAGTAAGCTAAGCTTTTTACAAAAATAAAAAGTTGATATATGCTAAGTGATACAATGTCTAGAAAATGGAAGTAGAGAAGCAGAAAATCCTTACTTTATTGCAGACTGAAGATAAAGCTAAATACATGCCTCTGTAAATATGAAAATGAAGGTTAGAGATGAGTAATGTCAGACTATTGTATGTGGTCCAGAAAATGAAACTAATACACATTCATGCCAGGATGCTCATATATTTTCAAAGTAAAACTAGGAAAAGCTCCTCTTTTCTACCATGCACTAGATGTCATATAACTTCAGATTTTTTCGTTGTATAAGCCTACAAAACTACTACAAGATCTGATCAATCCTGAACCCCGGCACTTGACAAGAACCTGAGATTACCCACCTCCATCTCGTCGGTTTTACGGAGCATCCTGGACGTAGCCTTAAGGAAAAATGTGTACACACGATAATTAATTATATCGCTCACCTGAATAACACAAAAAGAAATTAAAATACATTACAAAGAGGATGAAGAAAACAGAACCAACCACTTGAAGTTCCGAAACACAGTATCACTTAAATATGTTTGAAAAATTTAGTTAATTTTAGAGGATCAGCTCCACCAGATATCAATTTGCCAAACTCTCTGGTTTCTCCGTGTAGTGCAGAAGCTTATTGGTTTTTGGATCACTATTGATATTTGCCAAACTCACTCACTGTGTCACTGGTTCAACCAAAACCTGAAATAAGAGAAGTGGAAGCATCAACAGTAACTTAAGAGTTCTAAAATGTTTGAAACTTAATTTCCAAAATGTAATTTCATGCTCGCATTCATTACCTTTCTTCGTAAAATCATTCCTATCCTACCAAGTTCCTATGAGCACAACATGAGAAGTTGGAAGCAACAGGAATATCATGAAGAGTAATGAAATGAAACTCTTTCCAAAATGAAACATTTTACTTTGTATTCATCACTTTTCTTAGTAAAATCGTTCTTATATATCCCACCAAATTCCTATGACATTACTTAAATGTTTAAGAATACATTACCTAGAAACATTCTGTATTTAGTAACCTTGGTAGATCCTAATCTCAGTTTCTTTGGTTTACACAACATAATTGCGTCCACATATGTTCTATCAACATAAAACAAAAATCAATTAACACAATAAACAAGATCATCATAAGAACAACCGATCAAGTTAGAAATCCACGGGCCTAACTAACCTCGAAAACTGGCTTGCAAGGTTAGGATTGCCCGAGGCTTATTAAGCATGGAACCTAGGTTGCCCTAGGCGATGTGGTACTATTTAACACACACCCCTCAACGACTAGGTCTACACTGACGGAGTGGCACGGAAGCCACGGACACACATTGTCTGGGATACAGAGTGGTACGGAAACCATAGACGCATACTGGCGGGGATACGGAGTGATACGGAAACCACGGACACACGGGGAGTGTTGAGAGAGGTCTGGCTCTGATACCAAGTTAGAAATCCACGGGCCTAACTAACCTCGAAAACCGGCTTGCAAGGTTAGGATTGCCCGAGGCTTATTAAGCATGGAACCTAGGTTGCCCTAGGCGATGTGGTACTATTTAACAGAATAGATACAGTAGATGGTACAATAACACAAACAAAAACCCATACCAGTAATCCTTTTAGAAAACTCATCCTACCAATCTTTAGGATGTTCATCTTTTTCTGATGAAGTTTAAGAATAACCACTAGCACCACAACTTCTATGGACCTTATTCTCTCTTATTTTCTTTTTCCTGTTCCTCTTCTGCTCCCTATAATCATAAATTCCAGCAATTATAAAACTCCATGTCCGTAAATTAGAACAGTAAAATTAATATAGATTAGATTCCAAAGAATTACAAAATAATAATAAATTGCTTGACAAAAAATGGAAAGAATCTAGATTTTTTGAGAGAAGCAAACAGAAAAGGAAATATCCTTTACCCTACTATATTTCAGTACCTAGGGTTTGTAACACGATATTCTCATTATCCATGTTCTCGTTAAAGAGGAAGAAAAATAAAAAAGGAGGAAACTCCGAAAAATTGATTTAGTTTTGATTTGATTTTAATGGTAGTTAAGGTTAAAATGGTTGATACGATTTGTGAGAATAATTCCCTTGTAGGGTTGGAACAATTGGTTTAGTATTGAAGTTTAGGCTTAGGTTTAGGTTTTTTCTTCCCACGAGGAGGACTGAGAGCTATATTTTTTTTAGATTTTTTATGGTGGTTTCGGTCGATAGTGATGGGGGCTGAAAGGAGAAGTGGGTAGGTTTACTTTGGTTTTTCGATCGCGGGCGGAGTTCTCATTCGGTGAGAAATTTGGCGCGATACGGGCAGTTCCTTCACCAGTTACCACGGCCTACTATGTCGTGACTAAAATTTTATAAACACCTTCACAACATACAAATAGGGGTCTACTTTCAGCCCGAAGCAAATACTCCACAACCCGTTGAAAATGAACGATCTACTGCCACGCCCTAGGTTAATCGTGGCAATATGTCATCAATATACACGGCTAATTTGAATCCGTGGCAAAAAACCCGTGGCTAAAACTTGATATTTTTGTAGTGAGTACTGCAAGTAAAGCACAATGATTGTGCGTTATAGAGTTGCATGCCAAATCAGTACTCCGCCGTGATGGTGCAATGAGAAGCCATAATAGCACAACATAAGCTATAATAGTGCAACGCAAGCCATAATAGCGGTATTATGATGGTTATTTTCAATGATGTTGTAGTAATAAGTTCGTTCAAGACTTGTGAAAGCAGATTTTTTAGACTTAATTTTTGTAAATAAAAATAACAAGCTCAATTAAAAAGTTGTTTGGAAAGTATGGAGAGGAAGGGGCTAGGATTCCGCTATTTACCAATTCCAAAGTGATACTAGTTACAATCATGCAATTTCACACGTTCAATTTGATTCTCAACTATTGCAAAAGTAGATTTTTTAGAAACAACAAATGTTAATCCAAAGCATGGGATATCAAAACCTTAGGCTAAGCATATTCCATCAATAGAAAATACAATTGTTTAACAAAAATCATAGAATCTATTTTTAATCTAGGCAAATAATCATAATTAAAATTGCACAAATTAAATGAATAATTAAGAATTACCACTTTTTCATTGGAAAGATAGCTTCCTCCATCGCCCCAAGGATTAGGTTTAGCTCATCATGGTGTAAACTTGCTCAAAAGTTGATTTCATTGCTCAAAAATGGTTCAAAAATGATGAAAAGGAGAAAATGATGAAAATCGGGTGTTTGCAACGTTTATAATCAAGTGCAAACACTCACAAAGAGCAATAAAGATAAATCGCATTTGTTTCTTTTAAGTCTGTCTCCAAACTACGACCCACACCTGCTAGTCTTTGACACTGTTGAAGAACGACGGGCTTCGGCAGTCTGTTCTTCGTGTTCTTCGTCTTCAATGGCAGCAGCAGAGACAAGCTCTGCAACTTTGATTTCTCACCTTATTAACGCTCTAAACTCTCCCCCAAGCTCTCTTCCTTTCCTACAACATACCCAGTACCCCTTTTATACTCTTTAGTGCCTTCAAATCTTCACAATAACTTCAAGAAATCTTCATTAATGCCTTTCATCCCTGGGAATATTTTTCTTACCAAAGTTACGTAATTGTTTGTTTCTTTACCTCGTTCACGCGTCAACTAAAGCTTGCATACCTCAAAACAATCCTACACCTCATCCGATAGAGTAAAACACCATCCAGGCACACGCCAATTAACCAAGAATATCCCGAAATACTTCCTTACAAAATATCATGGAATATATGCACCATGTTTTTGTGTGTGTACACGTAACCACTCCTTTTTTCCTGATTCAAAACAGTCTACCACTCCTGGTTTGTCGTAACTGGCAACTATCAATTTAAACCCAACTCAAACTCTCATTAAATCTCCCCTGAATCTTGTCAGGAACTCGCACGACTCCACAGAACTTTTCCCGCCAAATTTTGTTTAAACGAAGAAGAAAGGGGGAGTCCCCTTATCCGAACTGGGGTGCGAATAGCACTGGGTTGCCCCTTAGCAATTAGGTTGCCCCTTATCCAAAGTGGGGGTCCGTATAGTAATTTTCTCCCACGAGCGCAAATACCACTTTCCGAGCCAATTTTCCCGCAAAAGCTTATTTCTCCAAAAACACCTACAAAAACATAAAAAGCCATAATAAATACGAAATCGAGCACTAACAGTATATACAACTGAGATTATATCAGACACAAAAATGTGTCTATCATATTACTGTATAGATTGTCAAGTGTCAAGGATGGCATAAACCCACATGGCCAATGTAGTGCAAGTGCAACATTACATTGTAAACACATTTGGCTAAGTGATGAAGCTTATTGGCCGACACAATGAAGCTTCATTGAGGAAAGGCAAGACATGGCCAAAGTGACAGATGCAACATGCGATGTTGGCATCGATGCATATCCATGGAATTGAGTTGGCCCAAGCTCAAGGAGGATACAAGAGTGAAAAATAGACTAAGAGTTGGTATATGGCATATATTCAAGGTTGGCCAAAGCTTGAATAATGCAAACAAGTTGGTAATGCAAGATTTGCATTGCTCTTGTCAAGCTAATTGGCGATGTGAAGCATATATGACACATGAGCAACTAGAGTGAGCCTAAGGAGCTGACATCGATGTTTGAAGCTTAAGAAATGTCCGTGCATGAATTTAAAATGATAAGCATGCAGGTCCAAGAGGGCTGACCGTTGGCGCAAGGCAGAATCTGGTATGCCACAACAAGTGGTACAATATGGCTCAAGTGACGGTTGCAAGTTAGTTACGAGTTTCACAAGCATGCCAATGATGCGTGATGAAGATGAGTGGTTATAAATGAGTTTATAAGTGTGGGAGAAGAGTTCTAACTGCTAAAGAACATGTGTTGGATGATTGGCGCGAGTTGGAGAAGAACTGGCCAGTTAGCACAGTTATTGGCGGTTGGCAGAACTGCTTTATGGGATAGATGTTTGTCCCATGCGTGTGTAACGGTAATGCACGATTTGGCCAAGTAAAGCTGTTGTATAAATAGTCCTAAGGCTGGGAAAATTCGGCATGCTTGCAAGGAAAGCATATGTGAGAGTGAGGTTTGCATATGTGAGTGAAAATGAGAGTTTTTGTAAGACTAAGGCTTGGTTCAAAGGTGAACAAGTCTGTGTAAGTCCCAAAGTGGGAAAGTTTTATTTATCTTCCCTTTGATGCAATAAAACGAGTTGATTGTGTCATGTTCTAAGTGTTCTTGGTTGGCTGATTGTTGTTGGTAAAGTATGGCAAAGATTGAATGCATTATGGGGTGTATTTGATGAGTTTTGAGAAGAGAAAGAAGGTTAAAGACTTCCGCTGATAAACCTGAATAGTTAGCTGTTTGTATTGGTACAAACTTATAAGGCTGAAGTGCAATTGGGTAAAGCTTTATTCACATAACCATTGTGTTGCCAAGTTACACTTTCGCAGAAATTTGCAGAGGCATTTGGAGGTGTGATAGGTACCCACTACCCATATCGCATTTTTCTTTTCACGTATCTCCAAGCTTATAGTTAGAAGAAATGGAGGGAAAACAATGGTCTTGTTAGTCTTCTTCCTCTAGAATTGTTACTTGGTTGAAACCGTAAAGGCATGCCCTTTAGTTTGGATCCCAGATAAATTTCTTACTCTTGCATTTACTCGCCATGTCTCGTTTTATCCGAATGAGATATGTATTTAATACGTCAAGAACTAAACCGAATTAATGAAATCAACAAACACTACACCATTTTCGTGAGTCGCAACAGTTCTTAAGCATTTTGGTCGGGGTTGTAACTTCTCACCGTTGTTGCCAAAACGTAATAAATATTTTTAAAGGTTCACTAGCCGTTATGAATTTACATTCGCAATGGTTGTTGTAACATCTAGTATCCGTTATTATGGAAATTCGAAACAATAGGTAATTGTTACTGAATTATTTTGTAATTGGGATGTCGTCTCTACCGTCATTTTATAATAGGTGAAAGCGGTTACTACGTGGTTCATTGAAATGGCTTTCGTGCTGTTGCAACCGTTTGGTAAATTTCATAACGGCTGCTGCGCTGTTACGAACCTTGGTTGCTAATATCAAAAAATGGTGTAGTGAAAATATAAAAATCAAAACCGTGCGTGTAGGACCAGAATATCGCGACAGCAATACTTTGCGAGAGTAATAAACAACTACGTTGCGAAGGTGTCGCAAGAAAATAATTTAAATGACGCATCAGATGACGACAGCCAGAACATGAGAAAAGTGTGAAGACTTGGCGAGATTTAGGAGTGTCGCGACGTCTAACACTTATACACTCGCGACACTTCGTGAAGGATTCCCGAAAATAAAGGACAAACTTTAGTCATCATCCACCGGCACTACCCTATATAAAGGGTCGAGTAAGTTTGTTGTGAGGGAGGTCTTTTTGAATTGTTGAGCAAGATATTAGGAGAGAGAAACTTCGGAGTGTTTGTAATTCCTCTAACTCTGTTCTAACTTTCTTTGTAAACATTTCAAGGAAATAAACAATAAAATCTATAATAATTCACATTCATAATGAGTTAATCAAGTATAATCTAGTGAGGGGTGTAGTGTGGGATTTCCTACAACTACATATGCGCTAGAAATAGGGAATTCACGAAAAATCAAATTCTGTGAAGATCAACATTGTAATTCGAACAAGTTTGGAGTAGTAAGAAAAGAATTATGTGCAATTTACTACAAGTCACATAAGTTAAGAAATGGCTAGAAGAAGGAATACATCAGGGCAGTTAACGATCGTAAGAAGAAGCAATAGATTGGCTGGAGAAAGGAGGAACGAGGTAGGTGAATCTTCAAGAGTAAACGCAAGAGAGGGAGAAGGCCAAATTCCGCCACCAATTCAACCAGCAACAAATAGAGTAATGGATTATGATAGGGTGAGCGTGCATACATGGAGATCAGATTCTATAGAGGAAAGAGAAGAAGTGCAACAATTGATAAATAATAGACAGGAGGAGAGAAACCGAGAAGAGATGGGAGAAACGATCCGTGGAAATGAAGGAATCGCAGCATTAGAAGCGTTGAAACAAACAATACATGAAGAAAGACGGTTAGAAGCAGAAGAACAAGCAAATTTAACAAGGCAAAACCATGAATTAAGAATGGAAAATATGAGGTTGCAGGATAGAAGGTCGAGAAGTAATGCCAGATCAAGATCCAGATCCGCTAGAGAGGATGTGAGAAGAGCATTACCTGTAGAAAATGGTAATGAAGAAAATTTGGAAAGAGAGCTAAATCTTGGCGAAGGAGGTCGCGAAGGAAGAGAAGTGGTAGGAGATCGTCATATTCCACGTCCTGAAGATATACAGAATGGTCAAAATAACGGGAATCAAGAACATGAGCAGCATCAAAGGCAGAATAATCCAGTTAATGAAGAAAATCAGGAAGAAGGCAGAAGAATACTACACGCGAGAGAGACACGAAGGAAACAAAAGGAAATTGAAAATGACATTGAAAACCATTATATTGAACAAATGCGTCTAGCTCGCGAGAGAGAAAGATTGAGAGCAGAAGTAGAAGAACGGGAATTTGAAGAAGCGATTCGGCAGAACAATCATGACAATCGAGAGAGAAGGCGCGAACAAAATCGCAATAACGGAAATATCAACGAAGAATATGAAAGAATACAAAGAAGAGTCGACAGACAACCAAGAAGAGAAAATCACAGATATAATGGTGTGAGAATTCATGAAAGAGATGAGGGAGAGGCTCGCAGAGAAAGAAGAGAGGAGAGTGATGAACCAGAAAATATAAGTAGACGCGAACGAAGAAGGAGAGAAGCAGAATTAAAGAGACCGATAAATTCAAATTCTGAGGCAAATGAACAAATTCTGAGAGAATTGGCAGAGATGAGAGGGATACTGAGTAGCCGAAGAGAAGGAGGGAGAAGACAGTTTGACGAAGCAATCGCAGAGGCTGCGAAAAATCCTTTCACATTAGAAGTGCATCTAGGAGGAATACCCCCAAAGTGCAACTTACCAGCGTTAACCAGCATTTTTGATGGGTCAACTTGTGCAGTACAACACATCAAGGCTTATGTGAGATGTATGCTACAGTGGGAAAACCATGATGCTATACTGTGTAAATACTTTGCGTCAAGTTTAACAGGAGAAGCAATGAAATGGTTTGAGGGTTTACCAAGGAATACAATCACGTCATTCAATCATTTACAAGCTATATTTTTGGGGGCATATATAAGTAACAACTCTCCGCGACCTGGTATTGAAGATGTATTTGGGCTAAAACAAAGAGTTGGCGAAAGCTTGAGATATTTGACCATAAGATAGAAGACAATGTGCAGCGAAATGGCTGGACGAGTGGATGAAAGATACCTCATACTATCATACATAAATGCTATGTTCGCAACCAACCTATTATATGTTCAAGTTTTCAGAGTCAAGAATACAATCACGATGACCGAATTGAGAGAACTGCAAGAGGAATATATTGCTTTGGAAGAAAGACAAAATGAAGTGGAATCGCACCCATCGCGAATACAAGTTCAAGTGTCTGCAATGCAAGTATATTACCCAATTAATACAGACAGTGGAGAGTACCTCGCAAGGGCAACAAGAAAAAGTGGTAGATGATGGACAACCAAAATTAGTAGCCATGGGAGTCGAGATCAGGAAGAATTTGAAAGAGAAAGAAATTACTACAATCGTGGTAGCAATAACAAAATTCAGAGACTTGATTACCCACAAGAAACCTATGGAAGCCAACAACAGAATTATCATAGAGGGCAACGACGTCATAGAGTAGTATGGGAAGAAATCAAGATGCCACCACTAAATACTAGTGTGGAGAAGATATGGGAAGCTATACTCTTGATGGAGAATATACCCGCACCACGGAACATGGGAAATGAACCACCGCCAGGAGACAAAAGTCATGAATTTTGTTCGTACCACCGTTTTCACGGACATTTAACAAATGACTGCAGAAACATAAAGAGAATCATCTTAAGGATGATTGACCAAGGGAAGCTGAATCATTTTTTAAAGAGTGAGGAGAAAGGTCAACAATTACCACCACCACCAGAAATGCATAGAACAAACTCAAAGAAAGGGGAAAGAAACATTTGTTATAGAAGTTGGAGCGAAAGCTAAAATTTGTTTTGTAACTCCATCGTTCATTCATACCGCACAATTGAAGATTTTCATGATAATGTACTCAGTAGAGTCTTTTGTGAGGGATGCTAATGATAAAGAAGTCATGAACGTTGCGAAGACATCGCAGTTAAAAGAGTGGCAATTGCAGATTATTTCTTTCTCGGCAGAAGAAATACCCAAAGGGAGAGAAATACATGATAGCCCATTGGTTGTAAAACTGGACATTAATCCAAAACCTGTTGATGGGGAAGATGATGAAGCAGAAAATTGCTGGGCGATTAATAGGATATTAATTGATACTGGAAGCTCGGTAAATATTCTTTTTTACCATACTTACAAGACAATGGGAGGAAAGGATGAAGAGTTGATACCCTCAACATACAAAATATATGGTTTCAATGGTACCACGAACAAGCCCAAAGGAGAAGTACACATGAGAATACCTTTGCAAGGACTGTCAACTGATATTTTGTTTTGTGTGGTCAATGTGGAGTCCCCTTATAATGCATTGATCGGAAGGCCATGGTTGCATGAAATTCTAGGTGTGGCGTCAACGTATCATCAGTGTATAAAGTTACCCCATCCTAGTGGTGTTGGAATTATAAAGGGAGATTGGATAGAAGGGCAAAAATGTTATGAGGTCGATGTGGAGAGCTGTGAAGAGAGAGCTGCAAAAAAGAAGGGATGGAAGAAGAATATAAAAGAGGAACAAAGAAAAGAGAGGTTGATGGTAGATAGCATAAATATAAGAAGAGAAGACACATTGCGAGGTGAAGATATGAAGGCAGTTGAAAGTCATGTTGAAAGAGAATTATCCAAAGGATTTAGTGATACAGAGGCAGAGGGAAGCAAGAGTAAAAGGTGCAAGAAGGGAATAATGGCGAGAAGTGACAAAAGATTAAGTGGCGAAGGCATGACAATCACAAGAAGAATAAAAGGTAGTTGAAGACACTATGCGAAGTAAATGCGTGAAGGCAATTGAAAATTGTGATGGCAAGGAAACGTTAAGAGATTTGAATGGTGCAGAGGCAAAAAAAAAAAAAAAAAAAAATGAATAGGATCAAAAGGTATAAGAAGTGAATAATGTTGTTATCAAAATTAAGTGGCAGAGGCATATCAAAAGTAGAAGGAAGAAATAATGAATGAAGAAGAAATGTGCGAGAATCTCGCGATAAAGAATGTATGAAAATCCAATTGAAGATTTGAAAAGAGAATAATGCAAACAAAGCAAAATTATGCGAGAGCTTCGCAAACAAAATAACATGAGATTATCAAGAATGAATGATTAATTGAATTAACAAAATGAATGAGTGAGTGAATGGGACGAACCTTTATGGCGTACACCCTAGTTCACAAATGATACTTCGCAAGAGGCAAATGTAAGACCTAAAGTACGTCATATAAGGGGGTATCTCTTGACATGGCTCAGGGGGAAGGTTACACCGCTCCTGAAGCCTGAGTCATGGGGATTTGGGGCCCATAAAAGCCTATCCGGGAGAGAGATCTTGGATTTCCAACTATATATAAGGTTATACCCTGGTTGGACGCCCGAGGATCTCTTCCAAGGAGTCAGTGTATGCTCAAGGCGCCGAGGTACACGGTTGAGCCAAGAGTGCCCGGGCATTTGAAGTGTCTCGGCCATTCTTGGCAAGTCTTGGTATATGCCGCACTCGGCCCGAAGAAAACTCCACTTAGGTGCAGTCCTCGTAACCATAAACCATATAGGTATAAGGGATAAGAGGCTGCGAAAACAACTGGTTGTTGTTAAGACCGGATGGGAGGAGCTAGTCTTGTATGGCTGATGTACGCCTCCTTGAAGGGGAAACCAGGGAGAAGATAAGGGCGACACCCTCCATTAGGGAGAGTGTCAAAACAGACGCAAATGTCATGAGGCTTTATTTTCTCAAGAAAATTTAGACTTGTCATATTTGTGCAATGATCCTGAAGAGGCAAAAATACTAACACGAAGGTAAGGCGAGATCAATGGGTTTGTATATGAAAATGTCCAAACGTCCTGCGATTTCGTCGCAAAGACGACAATATCATAGGATTTTATGTTCGACAGAATATTTAAGCCTGTTATATTGTAGCAAGTAAAACATCATGCAGAGGCAAAAATACTTGCAAGATGATAAGACAAGATCAATGGGTCAATACATGAAAATGTATAGACGTCCGGCGATCTTGTCGCAATGAGGGGTGGCGAAATAAGACCTTTAACTAGGAAGGCAAAATAAGACCACACAAGAAATGTTAAGGCAAGATCAATAGATTTCTTCATTGGCGAAGATGTCTTGCGATCTTGTCGCGGTGATAAACTTCAAAATAAATCTCTCATTTGCAAATAAATAACAGAAGCAAGTATGGGAATGCATGTGATGAAATTTTGTTATTTACCTTCACATGATAGATTTATGCTAAAAGAAGCGAGAAAACAAAGGTTGAATTCATATTTAATTAACCAAGAAATTTACAGTGAAGGTTTATAGAAATAGAAGATTACAAAGATATATATACGGATATTACAAGAGATGAAAGAAGAAAAAGAAGTTATTTCTTGGAAGATTCCTCTTCATCAGATTCCTCGACTTCATCATTCTTCTCGCCAGATTCTTCTTCTTCACTAGCTTCGCTATCAGAAACATCAGAGAAAGGTATATCTTCAGGAATGTCAGCAAGAAGACAAGGGTATGAACTAAGAGGAATCTTGTGATCATTGCAAACTGTCTCAATAGTTTGATTGCGAAAGCGAACAACATTGTTATTGAAGTTCGCCATCAGAGCCTGCAAAGATTGTTATTTGGAATACTTGTTGTTGCGAAGAGAAAAATCTGTCTTGAGTTGTTCTTTTTCAGACTCAAGTTCTTCAATCCTTGTCTGAAATCTCTTCTCAGATTCTGCAAGATATATAACAATGAATTAACAACTTAATAACAATACTATAAAAGCAAAGATCAAAAAAGTGTAATAAACCACCTTCTCTCGTCGATATCATATCTTTAACCAAGGCAAGATGTCTTCTGCATGAAGACTAACATCAACACCTAAGTTATTTCTGGCATTATCTAAAACCTTTGCAGCCCAAGCGAACTCATCATTATTATTTATAACAAGAAGTGAACGGATTTGATCTTCTCGCTCGATAAGTATGGTGTTCTGGCGAAGTAATTCATCTCGATTAATTTGTACTTCGAGAAGTGACTTTTGAAATTCTGCTAATGCTTGTGCACCATTGTTAGCAATGCGATCTTTGTCATCTATATGGTCACTAATTTTCTTCCTTAAGGTTTTGATCTTCTTATGGGAATCAAGATACATTTGTTTAAATTGGTTGGCTAAATTCAAACTGGATCTATGCTCAATTTCTAAGAGGCGATGCTTGGTTTGAAGTTCATTTAACGGGAGGGAATCGATTTTGTTTGATGAACTACTTAAGGATTCGTTGAGATGAGTAAGAAGAACATCATTATCCATAGGCTCGGGAAATGAATGGAGAAGAATGGCTTCTTCTGGAGAGATTATATATGTCTCATGAGAATAATAAATCAGAGTAGAAAAAAACAAATGAAAAAAAAAAATGAAAACGATTTGAAGAGTAAGAATTCTATACCATATAGTTGTTGATTTGCACTTTGAAGAGTAGATACTTTAGTCTTCTGAGAAGCAAGCTCGGTTTCCAATTTTTGAATTCTCTCATCCTTATCGTGAGATGACGCGACTTCAATTTCTAGTTCTCGGACTTTCTTGTTAAGTTGTAGGTTATTCTTTTCAAGGTTATTGCGTCTCTTCTCAAGGTCTGAGGCAACAACAAAAGAAGCTCTCCCTGACTGTAAAAGAAAATAAAGAAATAGTTAAGACAAAACTCAAAATAGAAGTCGCAAAGAAATATTGAAATATAAATTTACCAAAGCATTGAGAGCATTTAAAAGGTCGGAGTCATTGTTCGGGAAATTTCGCGAAAAGACTCAGTGTCCTCCAACAGTGGGGCGTCGCAGATTTTGGCGAGAGTTTGCAAGTAGCGGATAAATTATCATCTCCCACCCTTGCATAGAATCAGAAAAGACACCAGATAATAGCGACATAGCAGAAATATCTGAATGAGTCCCCTTAGCGTAAGAAGTACCGATCTCATTTTCATTTTCAATTCTCGCCGGCTTGAGAATTAGAATGGGAAGGAGATTGAACTTTTCGTCTTTTAGAAGATGGACCAAGATTTGTCCTTGCGAGAAATGGCCTTATTCTTGCCTTTAATTTTCGCAAAGATCGCCTTCTTCATCATCAATCTTTGCGCTTCAACTTCTTCAACACCAACCTTCACACACGAATAAAGATAAGAAACAGAGGCAACACTATTGTTTAAAATAACAAAAGAAAATGTTTCTTACTTCATCCGTGAGCGATCAAAGTATAGCCAGGATACTCGGCTTTGGATCTTCTTTATACTTCTTTCTCATTCTGGCGATCTAAAATTTTTTGAGAGTTAATAAATTAAAGAAGTAGAAGATGTCGCAAAGCGAAATTGAAAAAAGGAATACCTCCTTTGTCTCCTCAGGCCACTTAAACTCCCAAGGATGATAATTCGCGAGGTGTGCAGGGAGAACATGTAAACCTGCGACATAAGGTCCACTCAAAAATAAAGGAACAACCCACCATTTCTCATCTTTGGAGTGGCGAGGAGTATTATTTTTACCCGAATGCCACCAATGTCCCGCATTAGCAATTTGTCAAGATCAACGTTATCATTCTTCTTCAAATAACACCCCAAATGAGATTTATCATTTCTCATATATATAACTCGAGTAGTTCGCAAAGAAATTGTCCACGGTATACTTCTCGGCGACTATTGGTAAATCTGCAACCGAGGATCCCCCGACAAGATCGTAATATAAAGATCCTTTACGAGCGCCGCGATTGGCGAATTCAAGCATTAAACGGATGCAGTCGCCACTTAGTTGATAGACAGCTCGTGAGAATTTCTCATGAGCAAGAATTTCATAGAATAATGGCAACTCAGGATTGTACAGAGGAATGGGTAGTCCTGCGAGGAGTTGACCTAGCGATACTATGATTTTAGGATCATCATATTGATGATCAGAAAACAATTTTGCAGAAAGTATAGATGAAGATCCTTGATTAGGAATAGTTGATAAGACGAAACCCTTTTCTTGTAATTTCTTTTGAGTATCTTCAAAAAGAGGTTTATATGTACGACCCAGTGAAGCCATTGATATAGTATGGGAATGAATGGAGAATTGAAGATTGAGAGAATTGAAGGGGAGGATTACAAGAGCGTATGCTAGATTGCGAGGAAGAAAGTTAAAGAAAAGTTGCAGAAAGAAAATAAAAGAGAGAAAGAGAAGGATAGGAAAGCTATATATAGAGAAGAGAATTCTCGGGAAAACAAATGCATTTAATGCGAGATGGGATGTGAATGGTCAAAAATAAGTAGTTGGAAGAGACGTGTCAAGAAAAGAGTGGAGGAAGAAACACCTGTAATAAATCCCGTACGTAAATAAAATGAGTAAAAATGAACAATCGCGAGATAAAGATGAGCGGTTGCGGCATTTTAAAATATTGTTCTCATGACATTCTCTTCTTCACAGAGAATACATGAGAAGAGGCAAGATGTAGGACCAGAATATCGCGACAGCAATACTTTGCGAGAGTAATAAACAACTACATTGCGAAGGTGTCGCAAGGAAATAATTTAAATGACGCATCGATTGACGACAGCTTAACATGAGAAAAGTGTGAAGACTTGGCGAGATTTAGGAGTGTCGCGACGTCTAACACTTATACACTCGCGACACTTCGTGAAGGATTCCCGAAAATAAAGGACAGCTTAGATGTCATCCATTGTGCACTACCCTATATAAAGGGTCGAGTAAGTTTGTTGTGAGGGAGGTCTTTTTGAATTGTTGAGCAAGATATTAGGAGAGAGAAACTACGGAGTGATTGTAATTCCTCTAACTCTGTTCTAACTTTCTTTGTAAACATTTCAAGGAAATAAACAATAAAATCTATAATAATTCACATTCATAATGAGTTAATCAAGTATAATCTAGTGAGGGGTGTAGTGTGGGATTTCCTACAACTACAATGCGAATGTTTTCGTCGGATTTATTGTATCAAAAGACACAATTAAGATACCAATTGATTAAAAATACGATCTCCAAATCATAAACTCTGGCGTCTTCCACATATCTACAGAAACCCCAAAAAAATAAGACAGATATATGATCAAGGTTCTAAAAAGAGTCACGACCAGGATCATAGTTACTCGGCCATGACCGACACGTTTTGACGGATGTGAGAACGTTTTGGGGGAAAAGACGTCAGTTATGAGAAAACACAATTTTTTTTAACATTTTTACTTTCTTTATTTCCTTTTTTTCTCTTTTTCTTCAAAGAAATATATATTAATCTTAATAAAAGTTCACATAAACCATTTCTATGCTTATATGATCATAGATAAAAACAGGAACTATTTTGGACCATTCCTTAAAAATTTTAAATCTCCTGGCATGTTTAGTCAATATATCAACTGGCTTATTATTTTTCCTACTAATATGTTGTTGGCAAATCCATCCATCAAAACTATTTAGATAACGTTTGCAATCTTCAATAACTATTTGGTTTTTCCATTACAGACATGTGACTACTCCATTAACAGCAGCAACGACATTCTTTGAATCTGTTTGCAACTTTTAAGGGATTTATATTAAGCTTCTTTTCCCAACATGTCGCCTCCAACACGGCATCACACTACACCTTTTCCGCATTTAGATTTCCAAGTTTGTAGAAGCATTTTGATTGACGATAGGTACCTGTAAAATTTCGGATTATTAATCCAATTCCGCCATCACATAATTGTTTTTTAAATGAATGGGAGGTTGCCAACATCTATTATGCTCTTGTTAGAGTTGACGGTACCAGCTCCCTTTTTAGCACAATTATTTTAGAGACCTATAATAGCACATCTTTCGGATATATTGTTAGAGATTTTGACGTTTTTATTTTTATAATGAAGCTTAAATATGGAAAAAAGAAGAATTATGATTCGAGATTTATATCTAAGGGCTATAACATGTACGAGAACAATTATACCAAGTCTAATAACATTATTACAGGAGTCGATACAGTGTTCAAAATTATTTTTACAAAAAATAATATTCTAGTTATAGATTCTGATGTTTTGTTACTTTTAATCTTGATTTTCACTTGTGGGATTTGTTCTTTTGTTTGTTAGCAACCTGTTTTAGTTTGTTTTACATGTTAATCGTTTTTCTTCTTCTCTAATCATTCTTGGTTCTCATCTGAAGATTTATCTAGATTATGATGTTTTTGCTCTGCTAAATCTTTTTTACTTAAACTAATTTTTTGATTCTTTTTGTTTTATCTCAACTGATATGGGCTTCTAATTGTGCAGGTGTCCTCTTGATTGTGCAATGGTTTTCTTCCTATATTGGGTATTTGTCTTCAACATTTGCTTGATTCTCACGACAGTATTGTCACTTTTGGTTATATTGTTATCTCAGCTTGTCCTCATAATACATTTTTGCAATCTCTGATTATATCAACTTCAAGTTCTTCTGAGATCAATCACCCTCCCCCGAGTAAAATTTTTGAAACCATGAAAAAACATTATTCACCACTGATTCAAACCCCGATTCAAACCTGTGAAAGTCAAAATTTAATTTCCCCCCCTAAATTTGCCCGTAATTTCAGAGTCTCTCATTTTTATCAGATCACATGCAGTTGATTGCTAATAGAAAATTTCCAGTCATCAAACAAAAAAATTCCATGCAAGTTTTTAGGAAACAAAATATTTGATGTGACTTATCTATAGTAACAACCCTCAATATAAGTATAGGAATACCTTACAATAGTCATCTCTCAAACAATACCTTAAACACTAACAAGGAGCTTTTCAGTTATACAATGGAGGCTAGTAGCAACAGTACCACCAATAACACTAGTGTTAGAAACATGTCATATCCCAGGTTAAGGGCTAACCCTGATAAGGGCTATCCAAAGGCTTAGTGCCTTAATAATTAGTCTAGTTTTTATTTTTCTACCGTTGGTAATTATTAGTATCCTTGTGTGTGATCACAAGCGTGTGCCAATCACACCCTTCTCACCACCTTATCTCCTGAAATCTGTAGTGGATTATTATTATTGAAAATTTAAGAAATATCAAGTTCTTCTTCTTTCTTAGCTCTGGTTGTTCTAGAGACCGATTTGTAGTGTAGATCACTACAATTGGCATCAGAGCACTCGATCTGAGGACCCTACAATGGTGAATCAAAAGACTTTGAGGATCTTAATGTAAAGGTTACTACACTCACTAAAAGCCAGAAGAATCACAAGATCGAATGTATGCAACTGCAAAAGATCGGAAGATGCCCAAGTGAAGAACTCATCTCGATATAGCTCAATTGATTAAGACAATGAGTGGTATGGGAGCTATTATAGCACAGGAGGTAGAAAAGTCAGAAAGAAGATTGGACCAAATGCAGATTCTGGATCGCACTCTAACAACAGATCTAATATAGGAGGTAGTAATAATCAATCTCTTTTCTCGAATCGCTTTCACATCATCATAAACCTAAGGTCGATTTTCCTAGATTTGGAGGGGTTAACCCTAGATCGTGGATTAGAAAATGTAAAAATATTTCCACTCCACTCTATGGATGAAGAACAAAAAGTACATTTGGCTTCCTTGTACTTAGAAGATAAGGCTGATGTGTGGTTTCAAGATTATCAGGAGGGTAAGGAAGAAACAGTATGGGAAGAATTTATCCTAGACATCACCTCCAGATTTCAGGAGTTGGGTCATGATGACATTGTGGGTGAGTTCAATAAACTGAGCCAAACTGGTACAGTGTTGGAATATCAAGAGATATTTGAAGAACTGAAGGCTTTAATGATCGCCAAGAACAAATACCTCACCGAGGCTTATTTTACTTCAGTTGGATCAGTGGGTTGAAGGAAGAGCTTAGAATAGTCAGACAGATGTTTAGCCCTACTGGTTGAGGCAAGCCATTCATTTAGCCGAATGCAAGAGGCTCTATTAGAAACCACAACAAGGAGAAGCAAAGCAAACCTCAAATTACCTCCTCTACACATTCCCAAAGACCAATAGAGCAATTGTAACTTCTCCTAGGTCAAGTACTCCCTCACCCAGACAAGGGAGCACACCCACCTCTAAATTACCCCCCATTAGAAAGCTGACTTATGCTGAAATGCGGTCAAGAAGGGAAAGGGGGATTATGTTACAACTGTGATGAGGTCTTTAGCAAGGGGCATAAATGTGTGAAGCAACAACTGTTTATGTTAGCAGCTGATGATGAAGACTTAACTCAATCTGAAGAAGAATCCCCTGGGAGCTCACCACTAATTCAGGAGTTAGCTGAAGAAGAGGTAGAGATATCACTACATGCTCTCTCAAGTAATGTCTCTACTAATACCATCAAGATTAAAGGTAAGTCTAAAAACAGGAAATCACTCACTATACTCATAGATAGTGGGAGTACCCATAGCTTTCTAGACCCTGAAATAGCTAGAGTTAGTGGCCACCGTATTGAATCAACTAATGCATTTCAAGTGGTCAGAAGGATGGGAATAAGTTGATGAGTACAAACTAAGTGCTCTGGTTTTCCTTGGAATATGGAAGGACATGAATTTGAGTTTGATTTGAGGCTGTTGCCCCTTGGGGGTTGTGATATGGTCTTAGGAGTGGATTGGATGAAGACTATTAGCCCTGTGCAATTTGATTTTTCCAAGTTAACCATTACTTTTAAAATGAAGGGTGAATATATCGAGTTAACTGGAATGACAGATATTACTCCGAGTATTTCCATAATAACAGGTGAGGAATGTGACAAGCTCTTAAAGAGTGAGAAGAAGAAGCAAGTATTTATGGCACATTTATACTCACTCAGAGCCATTGAGGCTGACACCACCATTCCTGAACCCCTCAAACCCATCCTCAATTCACATGAGACAGTGTTTAAGGAGCCCAATACCCTACCTCCACACAGAAATCATGATCACTACATTCCTCTTAAACCACTTTCAACTCCTCCCAATCAAAGACCCTATAGAATTCCCTACATACAAAAGGAAGTAGTGGAAAAATTAGTACAAGAAATGCTAACCGTGAATCATTAAACCCAAATCATAGCCCTTTTTCTTCACCAATTTTACTAGTGAAAAAGAAGGATGGAACTTGGAGATTTTGTGTATACTACAGAAAGGTGAATGAGATAACCATCAAAGACAAGTACCCCATTCCAGTTATTGAAGAGTTACTAGATGAGCTCAAAGGCTCAAAGGTGTTTTCTAAGATTCATCTAAGAGCAGGATATCATCAAATAAGAGTGGCAGTATCTAATACTCACAAGACTGCTTTTAAAACTCACCAAGGGCATTACGAGTTTCTAGTCATGCCATTTGGCTTAACTAATGCTCCAGCCAGCTTTCAGGCTTTGATGAATGATGTGTTCAAACCCTTCCCGAGGAAGTTCATAATGGTCTTCTTTGATGACATCTTGATATACAAACCAGTTTGGAAACTCACCAAAGAACATCTCAAGACCACACTATCTCTTCTCAAGAAACATTCCCTCTATGCTAAGCTAAGCAAATGTTACTTTGGGCGGATTACGATTGAGTATTTGGGTCACATAATTAATGGTGAAGGAGTAGTCATGACCCTAAGAAGATCTCTTGTATGAAGAATTGGCCAACCCCAAAGACTATAAAAGAGTTAAGAGGGTTCTTAGGTCTTACAGGTACTACAGAAGTTTGTAAAAGGGTATGGGACCATCCGCAAACCTCTCACCGAGTTACTTAAGAAGAATAACTTCAATTGGAATGAGGCATCCCAACTATCATTTGAAAATCTAAAGGAGGCCATGATAACCACTCCCGTGCTTATACTACCGCATTTTTCAAAACTATTTGAGTTATACACTCGATGCTTGTGACACGGGGGTAGGAGCTGTCTTGATGCGCAACCCGACCAATTGCATTTTTAGCAAAGGAATGGGAACCAGTTTCTATCTCTGTCTACATATGAAAAAGAGATGATGGCGATTTGTCATGGCAGTGACCAAATGGAGGACTTACTTGATGGGAAATAAATTTATCATATATACTGACCATCAGAGTATTAAGTATCTGCTAGAGCAAATAATTCACACCTCTCTACAGCAGAAATGGCTTTCAAAACTCTTGGGGTACACTTATGAGTTAAGGTATAAGAAGGGTACTGAGAATAAGGTAGCAGATGCCCTATCCAGGGTTGTAATAACTGAAGAATCTAGTTACAATGCCATATCCCAAAGTCAACCTTCTTGGATAGAAGAAGTGCAACACAGATACACAAAAGATCGGATGGCAAGTGACATTATTTCTAAACTACTCATTCAAGTTGATGCAGTAGAAGATTATAGCTTCCAACAAGGAGTGTTGAGATTCAAGAACAGAATCTATGTGGGGGAAAATGGAGAGCTGAGGCAGAGGATTATGGAAGCCATTCATACTTCTGCCATTGGAGGGCATTCAGGGTCTCAAGCCAGCTATCAAAGGGCCAAATTATATTTTTATTGGAAGGGTATGAAGCAACAAATACTGCAGTATGTCAAGGAATGTGACATTTTCCAACAACATAAGAGCTTCAACACCCTACTGCAGGACTCTTACAGCCACTGCCAATACCAGACTCAGCATGGGAGCATATTAGCATGGACTTCATCACGTGGCTACCCAAATCAAGGGAGAACAGTGATCTTAATAGTGGTGGACAGATTTACTAAATACTGACCACTTCTTGGCCCTCGATCATCCCTACACTTTGCCTCATCTCGAGCCAAGGTATTCATTGATTCAATCTTTAAGCCGCATGGATTACCCAAAACAATAGTCTCTGACAGAGATAGTGTGTTTATGAGCAACTTTTGGCAAGCCTTATTTGCTAAATTAGGAACCACCTTACACATGAGCACTGCCTACCATCCTCAGACAGATGGTCAGACAGAGAGAGTAAATGCATGTTTAGAGACCTATCTAAGATGTATGACAAGTTTTAGGCCATCAAAATGGGTTACATGGCTCTCACTCTCTGAGTGGTGGTACAACACTTCATATCACACAAGTCTAAAGCTAACTCCCTTTCAAGTATTGTATGGGTTTGCACCTCCTCAGTTTGGTATTCTATCATCTCAAGTTGGAGTTCATGATGCAGTAGAAGACTATTTACAACAGAGACAAGTAATGAGTCAAATGTTGAAGGAAACTCTAAAGATGGCACAACACAGGGTGAAACAACAGGCTGACAAGAAAAGATCTAAGAGGTCCTTTGAAACAGGGGACTGGGTGTATCTGAGACTACAACCATATCGCCAGACTTCAATTCAACTGAGGAAGAATTTAAAGCTAGCAGCAAGTTATATGGTCCCTACAAGGTCTTTGGATAAGATAGAGCAAAGTGGCATATAAATTGAGCTACCAGCCGATTCAAGAATACACTCTACCTTCCATGTCCTGCTGCCTAAACCTAAGGTGGGAGGAAGAGTAGTAATCCAGACCAAATTGCCAGCCACTGACACAGCAGGCAACATCAAGGTAGAACCAGAGAAGATTTTGGCAACCAGGGAGGTCAAAAAGAACCAACAAGTAATAACACAGATCTTGATACAATGGAAGGATATGACTGAAGGCGAAGCTACTTGGGAGGACAAGCAGTTTATAGCTGAACAATTTGAAAACTTCATCCTTGAGGACAAGGATAGTTAGAAGGGAAGGGCATTTGTCATATCCCGTGTTAAGGGCTAACCCCGATAAGGGCTATCCAGTCATTAGTGCCTTAATAATTAGTCTAGTTTTTATTTTTCTACCGTTGGTAATTATTAGTAGACTTGTGTGTGACTGGCGCGTGTGCCAATCACACCCTTCTCACCACCTTATCTCCTGAAATCTGTAGTGGATTATTATTATTGAAAATTTAAGAAATATCAAGTTCTTCTTCTTTCTTAGCTCTGGTTGTTCTTGAGACCGATTTGTAGTGTAGATCACTACAAAACATCACTGAAAAAATGAAGAGTATTTCTATCAGAGGCAATAGAGGTGTTATTGGTTCTGCTAAAAATATGGAAGAAGCTGTCACTGTTTGGTCATATAGTTTGATTGGTGTACTAATTACTTCAGATGAAAAAATTGAAACTTCTGCAATCAAAGATGAACTGAACATCCTTTGGAAGAAATACAATAAAAGAGAAACCAAAATTGTTGGGAAATATCTATTTTTCTTCAAATTTAACTCTATAAGGATATGAAGGATGTCTTTGAAAAGAACAAAGATGGATCGTTCAAAGGTGCCTTCTTGCGCTGCGCAAGAATACACTACTAGAGTTGCATATACTGAGTATGTCTTTAGGAAACAAGAGTGGAATGTTCAATTCAAGGGTTTGCTGCTAGAACATCACCATGAAGCGGTTGTTAATGAAGCAATTGAGGATTTGGGGAAGAAAATATCCATTGAGCCAAAGAATTGCAGACCAAGATCGGAGTAACATGATTACTTCCCGCATTGAGATTGACTTAACTGAACCATTGAAAAGAGGAGAATGGTGGAATTCAAATCATGGTGAACCTGTATGGATTAGATACCACTGGCTGAAACAACCACACAGTCTGTGCCCAAAATGCTATATAATCGACCATGATGATACTATCTGTGAGGAGGTTGCTGAGCTCTTACGTGAAAGAGCAATGACAGTTGAGGAGTATGAAGAGCATTGCAAAAACAAAAAAGATGTTGAGGGAGAACAAACAAATCATGAGGATGAATCAGTTGATGTTGGGAAGGAGGGTGAAAATATGAATGATGTTGTTGAGGAAAGATCTCATTAAAAGAGCTAGAAACCAACCAGTAGAAGACAATGGTAACAACCCTTCTATCCAAGGGACTATTATTGCTTATCATAGTGGGGATATGGGTGATTTAGCTGCAAACTCAAATGATGATATAATGGATGGGGTCGAGACTGGAGAAAATGATAAGCAGTGTGTTAAGACAGGGAAGAACCATATGCATAATCAAGGGGATCTTGATGTTGAGGTAATTACTTGCTTCTCTTTTATAGTTTTTAATCCAAATTTTGATTACTTTTTTATACAATAAAAAGAGTTTTTTGGCTGTCTTATACTCACACTTGCTCAGTAAGCTACAATCCTAGCTCAGTAATCCACAAGGGATTCCCATTATATCAGTTTAATTCAAGAAGCAGGGTTGGATGATATGATCTACACTGGGAGGTCTTTTACCTGGTCTTCAAATGTTCATGGTACTGGAGTTCTCCGCTCTATACTTGACAGAGCTCTTACAAATACAAAGTGGACCATCCATTTTCCAGATGCAAAGCTTATGCATCTTCCTCAGCTAGGTTCAGACCATTGTCCCATTATGTTGGATTCTTCCTATGCTGAAGGTGATAAAAAGCTTAAATGGAAATATTTTCAATGTTATGAAATAGACGATTCATTAAAATCTGAAGTGAAAACAGCTTGGAATCATCAGATAGATGGTTCTCATGCATTTATATTGTCAAAGAGATTGGTCATCACTAGAAAGTATGTATCAAAATGGAATAGGGAAAAATTTGGGAATATCCAAAGTAATATATTTCTCTTGCATCATCAAATTGAAGCTATACAACAAAGCAGTCAAGACAATGATGCAACAACTCAAGTGCATCAGTTAGAGAACAAAATTGAGCAGTGGAAGCAAATACAAAATGAATTCTGGGGGAAAAAAGCTAGAGAAGAATACTACTTAAAGATGGACAAAAATACTAAGCACCATCATGCAAATGCCAATAAAACAAGGTCGAGAAACAACATCACGGCACTAAAAGATGAAAGAGGTGATTGGTGTAGAACTAGGATGAAACTAGAGAATCTGCTTACAAATTATTATGGTAATTGCATACTACCACAAATCCAGTTAGAAATAATCATATTTTACAGTGCATACCACAATCAATCTCAGCTGAAGACATGTGGAGCTCATGAGGATACCCGATTAAGTGGAGATTTTCAAAGCTTTAAAAGGAATGAAATCGTGGAAAGCGCTTGGCCCTGATGGTTTTCCACCAGGTTTCTTCAAAACTCACTGGAGTATCGTTGGTAAAGATGTTATCGAAACGGTTCAACAATTTTTCCGTTCAGGTTTCTTGCTCAAGAGTCAACGCTACTAATGTGTCTTTGATTCCAAAGATAAAAAATAAACAGTTCCCTTCGGATTTGAGACCAATTGCTTTATGCAATTCATTTTACAAGATAATCTCCAAGATTATGTCCGCAAGAATGAAAAAATTAATGTGTAAGATTATCTCCCCACTCCAAGCAGCATACGTGCTAGGAAGACAAATTACGAATAACATCCATCTAGCACAAGAGATAATTCATACCATGAAGAGCAAGAAAGAAGATACAAAGTTCTTGGCGTTAAAATTGGATATGGACAAAACCTTTGATAGGCTTGAATGGTCGCTTTTAAATGATGTGATGTTTCAAATGGGTTTCTCTCATGAGTGGTGTCATCTCATTATGCAATATATCTCGACTAAAAGGATTTCAATACTTCTTAATGGTGCTCCTTGTGCTGCATATCAACCAACAAAAGGTGTACGACAAGGTGATCCATTGTCACCTTACCTGTTCATAATTGCTATGGAAGCGTTCTCAAGGAAACTATATCATGCAGAATCTCAAAATCTTATAGAAGGTATCAAAATTGCACCTAATGCTCCTTCTATTTCGCATTTATTCTTCGCGGATGATTGCTTATTATTCTTGAAGGTTGACTTGCACAATGTGAATAATGTGCTTGTAGGACCATAATATCGCAACGAACAGAACTCGCGAAGTTAATAAACGACGATGTCGCGAGGCAGTCGCAGAGAGCTAAAATAAACGACGCGATGGGAGAAACGACACATAAAACAACTGAAAGACATGGAACCTGGCGAGGGTTAAGAAGTGTCGCGAGATTGAATAGTTGTACACTCGCGACACTTCGCGAGACATTCCCGAAAATAAAGGACAGCTTAGTCATCATCCACTATGTATTACCCTATATAAAGGGTCGAGTGAGTCTGTTGTAAGGGAGAGATCTTTTTAGAATTGTTAGGCAAGTCATTAGGAGAGAAAAAGTTTAAGAGTGTTTTACTTGCTAAGTGTGATTCTACTTTTCCTGTGTAGAACTTATGAAATTAATCAATAAACATTCTCAATTATGCAACTTTCAACAGACTAATTAATCAAAATATAGTGAGGGGTGTAGTGTGGGAAAACCTGCTACTACATATGCGCTAGAAACAGGGACGAGCAGTGATTGGAAAGAATTTGGATTAACAGAGAAGAGATTTGGAAAAGATACTCAAGAATTCATTGAAAAGAAAGATGGCTAGAAGAAGAAATGTACAAGAGCAACCAACGATTGTAAGAAGAAGTGGGAGACTTGCTGGAGAAAGGAGGAATGAAACAGGAGAATCATCAAGGATGAATATGAGAAATGATGGAGAAGGTCAAAACCAGCCACCAATCTCTCTAGTAGCAAACGCGGCTATGGATTATGATAGAGTAAGTGTGCATACTTGGAGATCTGATTCTGAAGACGAGAGAGAAGAGGAGCAGCAGTTGGTGAACAATGGACAAGGAGAGCAAGGGATGAATGGAGAAATGAATCCAGGAAACGAAGAAATGGCAAAGCGTTAGAAAGATTGAGACAAACAATACATGAAGAGAGACGATTAGAAGCGAGAGGAGCGAGCAAACTTGACAAGACAAAATCATGAACTGAGGATGGAAAATATGAGGTTGCAAAGAAGGAGATCTAGAAGTAGCGTGAGATCAAGTTCTAGATCGAACAGAGAAGAAAGAAGGAGAGTTTTACCAACAGTGCCTGGGGAAGAAACACAAAATCCGAATACGAGCATGGCGAGAGAACTGGGAAATAGAAGATCGTTATATTCCTCACCCGAAAATCTTCAAAATGAGCGAAATAGGGAAAATCAAGAAAACATGCAACTCCAAGGGCCGAATGACCCAAATTACCAAGGAAGAATGATCTTGCATGGGAGAGAAGAATTGAGAAGAAACCGAGAGATTGAAGATGACATTGAGAGACACTACATTGAACAAGCGCGACTAGCTCGCGAAAGAGAAAGAATTAGAGCAGAAATGGAAAATCAAGAGATGGAGGAAGCAATTCGCGAGAATAACCATGACAACCGCGAAAGAAGAAGGGAACAAAATCGTACCAATAGAAATATTAATGAAGAATATGAGAGGGTGCAAGATGATGAGAGCCGAGAGGCAACCAAGAAGAGAGAATAATCGATATAATGGCGTGCGAATTGGCGAAAGAAACGAAGAAGAGCGTCGCGAGGAAAGAAGAGGAGAAAATAATGAGCAGGAAGGTCAAGATAGGCACGAGCGAAGAAGGAGAGAAGCAGAGCTAAAAAGACCAGTAGAAACAAATCCTGAGGCAAATGAACAAATCTTAAGAGAACTAGCTGAAATGAGAGGATTACTTGAATAACGAAGGGAAGGAGGAAGGAGACAAGCTGGGCGAAGCCATCGCAGGCCGCGAAGAACCCTTCACACTAGAAGTACGAGATGGGAGGAATACCTCCTAAGTGCAATCTACCCGCATTAACCAACATCTTTGATGGAACAACTTTGTGCGATACAACATATTAAAGCTTACATGAGATGTATGTTACAATGGGAGAATCATGATGCCATATTATGCAAAAATATTTCGCGTCAAGCTTAATAGGAGAAGCACTAAAATGGTTTGAAGGTCTACCAAGGAACACAATCACATCATTCAATCATTTGCAAGCCACATTCCTGGGAGCATACATAAGTAACAACTCTTCGCGACCAGGTATTGAAGATGTATTCGGGTTGAAACAAAGGATTGGCGAGAGCTTAAGACAGTTGACAATGAGATGGAGAACCATGTGTAGCGAAATGGCAGGACGGGTTGAGGAGAGATATCTCATCCTCTCATTTGTGAATGCTCTCTTTGCGACTAACTTGTTATACATTCAAATTTTTAGAGTCAAAAATACAATCACGATGGCGTAATCTGCGAGAATTACAGAAGAATATATCGCCTTAGAAGAAAGACGAGAATGAAATGAATTCTTATCCAGATTGCGAACACAAACTCGAATGTCTGCGAACGCAAGCTTGTTACCTCGATTCATCAATACAACAAGAGCACTTCGCAAGGACAAGAGCAAGGAGAGGCAATGAGGGACAAGAGAAGATAGTAGCCATGGGAAGCCATGATCAAGAAGAGTTTGAGCGAGAGAGGAACTACAGAACTGTAATGAAGAATAATAAAATTCGAGAGGCTAGATCATATGCAAGAAACTTATGGTGGACGAAGGCAAAATTACCGTGAAGGGCGAGAGAAGTCATAGAACAAGATGGGAACAGATTAAGATGCCTCCATTGAATGCTAGCGTTGAAAAGATTTGGGAAGCTATACTTGTGATGGAAAATGTACCAAAGACCTTGGAATGTTGGAATGGAACCGCCGCCGAGCGATAGAAGTCATGAGTTTTGTTCTTACCATCGCTTCCATGGGCATCAAACAAATGATTGTAGAAACATAAAGAGAATTATTCTCGGGATGATTGATCGGGGAAGTCGAACCACTTTCTAAAGGGAGAAGAAACAAGTCGACATTACCACCACCACCACAGATGCGCGAGAAAGGTGTCGGCGAAGGGAAAAGAAACATTTGTGATAGAAGTAGGAACAAAAGCCAAGAATTTGAACTCGCAACTCTATTGTCCACTCCTATCGCACCATCGAAGATTTCCATGACAACGTACTCGGTAGAGTCTTTGCGAGAGACGCTAATGATAAGGAAATAATGAGCTCGGCGAGAACGACCTTGATTAGAAAAGTGGCGATTGAAGACTATTTCTTTCTCCGCGCAGATGAAGTACCAAAAGGAAGGGAAACACACGATAGCCCGTTGGTTGTGAAACTAGAGATTAACCCGAAACCGATCGATGGAGAAGATGATGAGGCGGGAAGCTTGCTTTGGGCGATCAACCGAATTCTAATCGACACCGAAGTTCTATGAATATTCTCTTCTACCATACTTACAAGACGATGGGCGGAAAAGATGAGGATTTAATTCCCTCGACATACAAGATATATGGCTTCAACGGCACTGCAAAACAAACCGAAAGGAGAGGTTCACATGAGAATACCTCTACAAGGATTATCCACTGATATTTTATTCTGAGTGTGGTTGATGTGGAATCTCCATACAATGCGCTGATTGGGAGGCCATGGCTTCATGAAATTTTAGGAGTCGCGTCAACATATCATCAATGTATTAAATTCCCACATCCAAATGGCATTGGTATCATACAGGGAGATTGGAAGGAGTCGCAACAAAGTGCCATGAGGTTGATATAGAAAACTGCGAAGAAAGAAGTGCCAAAAGAAAGGGTTGGAAGCAACATGTGAGAAATGAACAGAAAAGGAAAAACTAATGGTAGATGCTATTGAAGTGAGGGTGAACGCACTCCATGAGGTGAATGCTTAGAGACGACCAATATTATAACAATGAAGAAGCAAAAGATATGAGGAACAAAAGGCATAAGAAGTGAATAATCGATATGACAAGATGCAAAGTAACAATTGAAGTAATGATCAAAGCGAGAGTCTCGCAGACCAAGAGTAAGATGAGAATACAACTAAGAAAGAAAAGTGAAATACAACAAGTGAAATGAATCGTGCGAATACTTCGCAAACAAATATCAACAAATAATGAAACATGAATGATTGAATGATTTAACAAATATACATGCGCAAATGAATGGGACGAACCTTTATGGCGTACACCTAGTTCGCGAATAACATTTCGTAAGAGGCAAATGTAAGACCTAAAGTGCGTCATATAAGGGGTATCTCTCGCCGTGGCTCGGGGGAAGGTTACACCGCTCCCGAAGCCTCGAGCCATGAAAATTTGGGGCCCATAAAGCCTATCCTAAGAGGTACCTTGGATTCCCAACTATATATGTAGGTTATACCCTGGTTGGGCGACCGAGGGTCTCTTCCTAGGAGTCGATGTATGCACAAGGCGCCGAGGTACACGGTTGAGCGCAGTGCCCGGGATGGATGAACCTACCCCGCCATTCTTGGCAAGTCTTGGCATGCGTTGCACTCGCCCGAAGAAAACTCCACTTAGGGTGCGCCTCGTAACCATAAGCCGCTATAGGTATAAGGGATAAGAGATGCGAAAACAAGCGGTTGTTGTTAAGACCGGATGGGAGGAGCTAGGCTTGTATGGCCGATGTTTCGCCTCCTTGAAGGGGCAACCTAGGAGATGATAAGGGCGACACTCTCCATTAGGGGGTGTCAAAACAGACATAAAATGTCATGAGGCTTTGTTTTCGCAAGGAGACTTAGGCTTGTCATATTTGTGCAATGATCCTGCGCAGAGGCAATAATACTAACGCGAGGGTAAGGCGAGATCAATGGGTCTTTACATGAAAGTGTACGGACGTCCTGCGATTTCGTCGCACGACGGCAATGTCATGGGGCTTTATGTTCGCAAGGATATTTAGGCCTGTCATATTGTCGCAACTAAAACATCATGCAGAGGCAAAAATACTTGGAAAATGATAAGACAAGATCAATGGGTCTTTACATGCAAGTGTAAAGACGTCCTGCGATTTTGTCACGATGAAAGGTGGCAGGGGAGGACCTCTAATTAGGGAGGTCTAACTTGGAAGACCACACAAAATGATAAGGCAAGGTCAATGGGCCTTTACATGAAAGTGTAGAGGCGGCCTGCGACCTTGTCGCAGAAAAAAGAGATAGAATTCTCGATTCATAAAGATACCTGCGATCTCGTCGCGGATATACAATTAATAACCAACAAAATACTTGATGACAATTAAAATCTTCCATCTGAAGAAGAATACCAGAGGCAAGTATGGGAATGGAAAAAATGAAATATTGCTATTCATCTTCTGATGAAAGAATTATACATCAATAATGTTAATCAATTATATTACAAGGAAGAACTACCAAAAAAGGGGACTGAAGATTGAATTCAAAGGAGAAAAAATCCAAGAAATATACTTTGTAATAAGGATACGACGAATGTACGAGATACTACAAGCGAGAGGAAGCAAACGAAAAAGTTATTTCTTTGGCGATTCTTCTTCTTCGTCGATTCTTCGATCCGATTATTCTCGTCGCGAAATTTTCTTCTTCGCCGGCCTCGCTATCGAAACGTCCCGAGACAGGCAGATTCTCAGGAACCTCTTCAAGGAGCCGGGGATATGAATGCGAGAGGGATATTATGGTCCTTACAAACATACTCCATGCCTCTATTGCGAAAGCAAAGATCATTGTTAAAGTTCTCCACTGTCGTTAGAAATTGTTTCTTCAACTTGGAATATCTATTCTCGCGAAGGAAGAGATTCTTTGCGAAATGTTCTTTTTCGGCTTCGAGTTCTTCAATTCTCGCTTGAAAATTCCGTGAGTTGCTCTTTTTCGATTCAAGCTCTCTAATTCTAACCTCAAGCCTCTTCTCGATTCTGCAAATAAGAAAAACAACAAGTTAACAATTTACAAGTAATATTACGGAAATAAGAAGCAATGAGTATAATAAGCAACCTTCTCTCGTCGGATATCATATCTTTAACCAAGGAAGTATGCTCGGCGTGAAGACTAACATCAACACCTAGGTTATTTAAAGGCGTTATCTAAAACTTTCGCAGCCCAGTGCGAATTCATCATCATTATTTATAACAAGGAGCGAACGAATCGATCTTCTCGCTCACTAAGTAAGGAATTCTGGCGAAGCAATTCATCTCGCTCAATTTGTAGTTCAAGAAGAGATTTTTGAAATGTTGCTAATGCTTGAGCACCATTGTTAGCAATGCGGTCTTTGTCATCTATGTGATCACTAATTTTCTTCCTCAAAATTTTGATTTCTTTACGAGACTCAAGAAACATTTGTTTAAATTGGTTGGCCGCACTTAAACCGGATCTATGTTCAATCTCTAAAAGGCGATATTTGGTCCTAAGTTCATCTAATGAAAGAGAGTTAATTTTGTTCAAGAACTACTTAAAGAAGTGTTGAGATGAGCGAGAAGAAGGTTATTATCCATAGGTTCAGGAAATGTATGAAGAAGAATAGCTTCATCGGAGAGATTATATACGTCTGCGAAAGTAATAAGTTAGGTGGCAATACACGACCAATAAAATAAAAAATAATAAAAGAAGGCAAATATTATACCATAAAGTTGCTTGATTAGCATTTTGAAGGGTGGATACCCTCTCTTTTTGAGAGACAAGTTCGGTATTTAGCTTTTGAATCGTCTCGTCTTTATCGCGAGATAACGCACCTCGTCTCCACCTCGAATCTTTTTGCTCAATTGCGAATTCTTCTTCTCAAGATTGTTGCGTCTTCTCTCAAGATCCGAGGCAACTACAAAAGAAGACCTTCCAACCTATGAAAAAAGATAGAAAAGTCATAATACACATACAACAATATAAAGACAATGGGGAGATATGATTGTATACATACCAAGGATCCAAGCGCATTCAAGAAGTCGAAGAGACATAGTTCTAGAGACTCCATTGAAAGAATCATTGCCCTCCAAAGAGAGTGGCATTGCACACGTTTGCGAGAGTCCCGCAAAGAGAAGCTAGGGAGCATCTCCCATTCCTTGGAAAGAATCGTAGAAGATACTAGACAACCGACCCATAGAAGAACCGGGTTAACGGGGTCCTTGTAGCGAGAGAGCGATTGGAATCATGGTCATCTTCTTCAAGACTCAGAGTTTGAGCCAAGGCGAGAAGAGGATTGGACCTTTCGCTTCTTAGTTAAGGGGGCAGAGGATTTACCCTTGCGAGCGACAGTCTTACCCTTACTTCTAGTCTTCGCAGAACAACTTTTTCAACTTCGGCCTTCGCAAATGTGTAAAGTTGAGAAACGAGAGGCGATAGTTTAAAAAAAAAAAAAAAAAAAAAAAAAAAAAAAAAATATATATATATATATGAAGGGGAAATGCTTCTTACTTCACTCATAAGCGATCGAAGCAATGTCAAAGTATCCTCCGACGGATCCCTTTTGTAGCTACTTTTCAACTGGTTATCTAAAAGATTTCACAAATTCAAAGAATCGTAAAAAGAAAATTGCGAAAGCAAAAATTTGGAGTAGGAAACATACTTCTTTTCCTTCTCGTGCCATTTGAATTCCCATGGATGATATCCTGCGAGATTCGCAGGGAGAATATGCGAGCCAGCGATATAAGGACCATTTAAGATCAAGGGTACGACCCACCATTTCTCGTCTTTGGAATGACGAGGAGAGGAGTTATTACCTGGGTGCCAATCAATATCTTGCATGAGTAATTTATCTTCAGAGACATTACTATTTTTCTTCAGACGAACGCCCCAGGTGAGATCTCGCATTCATCATAGTTATCACCGAGTAATTTTCAAAAAAGTTTTCCACAAGTGTATTTCTCAATGCCTATTTCCAAATTTGCGAATCGGGATTTCATGGAATTAGGGTATAAAGATCCTTTGCCTGCACTGCGGTTCGCGAACTCAAGCATCGGTAGAATACAATCGCCACTTAATTGATAAATGCCCGATTGAATTTTTCATGGGCCAAAATTTCATAAAATAAAGGCAACTCGAGGATTGTACAAGGGAATAGGAAGTCCCGCGAGAATCTGACCGAGTGAGACTATAATCTTTTGATCATTACATTGATGATCGTGAGAAAAGATTTACAGAGAGAATGGATGAGGGTTCTTGATCAGGAATGGTTGATAGAGTGAAGCCCTTCTCGAGCAATTTCTGATTAACTTCATCAAAAGAAGTTTTGTATGCACGACTAAGGGCAGCCATTATCAGTATGGGAATGGATGAGAGGTTAAAGGTAAAGATCGATGCTAGAGAAAGATGAAAAGAAGATTTGCAGTAGCAGGAGCGCAAATTGCGGAAGGAGAAAATCAAAGAAGTTGCAGAGAAAAACTAAAGAACGAAAAGGAGAGGAAAAGAAAACTATATATAGGGAAAAAAGATCCTCGAGAAAAACGAGGTCATTTAATGCGAGAAGGGACATGAAAAGTCAAGAATAAACGGTTGGAAGAGACGTGTTTTAAAACGGCTTTAATGGTTAAAAGTCATGTACGGAGTCGAAACAGATAAAGATAAGCAAATCAGAATAATAAAAAAGCATCGCTCTCATGATATTCTTCCCTTCGCAAGAAGAGTATGAGGAGAGACAGAGACGCAAAGCTTCGAACATCGCAAAAGAATAGAGGCAAGTACGTACTTTTCAAGTCCAGTATTCTTTCGCTCGTTCCTTCATCAGCGAAGACCAAAGATTATTACAACAACAGATTTTTCCTTAAAAATTGCTCTTCAAGCAATATTCAAGGAAAAAGAGGCAAGATGTAGGACCATAATATCGCAACGTACAGACTCGCGAAGTTAATAAACGACGATGTCGCGAGGCAGTCGCAGAGAGCTAAAATAAACGACGCGATGGGAGAAACGACACATAAAACAACCTGAAAGACATGGAACTGGCGAGGGTTAAGAAGTGTCGCGAGATTGAATAGTTGTACATCCGCGACACTTCGCGAGACATTCCCGAAAATAAAGGACAGCTTAGTCATCATCCACTATGTATTACCCTATATAAAGGGTCGAGTGAGTCTCGTTGTAAGGGAGAGATCTTTTTAGAATTGTTAGGCAAGTCATTAGGAGAGAAAAAGTTTAAGAGTGTTTTACTTGCTAAGTGTGATTCTACTTTTCCTGTGTAGAACTTATGAAATTAATCAATAAACATTCTCAATTATGCAACTTTCAGCAGACTAATTAATCAAAATATAGTGAGGGGTGTAGTGTGGGAAAACCTGCTACTACAGTGCTAAAGACCATTGAAGATTTTGGTAATGCCACAGGGTATATGGTAAACTTTACCAAATCTAGTGTGCATTACAGTGCACAAGTACCTCAAAGATTTCGCATAATTTTAACAAGAAGACTAAGAGTTCCAGTGATACTTTCAACTGAAAGATATTGGAAAAAAGAAAAAAGAGTGTTTTTCTCATCTATATGATAGAGTTAAGAGAAGACTTTCTTCTTGGGATAGTAAATCTATGTCTCATTGTGGTAAATCGTTAATGGTTAGAACTATTACAAATACAATCCCTGCTTACATAGTGAGTCTTATGTTTGGTTCAGGATTTGATGCTTCAAGATGGATTAAACTGGAATGGTGATATGATAAAATATCTCTTTGATGAACAAACCGCAATTCTCATAATGGGCATGAGGATTTCTACTTCTGCTAAGGACAAGTTGGTCTGGAAACTAACTAAAAATGGAGCTTTTACTCTAAAATCAGCTTACAAAAAGCTATATGAATCCATCATAGGAGCTATACAGATGTCTCCTATTATTCAGCATACTGTGATTCGATGGAAGACTTTCTGGAGCATACAAACTTGGCCGAGGATAAAACACTTTTTTTGGAAGTGTTTTATTGATATCTTGCCTACAAAAGAAAGATTATCTAGGGCATGTCATTATATCAATCGACAATGTCCTCTATGCAATCAATATGATGAAAGTACAATGCATGTCTTATTCTCTTGCCCTTTTCAAGGGCAGTATGGATACTCATTCTGGTGGCTCCTCGCTTCTTTCTCGGTGTGTATAATAATGCTGCAGAAGTTTTTGAAGACTAGTTGCAGAGGGATCATCATCAACTTCTACATGGTGATTGGTTGAATACGGCTATGGTAGTGACCTGGACAATATGGAATTCCAGATGTGATGTGCACTTCCAAAATCTGAAGATTGAACCGCAAACAGTTGTTAAAAAGGCTCTGAGTTTTTCCAACTATTTAGAAAAACTTTACAATCGACAATTGCACCATAATTTGATAGTTCAACTTTACTAATCCTATAGAACACTCATGGAAACCACCATATTCTCCCTATATAAAAATCAACTCCTGATGCCTCTTATGATTTAAACAAAGGACTAATGTATTGCTCCTATTCTTCATGATGATGCATGTCATTGGACGGGTGGACTCTCAAAGTGCTATGCAGAAGTAAGAAGCTCTGAACAAGCAGAATGTTTAGCCTTCTTGTATGCCGTTAATTAGGGGGAAGAATTACGTCTCTCTCAAGTAATTGTAGAGACTGATTTACGGGGAATTGAAAGCTTTATCAACAATGCTGCTCCAGTTATATCTTGGGAGACTGAACCTATTCTGCTTGATGCGGTGGAAAAACTGAGTTCTTTTCACAGATGGAAGTGTTCTTTTGTTCATAGAGAATGTAATAAAACAACTGATAAACTCGCTAAATATAGCAGACATCATAGTATCTCCAGGGTTTGGTTAGATAGTCCCCCTGATTTTATTGAGTCATATTTATTGTCAGACTTTACTTCCAGTTTAAGTTAATAAAATTCCATCTTTTGTATCAAAAAAAAAAACGTTATTACAAAATACTTTTATATTATTTTTTTACAAATAATATTATAACGGGCATGAAATCAGTTTAACTTTTCTAAACCACTTACGTTAAATCATGTAGCGGGATAACTAAATGTTTACAAAGCACTAACTCCTTCCATCGGTGGTTACCAACCATTTAACCTGAACCCAAATATAATAGTAGACATTTTCAGGACTAGTTGTGCGGTGTAAGTTTAATTATAATCGGCTTGTCAGTGCCATAAAGATTAAACAGGATGATGAAAAATGAACACAATACTAACATCTCCATCGATAGAGTAAGTAGTTGAAAAATAGAAGTTATCACCTATATTATCTCTATTATTATTAGCCCAGTAGGTTATAAGTAATAGCCTTATTAAGCCCAAAAAACATTATGTCATCTTATCATTGATTTAGCCTAAGCAATAAAAAAATCAATGACAAAAATTTCCATCCAATGTATTTATTAAATCAGACCAAAATTAATCTCATTTCTTAGTCTCTAGAAAAATATTTGCATCCCTTCTATAAGAAATAACCTATTCTAAGTAAAATTCAGAGTCCATCATTATTAGACGTCTTTTTAGAACTCCATATAGTGTTAATGGTCATCTTGATTGGGTCCAAAAACAAAATAACCTTGATTATAAATAATGATTTTTTTTGGGAATCATTGTTTTTTGTGGAGGCAGGGGGTGGAGAAGGAGGATTCTCCCAACTTATTTTACTAGGTCATTGTGGAATAAAATTCAACACACCTTTTTTGGAAAGCTAGTGTGACTATGCACAATACTCATATGGAACGTAGAACCGAAACTTGTTTTGGTAGAACCGTTGAACCCATGATTGTGATTGAATATTGGTTTGATCAATAGCATAGTTCTTGAAAGTCAGATGAACCAATTCTAAACTTGTTTGGAAGTGTGGCAAATTGGTTTCAAGGTTGTAAGTGTGAAAGAGAACTTACAAAGTAAGGATGTCGACATACTTTGAACACGTGTTGTGAATGTTTATTTATTTAATTGTTCAAAGATATTCCATAATAGCCAAGGGAAGAGAATCCCAGGATCGAAACATAAGTAAGTTATGAATCTTTTAATTAAGGTTATTAATTTTATTTTGTAGGGAAATATAAGAATTCGTATTGTGCATTTACTAATTAGATTTTTCCGAGAGATTTCGATCATTATTTTTGGACAGAGCATTTACAGGAATTATGAAAACCGAATTTGTGCTTTAATGAATATATTGAGAATATTTTCGGTTTTGGAAATTCCTTGGTGTCCAAACTTCCTTGTCTATAAATATTTAAAGGTTTGCCTTTCTAGCAAACTAATCCTTCGTAACAACAGACTTCCTCTTTTATTGTTGTTACTGGTGTAGCCGCCTATTCGGAGATGAGAGTAACCTAATCAGGCAAAATCTCTTACGACCGCTCAGTTTAATGTCTTCTTTGGGATTGGGAAGATCTAGCGTGTACCGTTGGTGGGAAACTAGATAATTACGGTTTATCTTTTGTTTTCGATTGACTAACGGTGGTTGAAATCTGATTGCACCTAGTTTGTTTATGCTTGAGAATCTTCTCTTTTGATATAAGATTCACTCAACTAGTTCAGAGTTTCGACAAGGATCTTTAGAATGTTGTTAGTTCTAAAGACAATCTTGTGATAATCCATTGTTAACAGACTCCGTTGTGTACGTGATTAATCATAAGAGATTCAAGTGATTGTGTGTAGGTTTTTATTGAAGATTTAAAAAGATTTGAAGACAAAGAAGATATTGAAAATCTGACTTGGGTTTATAATCTTTGGTGTGCACAATACTTGTTTTGGTAAAAGAGGATCCAATTAACTACAAGAAAATGGGCATCTAGTGACAAATATTTTTGTCACAGAACTACCTTGTTTAGTCGCCAAATAAAATTTGGAATAATTTTTTTTTTGTCGTCTAATCATCGTCGTGGAAACTTCTTTTGGTCGTGGAAGATAATTTCGGTGACACCAAATATTATGTCGTTGTATATGACTTTCAATGACTAACGTAAATTGTCTTCAAAGTACAAAATTAACTTCAAAAAAATTAGGACATCAAAAGTAATTTTGGCGATAAATTTTTTTCTCATTAAATAGTTTCATGACAATTTAGTTTTGTCTCAATAATAAGTTCCAGCGACAAAGTATTTTGTCTGTAAATCATACTTCACCAACAAGTGTGTTTGTCTCTAAAGAGAGCTTTGGATGATCGCCACTGCCGTCTCTAAAGATGTTTATTGAGACAAATAATTTATCCAAGATAATCAGTTTTATAGACAATGAAAATCGGTCCCCAAATAAGTTTTATCGACTAATGTATTTGGTCTGCAAAGATAAATTATGTAGACAAAAAAGTTGGTCTCGAAATAAAAAGAAATAATGACAAAAATGTTGTTCCAGTTTTTTTTTTTAGAGTCTGATATATTTGTCGTTGATAAAACTTTCGAAGACAAATGCGTTTGTCCCGTAATAAGAAATTTCCTACACAAATACTGTTTGTGCATAAAGAAAAATTTTCAGGGATGAAACATATCGCCTATAAAATTATCCTAACGAGACTATAATGTTTGTCATTGAAAAAAAAATTTTTTACAAAGAATTTTCTGTCAGAGTAAATAGTTTTAGAAACAACTATAGTTTTTCTCCAAATATTAAACTTGGTGACTAATATATTGCATGTGACAAAAAGGAAAGGCAGACAAATTCTGTTTTTTTGTCTCAAAATAATCTTTTTAGGTGAGGAAAAAGTTTTGTTTTAATTTCTATTTAGAGACTAGTAGATTTGCTATGAAAATGATAAACCTGACCGAATTCATTTTTCCATTCATCATATAAAATATGAAAATAATATTAGAACGGAAACCATTTAAGCAAAATATTATACCAACAACTTAAGCAGTAACAATACTCATGGCTGCTAATTGAACTATTCAAAAGATGACCCTTCGGTTGCTAATTAAACTACCCAAAATACAACCCTACTGAAATACTAAAAAAAAACTAAAGAAAACTAATACTTGTGTAACTTCAACTAAAAAAAAAAACGAAAAATATAAAACTAAGCACTAAACAACTTGGATGTTCATTGGTCTGAGCAACAAAATGGATCAAGAACCATATTGAGTACATGCTTTGCCCGAAAGTTGCATTGAATCCCCCAGTTTGTTCCATTTGCTCTATGTATAGCTTGATTTTGTCGTCCCGTAACGTATGCCCTTGAAGCCTTTGATGTCCCTTGAACTTGATAATGAATCCCCTTGAGGCCTTAAAATTCTCGTGACGATTGCCGCGTTTCTGAAATTTAAGAAAAGAATTGAAATTAGTACATGAAAAAGGATTAAAATATATACGTCACCTATCCTAAGTATGTAACCTGTTACGTCACCTTAATATTCTCTATACTTTCCATAGCAAAGAGGTCACACAAACTTGACCAATTTGCCGGTGAGATGTTCCCAAAAGGATTACCACGTGCTTCTTCAATAGTTGCATAGTTTTTGAAATGCATCAACATCTTATGCTTAAAGCGTGGCATATCCCTTTGACATACGATAATTCAGCATCTCTTAACAGATGGTCTGGTGGTGTCTAATATGAAATTATCCTACAACATCATGACCAATAAAAATTGAGAATCACATATTTATTTCAAACGTCAATCAAGAAAGACCATAAAGATAATTTTGCTTTACTGGGGATACCTTTAATTGTTCTATTAACATCTCCCTATCTTGGAGGGGAATTTTTGTCCATGACTTATATCCCAAAGGAGCGAAAGCATAAATAATCGTATCACATTCACCGGCTAAATGAGATCCATGTTCTCCTACAAGTACACCAGATTGTTCATCAATGATAATTGGTATCCTTCCGTTTTAAGCCACTCGTTCCTGTAGTCGTATTCTACGTAGTTGTCCTCGAACAATGGGATCTCTACTCTGAGTCCTTCTGTAAAATGAACAGCAAAATAGTACATATTCGATAGTGACATTGATTGTTTGCGAGAAAATTAACCATATGTCTTTCAAAATTAGAAAAAATGTGCAAAGACAGATGTTTGAAGCAGCCATATGATCCATAGGGGTAGTAGGATCCTCCTAACCTAGATATTAACAAAAAAATCCAATATAAGAACCCATAAAATAAATATAACTATGATGAGATCATTAAAACCATACATACATCACAATCGAGTGTAGGAAAAAGACTAAAAAAGTAATGTTGAATCGAATTCAGTAAAAGCTTCAGAATCGTATAAGTCCATTCCCATTTCAATTTCATGTGAAGGAAAAGTCATCAATCTAACAGATCCAAAGATACCCAAAAAAGACTAATAATCTTTATAAATTAAAAACATGAATGAAGCAGCAAACAAAAAATAACATTTGCACATCATAAAACCCAATAATTTGTAAAAAATAAAATCTACAATTAATAAATTCAAAACCATTGAAACTGATAAAACCCTTAATTAGGCTTCTCATAACAAATCTAAGTCTAAGTTCACTAATAACACAAAATTGAATTCAATCATATCGACATAATATAAGCTTCAAACACTCAGTTTTCAAGACACCAAAAGGATTTACAATTTCAAAAAAAAATAATCCTCCACAAATCTTACAAACCTTAATCAAATCATATAAAACCATCCGAGGAGTCCTAAACATAATATTCTGCAGATCTAACATAACTAGTAACAGAGGTCGAAATTCAACTGAATCAACAAAGAAATAACATCATGATATCACTCAGGTACCTAAACATACAATCACTTAGACTGTTTCAAGAAAAAAAAATCAGAGAATTGCAAACCAATTATAAATCTAATTGTTTCAAAACAATCAGAGAATTACAAACCTATTAAAAATCTACAAACCAAAAGAAGTTGAAGGAAGAAAAAAAGTTAGGGTTTTTGAATAAAAATCAGTAGAATTGATATAGAAAAAAAGTTAGGGTTTTCAATCAACAAAAATCTATGACGCGATACCTTCGGTTTTATATAGAATTTTGCGAACAAATTTGGATGATAATTCGGCTCCATTTATAGGATTTAGTTGGTAAAATCCGGCTGAAAAATCCCGCCCATTTTTTTTTGTTCTCTTTTGCCTTTCCCTCTGCATCCCTCCCGGAGTTAAGAAGTTACATAATGGATCCATCAAAATCGGATCGGCCACCTCTCACTTGGTAGGTTTCTTCTATTCCCATAACTTCTAGAATCCTCTTTCGCTGTTTTTTCTGGATATGGAATAAAATACGTGTGTGAGAGGTGAAAATGTAATTAGACATGCAACTCGCAAGACCCACTGAGACTCTCTCCTTACCATCTCAATAAGTCGAGCACCTGTTACCCCAAAGGTTGTGTATAGATTTAATAAAATGACGTGTTAAACATGGGCTTTCCACTTAAAAATACGTGTATCTAATGTGTAATCTTTCTACTTGACAACTTTGCATATGCATGCATTATGCCACGGCATATTTATTTAGAAAATTTCACGTCATGGTGTGGGTGGAGCAAGAAACCTACAGGACGTATCCATTAGCTCATGGTTAATGTCCATGTTATATGGTATGACTATATATTCCCAACAACAGGTCCTTCGAACAAAAAATAAAATTCAATAATAGCTCATGTGTTCTATTATGCTGTCTTGGAGTCTTAACGTCTTAACGTATCGTGATATAAAATATTAGTTTCAATGATTCCATAGTAAATTTTGCCATCCGGGATCGGCCAGGCTTGCAAGATTATCAGATATAGGCCCAGGTTCTTAATCTGGTGAAGTTGAGATGTAAAATATTAGATTTGATAATTCCAGAAGTGAATTTTGCCATCCGGGATGGACTCGGCTTGCAAGATTACTAGATATAGACTCAGGTTCTCATTTATATGAAGTTCAGATGTAAAATACTAGTTTTTATTATTCCGAGTGAATTTTGTCATCCGGGATGGACTCGACTTGCAAGATTACCAGATATAGGTCCAGGTTCTCACTCAGATGAAGTTGAGATGTAAAATACTAGTTTTTATTGTTCCCGAGTGGATTTCGCCATCCGGGATGGACTCGGCTTGCAAGATTACCCGATATAGGCCCAGGTTCTCATTCAGATGAAGTTGAGATGTAAAATACGAATTTTTAATGTTCCCGAGTGGATTTCGCCATCCGGGATGGACTCGGCTTGCAAGATTACCAAATACTGGACCAGTTTTTCATTCAGATGAAGTTGAGATATATATAAAATATCAGTTTTGATGATTCCATAGTGGATTTTGTCTTCCTAGATCGGATAGGCTTGCAAGATTACAAGATATAGGCCCAAGTTCTCATTCTGGTGAAGTTGAGATGTAAAATATCAGATTTATGATTCCGGAGTGAATTTTGCCATCCGGGATGGACTCGGCTTGCAAGATTACCAGATACTGGCCTACGTTCTCATTCAGATGAAGTTGATATATATATATATATATAAAATATCAGTTTTGATGATTCCATAGTGGATTTTTTCATCCGGGATCGGCTAGGCTTGCAAGATTACAAGATATAGGCCCAGGTTCCCATCATGGTGAAGTTGAGATGTAAAATATCAAATTTAATTCCGGAGTGAATTTTGCCATCCGGGATGGACTCGGCTTCGAAGATTACCAAATACAGGCCCAGGTTCTCATTTGTGAAAATGACTATTACCGAACCATACGATTCCTATAATAATTTGCCACATCATCACCAAATTATCAATCTCTATCATATTTTTAACTTTTAAGAATTTACATACACTTATCTTATCTCTATACCACTGACGTACATGTTAGTTCTTGAACTTTCCCTGTATCCCGAATTTTTAACTAAGGTTTAAAGTCTACCCGAGAGCTATAGGATTGATCCTTGAAGTATATAAAAAGTCAAAACAAATAAAATAAAAAGGACCATGATGCATATGGGTGATTTTACACCTACCTTATTTTTCCCGATTGAGAATTTGATGGACGAGATAAAAACAATCTCGGCATTGGGATATGGATCGGTAAAAGTTGGTCCCCTAGTTTTCCTCTTGGGGGATTACTCGGATTGACCACTCGGTACCTTTAGCATTTTCGTGATGCATGGTAGGATTTCAAAGATCTGATTTATCCTACGACTATGTCTAAACCGCAAGTGCACGGTGTCTTCAATGAAGACAGTGGCAAATACGGGTCGATCCCACAAGGACTTGTGGTGCTTGATTGATCAAGGGCTTACTAGACTGAATTCCTAAGAGGTGTAACACAATCTGTTGGGGTTTGTCGATGCGACTAAGGGATGTTGTGACTCTAAACTAAGGAAAAGAAATAAATTGTAGAGCACTAGGGCGAGAGAATCCACCACTTGACCTTATGCTAAGGAAATTCCTAATCTAATTATGCTCTTGATTCATTCCAGGGAAGAATAACATGATAATGTCTTGGCTAATTTCACACACTCCCCCTAGTATAGAGTGTCTTCTTACAGTACACTCTATCACAGGGTCATGTGCTCCATTAGCTAATTCAATTTTTCTAATGAAGCATTACATGAACAATAAACAGAGAATGAACACCTCAACATGCAATCCAGGGTTTCATCCCAACCCCAGCTACTAAATTAAAACATCAACAAGGTAAAGCACAAATCAAACTAAGATGTTTCTCTCAGCTAGCCTGAGCATGGAGTTTTTTCGCACACCTCACTTCTATTTATACATGCGGTTCCCTCAAAATACCAAACCCTAATTTCTTTTTAATTCGAAAAAATAAAACAAACCCATACTACGATAGCCTCCTCTCGAGCTCTCCTCTGCTTGTGAAGCTTTGATTTGATGTTTCCTTCCTCTGTCATGAAACCCTAGTTTAATTTATCTCTTACATAGCCTCTAGGGTTATGAGAGAGGCGAGGCGAGAGATAACTAAAACTAGGGGTGGTTGTTGGTGTTGTTGGGACGGATGCTAGTGGTGATGGAGGTGGTGTGGTTTTCTGCCATGGTATGGTCTGTGGTGTCGGGTGAAGGGATGGTGGAGACGAGCAGAGCTCTGCTCTGTCGGGGTGAGGGAGGAGAAGAAAGAGAAGAAGAAGAGAGGAATGGGGGGTATCGAATAGGGTATAGGGTATGGGTCGATTCGTTGTGAGGCAAGGATATCAAGAGCTGAAGGAACAGGCGGAGCGAGCGTTGGATCTTGGGAGACAACAATCTCACGGCTCAGGATATAAGAAGTTTTGGTGTAGAGCGGGAGCAGCGAACTTCGATGCGCGTGGAGGCAGCGACCGTTGGATGCAACTGGGGAAGATCTGAACGGCTCGGGATGGACGGGTTCGGATCTGGGTCGCATGGTCGTGTCAAGCTCAAGCCCATGTCTTGTGGATGAGTTGCTACTTGTTGGGTTGCAACTGTTGCGCGCGCGGGTTTTGGCTTTCTGCTCCATAGATGCTCGACTCCAATTCTTCTGCTCTTTGGGCTCCTCGGCTTCTCCGAGCTTTATTTATTACCTAAAAACACAAAATTAATCAATACAAATATTTATTCTTGAAAACAAAGAAAACACAGAATCTGGGATAATATCTGATTTCTAAGCGCAAAAGATGAGTAAAATGCCAATAAAAAGGTGTATAAATATGCACTATTTGGCACTCATCAAATACCCCAAAACCCGAATTTTACTTGTCCTCAAGTGAAACAGAAATTAAGAAATCCTAACTATACCCCTGTCGCAGTCTCTCGAATGCATTTAGCGTATGCACTAAGCCTTTAAACCCTAGGGTGTCCCTAGTGGACGAGTTGTAGTCTCGTGAGGGTTTACCAGAGGTGTACCCACAAAACCTTCTCCAACTTCGTAGTCTAAAAGAGTCTCAAGCCTCCAAGAAGCTATGAGGACGTAGAGTTTCGCATGCTAGTAATGAGAAGTTAGAACTACTAAAGAACGCATTCTCATCCTTAAGTGCTAAGCGAGAAGTAACCATACCATATGAAAGAATTCGGATTCGATTGTGATCATAAGCCTCGACTTATGCCTCACCATTAGGGTTTTATGATAATTGCACTCAAAAAGATCGCTTTTTAGTCTCTCATGTGTGCGGGGAGGAAATAAGAGAGAAATCCCGCACACGTTGTAGGTAAGAAGGGTAACCTTCCGAAATAAAATCTGGAGATTCCACGAAGTGTGGACAAAAGAATCTTTTCTAATGATCTCTAAGAAAGGAAATCAACCATTAGCAAGGGGTGGGAGTACTCACTCACTTCTCACCCGATCGGCAATTAATATCACTCTCTCATAGGAACCATAGAAACGTCTTCACTCTTCGGTCTTCGGTCTTCAAATGTTGATGACGAACTTCTAAACTTCACAAAACTTGACAATTTTTGACTTTTCTACTCAAACTCCTTGTTGTTTGGATTTTTTCTTCTTGAACTCTTCTTTACCATGGTGGTAGCAAAAATAAACTACAATATTATTTTTTTTTTTTTTTGATTTACAAAAAGTGAAAATAAAAAAATACAAATAATGAAACAACTAACTCCATGGACAAAGGACTTTGTCACTCAATTTTTCCACAACTTGTATTGTCTTGATTTTATAAACTTTATTAATTCTCATCCTATTTTCTTTTCTTTTTCTTTGTTGCACGTAAACCTTGGACTATATCAATTTTTCTTTCAATATTCTGATGCTGCTCCGCTTGTTGACGATGATGTCTTTCTATGGGTCTGTTGATTGAGAGAGAGAGTGATGCTAACTGCAAATCGATATTTAGAAGGAGTTTTCATCTTTAGACGTCACCCTCATGATTGATAAAAACTTGCACTCAAGAGATCAAAAGTAGTGCTGAAATTGGTGCGAAGTTGGGTAGCTCACCATTCCTACCCGGAATTGATGTATGGTGACACACACTCTAACTATGACTTTTCTAGAAAGTTGCAAAAAAATTGAAGGTTGGTGCCTCACTTGATGTAAAATGGGTAGTCTCCACTATGGGTGATCACAATTCTACTACTGAATATCTAACAGCACCTAATTCGCTCTCCGGTATGGTTAAATCCAACTTTAACGCTCTAATCAACTAAGAAACCCGATTGTGTTCTCCGGTACTTCTAACTTTTGTTATTTCGGTCAAAACTCTCTATGTAAACATAGCTAGAAGCATGCTAGTGACTCTAAAATCTCTAAAAGTTGGAGGTTTTTATTTGCAAAAAGTTTTTTTTTTTTTTTTTTTTTTTTTTTAAATAAGAAGGAAAACAAAAAGACTAAAAACTCTACATGCAAATCACACCCCCAAACCTAAATCAAACATTTTCCTCAATGTGTCAACAAATAGAAAAAATTTTGAACAATCGCATACCGAGAGAACTATGCTGATAAGAGAAAAGGGAAGAGATTACCGGAATGTCGGCGGGAGCAAGGTTGAGCTTCATTAGTCAAGTCTAGAATCCAACATTCTCAGTGGAGATCATATCGGATTAGCACAATATAAGCGCAAGAAGACTCAACCGAATCAAGAAAGAAAAATTAAAAAGTCCTACTGGATTATATACAAAAATTCACCATATATCAACAGTCTAAAGAGTTGAGGGTCAACCCAATAGAAAATATGTACAACCATCAACAATCTTACACAAATATAACATGAGAGTGCAAGTAAGACTGCAGATGTGAATGAGATTCCCCCAAACCTAAACTTGTGAACAGGTGTGTTTGTGAGAGCAAAATCTTGCAATTTTAAAGGTACATCATGCAAAAGGTCTAACTCAAAATGAGTTTTGCTAATTACAGGCATACATACACATTCCAACTGTGGCTCCTTAAGAGTGTTATACTTTGATGCAAAATAGTCCAAGAGGACTTGGGAAGCACAAAGCTCTAGGCCTAAGTTAGGCATTTTCAGAAAAGTTGGTTTTGCAATTTTGTGACAAACTACACCTAGGTTTGGTGGAGGAGTTTCAATTTGTGACTCAGGAGAGAGGCTAGGTACATCTAAGTTGTTTTCATGTATAAAATCATTTGCACCATCACACACTTTCCTAAAGTCAGAAGAAGGTAAATCATGTTCATTTTCACAGGATAATTGCACAGGTTCCACATCATCATCACATATATGAATATTAGAAGAAGCATCATTCATGGGGTTCACAGAAGAGACACTTAATGTCTCTGAACCTAAAGATTCTATCACATTTTCAAAATACACATGCTCTTCATATTCATCATCATCATAACAAAAATTCATCTCTCCATTCAAAATTGTAGTATTTTTAGTGTACTCATCTACCTCTAGATTAGGTTCATATTCAGTGTTAGTTGCATGAGTAAGACTAGAAACACTATTTTCAATCCTATCATTTTGTAACTCAATCAGGTTCCGTTGGAGAATCATCTTGAGTTGTTCTATTGAAGGAGAGTCTTCACTAGTGGGTATGCATTCCTCATATGGATAATCACTGCATGGTTGTGCATGAGGTTCACTAGAGAAGGGAAGTTCAAACATGTTGCTATGTGGATGGTCATGTATTGCATTCATTTCAAGCCTAGCATTTTGCTCCATGAGTGTTTCCATTGTTGATTGCAAACTAGGAGTTGGGGGAGTATAAAATTGTTCATTTCCCCACTGTGGTGAATGATGCATGTGTACAGTTGATTATGGTCCCAATAGTTGCCAAAGATAGTCACTTCTAGACACTTCGTACATTGGATTATCATGGTTTTCCTAGACTTTGTCTAAAAGCATGCAAAATATAACAAGACTCAACGGGGTGGTCTAAGCCACCACATAAGGTGCAAGCATGCATTTCATATTGCCTAGGAGAATTAGATTTGACAGATCGCTCATGTGATTGTCTTTTCTAAGGCGTATAGTCGAGCTTCTAATTGATCAAAGTGATGACTGGGTATGAGGAGAGTGTTCATTCTCAACCTTGTGATGGATGATACATGTGCTCATAGTGATTAGGGTATGTGAAGTCAAGTCCCCCGAAGGCTCATAATAATCCCTAAAATCACTATGGTATGTGGGAGTTCATCTGTGAAGCGTGCCCGTAAGCAAGTTCTCTAAGGGATTTGTTTGTATCCCCAGTTGCAGACCAAAATCCTGACATGATTTAGTACTCAAATTGAACTCAAAGTCTAGTTTGGTTTATGTGGGCCTTGGTTTATTGGGTTTTTTGGTTTGTTGGGTTTCATTTGGTTTGTGTGGAATTTGGTTTGTTTGGGCTTTGGTTTGTTGGGAAAATACAGCCCAGCGGAACTGTGGGCTCAGTTTGGTTTAAGCCCAGGTTAATGTACAACCCAGTAGTTTGATTGTGAGCAGCCCAAAGCCGAGACCCGGCTTAGCGGAGCGGCCCGGCCAATGAACTGCACAGCCCAGATGTTTTGGTTTTAGCTTGGTTGCAGCCAGTGCACAGGCTTATGTGGGCTTCAGAGATTAGCAGAGATTAGCACAGCTTAGTGCTACTTGTGCTATCAACACAGCACAGTTTGGTTTGTTGTGGGTAGAGTGTTTCACCCAGTGCACATCTTGAAATGGTGCACTGGTTTGAGTGTAGCTCACAACCCAGCTCAAGATGGCAGGCTTACAGCCCAGGTATTGGTTATTAAGCACAGGCTACAGGTTGTGCACAGCACAAGAAAACAACAATGTGCACAGGTTGGCACATGAATCACAGTACACAGCAGCAAAAATTACAGCAATGACACCTAATTTGCAACACCAAGCACAGCTCAGATAGCTTATGCACAGGTTGGCACTTCACACCCTGACACGGCTTGTGCGGGCAACTTAGCGGGCTTACGAGGCTATGCAAGGGGGTCAGATGGGGTTAAGCTAAGGTTGCTCAGGTTGCTTAGTTCATGGATTGATTGGCAGCTTATATGCAGTCCTAGTTAGGCCAAGCACAAGAGAAAACAACAGTTTGATGTGTGCACAGGAAAAGGTCAGTTGACTCGAGGTCTGTAAGCACAAATACTTCAGCAACAATTAGTTCAGCTGACACTCCTGCTATGTTATTCAAGAAATTAAGGGTTCACACAGATGCACAACTGAAATACAGGGGCTAGCCTGTCTACCTCAAGCAACTAATTATTTTAACAGATGGCTTAACAAGGTTTGCAGCTGAGGCTCAACAGATTAGAAATGGAGCTCGTAGGCGGTTGCTCAACAAATTCATCAATTTTGCAGTTTTGCACAATAAAAAACCACTCAAGTCTGTCAACAGTTTGAGTTGATGTCAACTATCTCAGTTGACTTCAACTCAGATTTTTTTTTTTTTTTTTTTTTTTTTTTTTTTTTTTTTTACAAGCTAGTTTCAGGGGGATAGCAGGTTAGCATGTGGCTCTCAAGGTTGTGGCATCACAGGCTATCACAGCATCACATGGGAGTTTAGGCTTACCTCATTTCTCAGGGCAATACAATGTTTCCTTGGGTTGGCTCAGCTGCTCAGCCCGGACTCTGCTAGCTCAAGAGAAACTTTTAGTTCTCAGGATATGCAAGTTAAAGCACAGAGAGACATAGCACTGCAAATTTCCAAAAAATCTACACAATGAGATGTAAGATATGCTGAGTGTGATGATATGCCTGAGTGGGATGGTGAGTGCACAGATTTGTGATGCTGAAGATGCAGCTAAAGATGCAAAAACATGACAAGTTACAGCTACAGATGCTGAGAATTGAATATAAGTTATGCTAAACATGTGTTGAAAGGGGAAGTTACACTAATACAAGGCTTGAAAACAATGCAAACATATATACAAATGAAAATGCAAGCAAAATAGAACAGCTAAGTTACAGCTAAGATGCAAATGCAAATATACAGGGGTAGTAAAGAAAAAACAGTTAAGTCAAGCCAAAAATCACAGGCACACGCGAAGTCCCGACAACGGCGCCAAAAACTTGGTAGGATTTCAAAGATGTGATTTATCCTACGACTATGTCTAAACCGCAAGTGCACGGTGTCTTCAATGAAGACAGTGGCAAATACGGTCGATCCCACAAGGACTTGTGGTGCTTGATTGATCAAGGGCTTACTATCTTGAATTCCTAAGAGGTGTAACACAATCTGTTGGGGTTTGTCGATGCGACTAAGGGCTGTTGTGACTCTAAACTAAGGAAAAGAAATAAATTGTAGAGCACTAGGGCAGAGAATCCACCACTTGACCTTATGCTAAGGAAATTCCTAATCTAATTATGCTCTTGATTCATTCCGTGGAAGAATAACATGATAATGTCTTGGCTAATTTCACACACTCCCCCTAGTATAGAGTGTCTTCTTACGCATACATCTATCACAGGGGTCATGTGCTCCATTAGCTAATTCAATTTTTCTAATGAAGCATTACAAGAACAATAAACAGAGAATGAACACCTCAACATGCAATCCAGGGTTTCATTCCAACCCCAGCTACTAAATTAAAACATCAACAAGGTAAAGCACAAATTAAACTAAGATGTTGCTCTGGCTAGCCCAGGCATGGAGTTTTTTCGCACACCCCTCACTTCTATTTATACATGCAGTTCCCTCAAAATACCAAACCCTAATTTCTTTTTAATTCGAAAAAAATAAAACAAACCCATACTCTGATAGCCTCTGAATCGAGCTCTCCTCTGCTTGTGAAGCTTTGATTTGATGTTTCCTTCCTCTGTCGTGAAACCCTAGTTTCATTTATCTCTTACATAGCCTCTAGGGTTATGAGAGAGGTAGGCGAGAGATAACTAAAACTAGGGGTGGTTGTTGGTGTTGTTGCAGATGCTTGGTGGTGATGGAGGTGGTGTGTTGTCTGCCATGGTATGGCTGTGGTGTCGGGTGAAGGGATGGTGGAGACGAGCAGAGCTCTGCTCTGTCGGGGTGAGGGAGGAGAAGAAAGAGAAGAAGAAGAGAGGAATGGGGGGTATCGAATAGGGTATAGGGTATGGGTCGATTCGTTGTGAGGCAGGGATATCAAGAGTCAAGGAACAAGGCGGAGCGAGCGTTGGATCTTGGGAGACAAAGCAATCTCACGGCTCGGGATATAAGAAGTTTTGGTGTAGAGCGGGAGCAAGTGAACCGATGCGCGTGGAGGCGCGACCGTTGGACGCCCTTGCCCAGGAAGATCCCAGAACGGCTCGGGTTGGACGGGTTCGGATCCGGAGTCGCGGGTCGGGTCTAGCTCAAGCCCATGTCTTGTGGATGAGTTGCTACTTGTTGGGTTTGCAACCGTTGCGCCTTGCGAGTTTGGCTTTACTGCTCCATAGATGCTCGACTCCACCCTTACGCTCTTTGGGCTCCTCAGCTTCTCCGAGCTTTATTTATTACCTAAAAACACAAAATTAATCAATACAAATATTTATTCTTGAAAACAAAGAAAACACAGAATCTGGGATAATATCTGATTTCTAAGCGCAAAAGATGAGTAAAATGCCAATAAAAAGGTGTATAAATATGCACTATTTGGCACTCATCAATGCATATACATAAAACTAAATGTCAACTACTAATTAAAGATCGAAATGTGAATCCCAATAATATCATGTCCAGAATCTAGATTATTAGAGAACAACTTATCGTTCTTAATTATATTGAATTATTTTTGCATAAAAATACATGTAGGTGTAGGCGAAAAATTGATACGGTCCACCTGGTAGATTTAACCCAATGAAACTTGATCCAGTAGCATTACTGGTTCGATGCCCGGTCCGGTTATTAAAACATTGTCAGAACGTCGGACCACGGGGTCAAAAATTCTTAATTAAGGTATACCATAACCGAGAAACTCTCCTTAATTAAACGCCTCTTCTTATTTCCGGATGTCGGCGTACTGTATTTATTGAGGAAGATTTTAAGATATTATTTGATGATATTTATCCAAAAATAAAAACAAAAAAAAGAAAAGAAAGGAAAGGAAGATATGGATGAACAAAAAAAATACCGATTCACTTGCAACCATCAAAAAAATACCGATCTTAATGGGTTATTTCGATTTGGGATAACTTCTCAAATTTTGGCGGGATGCAGATTAAAAGAAAAAATCTTTTTGGCGGGATCCTTCCCGCTCGGTCTTCCAGTTTTTTGATCTATAAATAAAGCCCTAAAATCATTTCCTTCAACTCACAAGGTTAATATAGATCACCTCTGAAAGACGGTATATATTGTTCTTTCCGAGTTTATTCAACTTTTTAATTTTCTTAGATTCTAAATTCGATTGTTTATCCCAATAAGAAGATATTTTTTCTAATGAATGCATCTTCTTTTATTTTATTTTTTTCGTTTTGTTTTGTATATTGGATCTTCTTTCTACTTTGATCTATACTCTGGTCTATCCGGAACATATTTTTTTTTTCTTTGAATCACTCGTTCTTTGGGTCACCTAGAATGGGCTCTTTCATTCTTTGTTTCTAAAATATTTTATTTTGAGATGTCAAGGATAGTTCAGAGACATAATGGAACGTTTGATTCTCATCTTTGAATCACTCGTTATTTTGAATCACTCGTTCTTTGCGTTTGATTCTCATCTTTGGATACATATATATATTTTTATGTGTCCTTATGATGTTGTTTTTATCCTTGATAATTAGGTTTACACACTAGCAAGACATAATGGAACGTTTGGAACGTTTGGGTGCTCCAAATGATGCTGGTAAAGTTTACTAATTTGAAAATCCAATGTGTTAAGTCAGTGTTTATCGTTTCGACAAATGATTACAGTTGATACCGAGATGCGATTAGTTTTTTTGTGATGTCAGCAACCATTTCAAAATATATTCATTGTTGTTTATATAATTGCAGGATCTGCATTGGGGAAACAGAATGTCCGTGGACGGTCACGCGGCATAGATTTGGATGATTGGACTGCCCAACATGGAAAATTGCCTATCAAATTCTCAGATGTAGCGGGGCAACCAATCTCCACAAATAGATGCAAATTATCTACTGAATGCGGCATAATTGTTCGCGACTTTGCTCCGATGTAATATACGTCTTGGAAGAAAATTCCTTATCATGACAAGGTTGCTTTAATCGAACGTGTCAAGGTAGGAAGAACTCTTCCAAAGATGTATTTTGGAGATCTTTCGTTGTTGTTTTTGATTATTTTGAGATAATTTTGATCCAATTGTCCAAAATTATTATGTTATTGTAGGACAAGTTCGCACTGGACATTACACGACCTTCTATCAAAAAATACCTTAATGACTGTATGGCTAGAAGATACAACAACTATAGAACTCAAATGTTAACGCACTTCAAAAAGTGTAAAACTATAGAGGAAGCTCGCTCGAAGCCATTCGAGAACGTCTCACCAGAGAATTGGTTATGGTTGTGTGACCATTTTGCGTCAGACAAATTTAAAGTAATGGTATTCTTAATTGGTATACTTATTTATAAATTTTAGGATATGTATATTTACTTTAATTCTGTTTTTAAATTTCAGAAGCGGTCCGCAGCTGGGTCGAACAATCGGAAGCTAGTCAAATACAACCGCTGCGGGGGTTCTCGGGCTTTTCAAGTGCGCCTAGAGAAGGTATTTCTGATTAAAAATCAGTAACGTGTGTAAAAAAAAAATTGTTGTTTTTTGCTGATATTTTCTCTTCGTCCTCCATAAAAAAGTTTTGGGAGTGCAAGCGGCGAAAATACAAACCTTTCATGATACTCACACGCATATGAAAGAGGGTGAGCGTGTTTGGATATCTGAAATAGCTCACGCTCAATATGTAAGTTGAATCAACTGAGGTTTACATTTCTAACTAAAGATTCTTTGTATTTATGAATACCATGTATTTTATTTACACCTATGCACTAGTTTATAATGTTTCCATAACTGTGGATAATGTAGTTTAGTACTGGTTTCGAAAAAAATGATTGTTTTCTAAATGTTTCAAGTTTTCGGCAAAATGTGCTTAATCAAGTACTGGCTCGTAATCCAAATGTTGGTGCAGACTTGGATGCCATTCGAGAAGATGCTTAGTTTTATTTTCGTATAATCACTACCTTTGAATTTTTTTAAGAGTTTGGCTCAGGTAGATGTTTAGAAGTGTCCCTTTCAATTGGTTTAAGTCTAGTGAGTGTTTCAGCATTATTAGTTTGTTTAGTATTTTATAAGTGCTGGGTCTTTTAAACATTTTGAGTAATGTCAATGAATGTATAGTTGGTTTATTTTATAAGTGTTGTGTTTTTTTCTCTTTAATGGCTTAATTTATTATCTAATGACTTCATATTTCTTTAATGGCATTTTATGTCTTCTTTGTTCCATCTGTTGTAAACGAGTGGAGGACTACAACAAGGACTAATGTGTGCTCTCGTCTTTATCCGTTGATGATTTCTTACCTTGCAGTCGAGGCAGTCTTCACTGGTCTCTCCAATAACACTGCTTTTATTCCTCTGAGAATGCAATCTCTGCGTAAGTGGCCTTATTTTTCCTCACAACCACTGCTACAGACTTGGATCCTATATCTGAAATTACAGATGGCCGAAGAACAAATCACCGGAGCGCCCGTTTTTGTTCGGGCAGTTGGCTTCTCTGTTCGGCAGTTTTCTCCTATAAACGAAAATCCTGGTCACCTTTTCTTCTTGATTTCAGTCGTGGCCAGTCCAATTTCATGCCTAATTCTTTACCACTGCTCCAAGTCCTCACAAGTTTGAGAAACCAAGAACAACACGGACCTGAGGAAGACACGAAGTTTGTGGTTCAAGTAAATTTGGATTCCGAGAAGTCAGAGGTGCTGCTATTGAAACTAAGTGACAAACGGAGAATTTTTTAGATGTATGTATGAGCAGTTCTGATGGTAATCTTTTTGACCGTGTCTCTTTAGGTATCATTGCAACTCGGCGAATTCCTGAATTGATAAGGCTTTCTCTTTACTGTGAAGCAAAGGTGCCATGGTAAGGCCACACAAACTTTATACATGCATCTTAATTTAAAAAAACTACATAATTTAAAGTCTCTGCCTTACTGTTGTTATTCTAAGCATCGTTTTTTTGTTTATTTTTGTTACCAAAGATTGATAAAAGTTGGGTAGAAGAGCGTGACAGATTGTCTGATAAGTATATCGAAGGTGTTGCGTCTTTTATTCAGATGAAAAAAAAATTATCTCTTAAGTAGGAATGAGGAATTATGCACTTGACCCTGTAAAAAGTGTGTTAACCGAAACAAACATACTTCATTAGCTGAAATCGAACATCACTTGTTCACTAATGGTATGACAGGTAGTTATAAGATATGGGTACTTCATGGGGAAGGAGATAATCCTACTCAAAACCAATCAGCATCTATCCATGACAATGTCTTTAAAGATGGTACAACCCATTCTGGAAATAATAATACAGGTGTACTTGATATGTTACATGATGCTGATAATGCCGGGCCTTTTGATAGTCAAGCAGATACAGGTAGTCATGGAGAAACTAATGATGATTCAGGTGAAGCTAACAGTACAAATAATTTGGGTGAAGTTAGTACAAAGTTTGAGGAGCTACTAGGTAAAGCTAAGCAAGAACTATACCCTGGTTGTACAGATTACTCGTCATTAACTTTCCTTGTAGAGTTAATGCATCTCAAAGTGCTCAACCGTTGGAGCAACAAAAGTTTTGAGATGCAATGAGTTGCTTAAGAAAAGCTTTTCCAAAAGATAATACAATTCCAAGTTCATACTATGAAGCTAAAAAGATATTGCGTGATCTTGATTGGGCTATGAATCGATTGATGCATGTAAGAATGATTGTGCTTTATACTGGAAGGAACATAAGGATAGGGATGATTGTCCAGTATGCCACGAGCCTAGGTACAAATTCAATGACGGCAAGGGTAAGAAGATCCCACACAAGGTACTGCGCTATTTTCCTTTAAAAAACCAAGATTGCGTAGATTATATGCTTCAAGGCATACAGGCTGGCGATATGAGATGGCACAAGGAACATGTTGCTCCCGATAAGGTTTTAACGCATCCTTCTCGATGCCGAAGCGTGGAAGGATTTTGACTCGCGATATCCACAGTTTACGTAAGATCCTCGCAATGTAAGGTTAGGGTCTTGCCACGGATGGGTTTAATCCTTATGGAAATATGAATAATGCGTACAGCACGTGGCCAGTTATAGTGATGCCCTACAACCTTCCCCCTTGGAAGTGTATGAAACAACCTTTTTTCATGATGGCATTACTTATTCCTGACAATAAATCACCTGGGAACGATATCGATGTGTATCTACGACCCTTAATAGATGAGTTAAAGGAGTTGTGGAAAGACGGAGTGGAAACCTATGATGCCTCAAAAGAAAAAAAAAATTTCGTATGCACGCAGCTGTATTCTGGACCATAAATGACTTCCCAGCATATGCTAATTTATCAGGATGGAGAACAAAAGGTTATTTAGCCTGTCAAGTATGTAATGATGATCCACCATCCCGTGCATTGAGGAGTAAGATCGGTTATCTGCGTCACCGTAGGTTTTTGCCTCCCAAGCATCCGTGGCGAAGAAACAAACTTCATGATGGAAACAATGAGATTCATGGTCCACCGAAAGAGTTGACAGGCATTCAACTTTTACAACAAATGGACAAACTGGGAGTTAAAAGTTGTTTTGGAAAACATCCAGATAAGGGAAGAAAGAAAAGAAGTCGTACCAAGAAAGAGCTGAGTTGGACAAAAAAGAGTATTTTCTTCGAGCTTCCATATTGGGCGCATCTAAAAATTAGGCACAAAATTGATGTTATGCATGTTGAGAAAAATATATGCGATAACATCGTCGGAATATTGTTAAATCAGGAACTAAAGAACAAAGATACATTTAAAGCTCGTTTGGATTTGGAAGACATGAATATTAGACCAGAATTGCACCTTACGCGTGAAGGAGACAAATTTATAAAACCTCCGGCTTCGTATACTTTAACACTAGAGCAAAAAAGAGAGTTCTGTAGGTTTCTAAAATCAGTGAAGTTTCCGGATGGATATGCAGCTAACATAGCGAGGAGTGCTAACGTCGATGATGGAAAGATATCTGGTTTGAAAAGCCACGATTGTCATGTTTTGTTACAAAAAATTCTTCCCACTGAATTGGCCCATTTCTCGCCATGATGTATGCACTGCCTTAATTGAGTTGAGAAATTTCTTTCATGATCTATGTGCGAAGACATTGAATGTGAGTCACTTGGAAGAAATGGAAAAGGTATCGTTTTAATTCTTTGTAAGTTGGAAAGAATATTTCCACCGGCCTTTTTGATGTCATGGTTCATTTGGCTGTTCACTTACCCCGAGAAGCTAAACTTGTTGGCCCAGTTGGTTATAGTTGGATGTATCCTATCTAAAGGTATGCTTAACTTTTACCACATATATTTCGAATGAGTTTATATTGTTTATATATTTGTGTCTTTCTCAAATGCAAGTACTGTTTGTTTTTTATAGAATAAAAAAATATGTTTGAATAGTTGTTTTTTTATCTAGGACCTCGGACACTCAAGCGTTACGTGAACAATAAAGCACGACTCGTAAGGTTCAATAGCGGAGCTTACATTATTAATGAAGCATTGACATTTTGCTTGTTGTATTTACGTGGGATTGAAACTAAATTTAATCGCCTGCATCAAAATGACGATACATCGGATGATCTTCAACGACCCAAGGGAAAACCGTCTCGTGTTTGCTCGTAAGGTTCGTCCCTTTGGTGCAAAAGTTATAAAACCACCGACCCTAGAAGAACGAGAAAAATACATTGGTTTATACTCGATAATTGTGAAGAGGTGCGACCATATATGGAGTAAGTGCCTCATCCTATCATATGATAATTGTTGTTGTTTTTGTAGTACACTAAAAATTTAAAATTGGCATCAAAAAGTGTCTTATTTGTCTTTGACAATACAGTGAACATTTGAATGAGCTGAAAGCAGAATCAAATCACAACTTGTCACAGAGGCATCGAAAACTATTTCCTGAATGGTTCCTAAAGCGGGTAAGCAATATTAAAAATCCTATATCATTATTGTAATACAAGTAGTCTCATTTTTTCGTTATTGTTCTAACAATCCTATATCATTATTGTTTGCAAACACTCTCATTATTGTTATTGGTTTTTTCTGAAAATGTACAGATTGGAAAATTGCACTATGAAAAGGTTCCTGAGGCTACTGATGAATTGCATTCGTTAGCATAGGGAATTCAATCTCGCACAAAATCATATCCTGCTTGTATCTATTATGGAGTTCGATTCCATACCAAACAACGTGAACTTCGTCGAACGACCCAGAATAGCGGATTGGTAGTGGATGGGGTACACAACAGTAAGCCAACTGAATTCTTTGGTAGCTTGCAGGATGTTATTGAGATAGACTTTTTGTATGGCTACCGAGTTGTGTTATTTAAATGTGATTGGTTTGACGTAACTCCTGGAAGGACGAGAATTCGAAAGGATTATGATTTGACATCTATAAATACTAGTACATTGTGGTACAAGAGTGAACCTTTCATTCTTGCATCACAAGCGCAACAAGTTTTCTACCTAGATGACTACAAGCATGGAGAAAATTTGAAAGTGGCTCAAAAAATGCATCATAGGAATAAATGGGATGTTCCTGAAATGGATATCAGGAAGTACAACCAGAAACAGAAGAAACTATTGATGAGGAAGAGGCATATCACCAGAACAAAGAGGGTCCGTTGATTTTATCCAATGTTCAAGAAGATGATAATGGGGAAACTGTACTTCATAGAGATGATGATGTTGAACTCGAAATGTTAGATGCAAATCTTGTTCTAGCTGAAGATGACGATGAGGAGGAGGAAGAAGAAGACGAAACATTGTTTAACTACAACAATGATGTGGTAGAGCCTGAGGATATTGTGCCGAAGATGATGACTCGGATCTAGAATACTAGTTAAATTCTTGTTATTTTACTTGAAACTTAATATTTTAGTTACTTGAAACTCAATAGATATTTATTCTAATGCTAATTTTTGCTCAACCAATGAAGTAATTTATGGCTATGGCTTTGTGTTATTATTAGTTTGATTAAATTATTTTTATAATCTTATTTTTCAGTTGGTTTATAAGCTTATTGGAATTTCGTATATATAATTTGTGGCTTTGTGTGAATACCAAGTATTTAATAATACAATAAATTCACTGTTTGCAATGGACAACTTTTTCCATTAGGAGTGTGTCGAGCGGGCTTGGCTTTATCTCTCCAAGTATTTTAGGCCACATTTGTCCGTGCTTAAGTCGAATGTTAGCAATAGAAGTAACCACCCGCCGGAGACCAGGTGGAAATATTGGTGTAAAGTTATTTGAGAGTGCTAGTATATATACTCACAAATGCATTCGTAGGAGAATACGTAATTTCGAGTGCTGCTCTGCGTGCTTCTTTGTCGTCAATTCCCATCATTTTACAGTCTTCCTCCTCGATACATTCATTCTCTTCCGTACGCTTCCTTTAGAAAAGGGACCGGGTTTGGAGTTGGGCTAGTTCTGTCAACATTAGCTTAATGTTCTTTGACCAGTTGATTTTAGTATTTTGAAGCATCTTTTGAAGAGGAAAAATCAGCAACGACGAGGTGACTTCTGCTCAATTGGTTTAGAAGTGCTCCCCAGTCTGAAGCGGAAAGGAACGAAGATTGACAAACTCATATTATATGTCTCCCATATACTATTTAATGGCTAATATTTTGTGGTTGTAAATCCATATTTCACTGACAACTATTTTTTTGTCTCCAACGTATAAGTAATACTAACAACAAGTTATTTAGTCACCAGAAATTTTTTGTTATGTCTAAAATTTGGTCACTATAAATATCATTTTTTGGAACTATTTTTGTTTGCGGCAAAAAAAACACGATAGCATTGACGTTTAATTTCTCGCCTAATGTTTATATCGTGGCGAAGTATTTTAGACGCCAAAAGACTATGGCGACAAAGTTTCGTCCCGTCGCAGTTAAAAGTTACTAACGACCGATGGATATTGTCACCCTATATATATTTAACGAGAAAACGAAATAGTGGTTAAAAATTATTTTTTTTGCGACGAGCATTTATCATTGTCAGTATAAGTAAAATTGGTGACTGGCGAAATTCTCGCCGAACAAATCATCAGCGACGGAGGAAATCACGACAAGTTTTGGTTGTCATCTATGCTTTCAGTGAAAATTGCAAAGACAAAATATCTTTTTGTCTAAAAGAATATTAATACCAACAATTTTGATATTGGTCACAAGTGAATATGTTTCATGACTAAAAGAACTTTGATGGGAAAACATTTGTCACTAAAGGCCCATTTTCTTGTAGTGTAATAATCGGTTTATCCTTGTGGTAGATTGGATTGATTAATTGGGTATATCGGCATCAACATAATTCTTTGGATTAAGAGTGTTGTTGGTTTAATCTTAAACGATTACTTCGATAAGTGAACAAAAGATAGATCTAAGGACCTGACGAAGGAGTTTATTTTAAGATAAACGGAAGAGCCTTTGTCTAACTCATATCACTTGGTTGAATAGAGTTGATACCAAACAGATTTGTTGTTCCTTTACTTTTTGGAAAACAAACCAAAGGAATTGTTCCAAGTATGTGACTTATTTATAAGTTGGATGAGTGGGAATACAGACGGAACTAGGTGAACTATAGGTTTAGTTGCTTGGTCTCAACTATACGAAGTTAGGTGTAATATTGTGTAGTGGATTAATCCTGAGAGTATTTAATTCTGGACAAGGTCCCGGGGATTTTGTGCATTTGCGGTTTCCTCGTTAACAAAATCTTGTTGTGTCATTTACTTTATATTTCCGCATTATAATTGTTTTATTATAATTAAAGTAAATTACGCAAACGTTAATTCCTATTTACTTTATAAGCGAATCCTATTGTGTTTGGTTAAGTACGAACCTTTATCAAATAATATGCCGTTGTTGTATTGTCCGATCTCGTATCCATAGACGATCACACGAAGTGTGAACCAATTGGTTGTATTGTCTCGACTTTATCCATAGACAATCACTTTCGGAAAAAAGACTTATAGCTAGGAAAAGTTTTAGCTTGAGGTATATTTGGGTACCCTCACCTTTTCAATTGGTATCAGAGCGGGCAAACACGAAAAGATCTAACAATCTGTGTTTGGTGCGATCCAACCTATAAGAATTGAATCTAATGTCTGATTCTGTTAACGCTTTTGCAAGAGTATGAATACTCATAAGTTGAAGATGTTACTACTTCGTTGACTCAGGATCCCGGAGTGACGAAAACATCTATGTCTATCTTTGATGAAAGAGAACATGCTGATAAAGAGTTGATAAAACTCCTAAAGCCTATATAATATTTTTCTTCTAAAGTACTTATTTTAAAGACAGAGTCAAATCTTCTTAAATAGGAGATCGGAAAAAGACATTCAACTGAATTGTCGATCCAAAGATAAAGTGGATCTCACTGTCAAACTAGAGTCCCTTGGTAAATCTCTTGCAGATAAAGAGACACGTCCTATGATTCTGACTAATGATGGTGTTGGGATTTCTTCTGATGAGGAAACTAAAAGTCCTTGCTCGACTTTTACAGATTGTGATAAAATCAGTTTAGTCACATCTGATGGTAGTTTGCCTAACTCCATAAAGTTATAAGAGGATGAGAAACCAGCTTCTAGATCTACTGATGATCAAACAAAATCTTGTCCAAAGGAGACTTTGAACCGATTCCGTGGTGATTGTAAGGAATATAATTTTCAGTCACTGGACTGGAAACTTATACTTCTTCAACATACGGTGGTAAATTTTTGAAGGAAGTTTCTTGTCTTAAAAAACTGAAAAATCATTCCTCGAGAGAGTAAGCCATTATACCACATCCCGATAAGATCAACTCAAAAGAGTTAGAGGAAAGAGTTGATATAATCACTACGGAAAAAGGTTCCTCCACACCTATATCGAAACAATTGGTTTTGATAAGGAAACGACTTCGAGAAGGAAGAAGAGAGAATCTTTGCCAAAAAGAAACAATCAGAATTTCTTATTGTTTATTCGAGATGATCATACTAATGTGGATCACAAGGAAGTCCTTAGAATGAGAAAATCTTATAGAAAATCTCATTGAAAGAATTAAGAGAGATTATCTATCTCTGAGAATTCTCACATTAGTACATTTTCTCCACATGATCATATCTCTCTAGTTAGAAAAGATTCGCTTTGGGAGAAAATATTTTGGGCAGAAATTCCCGAAAAGAAACATGAACTATGTTTCTGATATTCACTGTAAGCTGGAAAAATCTTACTCCGATGCACTTAGTTGTATCATGATTGTGCATTCTCATCCTCTTTCGTGCTCATAAACTTGGATGGGAAAGGCACAATAAAGCATGAGCACATTTGTTTTGTGTAGTTGTTTATCAGAAAAATTCTGTGACACTATATGGGTAGCTACAAATCCATGGTTGTCTGAAAAATGTTCTTGTTTAACATGATTTTCCAAAAATAGGTTTTATTTGGAATTTTCGGATTTTAATAATCCTTCCAACTTCAGAAATTCAGACTAAGGAAACTAAATATACTCTCTTATATTTTCGGATTCTCCAGAGGTCTTTTGGTCCGAAAGTTGTCTATTTTAAAAGGAAAAACTTTCTCTTAACTGTATTCAGAAACCCTGATTAATCCTTTTATATTTATTTATTCATAACCGAGCATGCCTCCAATAAGGAAGAAGCTCAAAAGGTTAAGGATTGTCAAGGAATCAATACAGAGAGGAAGAAGAAGTGCATATCAAATATCATGTCTGATTATGACTCTGATAGTTCAGTAGGATCACAAGATGAATCGTGTCTGTTGGCTTACAACCTACAAGATCCAACCAAAAATAAGTGGATCCGTTCTGATAGTATGATTGACTATATCCAAGGTTTTGAGGAACTAAGAACCAATCTTATTATAACGGTTCGAAATCAAGATTGGCTCAAAGATAAAATTGAGGAAACAAAAGCTGACATAGATGATATGAAGGTTCAAGTTGAAAGAACTTGAAAAACAAGAAGTAGTGGCGGACAAGTCTCTTGAGACATGCTTTAAGAGTTTGAACACTGAAGAGACCTCAGTGAACAACAAGAGCATCACTAGAGATTAAGTTATATGATGTAATACTTAATCTAGAAAGAATAGACATCAATTTTTGATTTCTTTCATTGATTGTATTGGTCTATTATGAATAAAATTATTTGATTGGTAATTTTTCTTGTGATAGTTTTAGGTTTACATATAGTCTTGTGCTTGAATGCTTTTATCTTATTGCTATGTATGTTGATGGGATGTTTGATTTCGGTTTTACTACCTTAATATTCGATCTCATATATTGTTAACCCTTGTGGTTTGGGTGACTTTTTGATTTAGCAGGATTAAGTTCTAGCCCATGTTGGTAGGCTTTATCAAAGAATTATGAGGGGTTAAATTAGAAACAATGTGAAAAAGTCACAATATGTTGAATCGGTTTTGGTTTAGCATAAAAGCGTTTGTGTTTCGACGGTTTTCAACTTTTTCTTGCAATTGTTAAAACCGGTTTTCAACCTTTCTCTGGTAAAGGTTGTGGGTTGTTGTTATTCTTTTTTTTTTTTTTTTTTTTTTTTTTTGCATAAGGATGACAACATGATGATATTTCGATATCAATTCTCCCTGGAAGAAAGATGCAAACATATTGAAGAAGTGCATGCGAAATTTGAGGTAACAATCTTGTTAGTTAATTGTTATCCTGTTTAAGAAAAGCCTGAGTTTATATTATATATATTTATTGCTTTTGCTGAACAAAATTTCGGTCCAATTGATGTTTATTCCATGATGTGTGTGTGGATGTGTGTGATTCAATTGGTTCTAGTTAAGAAAACTATTGTTATCTTGCTTAATTGTATGATATCAATTGTTTAGTCTTACAAAATTTCAGTGCAATTGCAATGCTTTTAATGTCTATGTTGTTTCAATTGCTTCCGGTTGAGGTGAATAATTATGCAAGTTGATTTATGTTGGTTTGTATGAATTATTTATGGCTTAACGAAATATAAAGGTGTATGGGATGAGTTGTTTAGTCCAATTAGATTCTGGATAAGAGAAACTAAGTTAATTCTGATCTTAGTTAGACTTATCGAAGTGAGGTTTCGGTTATTCAAGTCTAATCGAATGCCTTAACAAGAAATGCTAGTTAACTAACCTAGTATTTGGCTTGTTTAAAATTGAAAGGTCTAAGTTTATGGATAATTAGAACCTGATGAGAAAAATAGAGTTATCTTTATTTTGGTCTTATCGAATTAAGCGGTTGTTTTTGAACAATCGGTTTAGCAAAGGGTAAAGTGCTTAGTTTATTTTTGGTTTGCTAAACTAAATTGTAAAAATTGTTTCGGACAATTGTTTCCTTGGTAACATATCAAAATATAACTACTTGTAGTTTCGGTTTTTGATATTGGTTATCGAGAACATGGTGTGTGGAACCCTCGTACCTAACTCTACCTATTTGCAAGTCTATTTTGAGATTCGTAAGATTCTTTTCGTGTTGTCCTTTATTTTTTTAGTTTCTTTGTCATTTTGTGACAAAAAGGGGAGAAATATATGGAGTAAACAAGTAATAATTGGCATTGATTTTTTATATTGATTGGTATCACTAAGGAAAAGAACATTGGTTCTTGAACGTTTTATCTAACAAAAGAGTGAAAGCACATACTAAGGGGGAGTAACATGTCATATAAATTGGTATAACAAAGACGTGCGGATTGAATATCTACCTATCTTCCTTAGGGGGAGTATTAGCTTTGTTATTATAATATCAATAGCGGCATTTTCAAGGACTGAATGTAAGCATTTCTTGTCTTTGTTGAATCGGGAATCAAGCGTATGTGTAATGATTTCTTGTAATTTGTTTATCCATATGATGTAAGAGTTTTGTCACTAAAATTGACAAAGGGGGAAATTGTTAGAGCATGGCTCGGTTGAACCCACCATGCGTTGGTATGTCAAGTTTGGTTGTCATATTTTAGTGAATCAAAACTCATGTTAAGAGTCACTTGATTATGTACTAGAGTCAACCCAGATAGGTTAGCTTGAAAGTATTAGGATATGATACATTACAAGTATTGCGAAGTAATGAAGATGTGAAGAAGCAAGGAGCTACAAACGACAACAATCATCCTTCCACTTGAGGTTAGTGATATTTAACTTGAAATGTTTCATTCCCTAACGTATCTTTCAAGTCGTCCATATTGATAACTAAATGAAGCATATTTGAACTCTAGATAGACATAGTATTAAGGAATACAATACGATATTTATTTCTTAACCATTAAACTTTGTAGATAAGACATCTCCATGCTATTTTGATTATGTATGGGTATGAGGTGAGGATTTCATTCTAGGGAACAATGTTTACATGTGTTTTAAGGAAGTAAGTTCATAAACTTGTTTGTGAAACGAAAAGGAAATTACTGTGTGTTATTGGTTTTGTTATTCATTGCATATCTTATGAACAACCAATATGTGTGATTGAGTATAACCGCTCACAACTTGTTTGTGTTCTTGGTAGTACTATTCACAAAGGCCTGACTTATGTATTGGTATGACTTTTATTAGTGAAATTGATCTTAAGTAATCACACGAGATGGTATGACCGGGTTTGTGATTTTCTGGTCCGACCAATTATGGGAAAGGGGAACCGATCCTATGGAGAGGTGCGGACATCACAAAAAGGGAATCGATCCTTGTATGGGGTGCATCAAGGTTTATAGCGAAGGGGAACCGATCCTATGGATATGTGCAACACGTTTTTAGGCAAAGGGGAACCGATCCTATGGACATGTGCAATACATATATAAGTTAGATACCATATATATGTGGGGAACCGATCCTAGTACCTAGTCAACCGAATTTTGGAAAGCTAGTGTGACTATGCACAATACTCACATGGAAGGTAGAATCAGAAACTTGTTTTGGTAGAACCATTAAACCCATGATTGTGATTGAATATTTGTTTGATCAATCACATAGTTCTTGAAAGTCGGATGACTCAATTCTAAAACTTGTTTGGAACTTGTGGAAAATCGGTTCCAAGGTTGTAAGTGTGAAAGAGAACTTACAAAGTAAGGATGTCGACATACTTTGAACACGTCTTTGTGAATGTTTATTTATTTAATTGTTCAAAGATATTCCTTAATAGCTAAGGAAAGAGAATCCCGGGATCGAAACATAAGTAAGTTAAGAATCTTTAAATTAAGGTTATTAATTTCATTTTGTAGGAAATATAAGAATTACTAATGTGCATTTACTAATTATATTTTCCGAGAGATTTCGATCATTGTTATTGGACAACGCATTTCCGGGAATTATGGAAGCGGAATTTGTGCTTAAATGAATATCTTGAGAATATTTTCGTTTCGAAATTCCTTGGTGTCCAAACTTCCTTGTCTATAAATACTTGAAGTTTGCCTTCTAGAAAACTAATCTTCGTAACAACGGACTTCCTCTTTTGTTATTCTTTGGTGTAGCCGTCTGTTCGGAGAGGAGAGTAACCAAATTATGCGAAATCTCTTACAACCGCTCAGTTTAAAGTCTTCTTTGGGATTGATAAGCTCTAGCGTGTACCGTTGGTGGGAAACTAGATAATGCGGCTTATCTTTTGTTTCCGATTGATTTGATTGACTAACGGTGGTTGAAATCTGATTGCACCTAGTTTGTTTATGCTTGAGAATCTTCTCTTTTGATATAAGATTCACTCAAACTTGTTCAGAGTTTCGACAAGGATCTATAGAGTGTTGTTAGTTCTAAAGACGATCTTGTGATAATCCATTGTTAACAGACTCTGTTATGTGCGTGATTGATCACAAGAGATTCAAGTGATTGTGTGCAGGTTTTTATTGAAGATTTAAAAAATTTGAAGACAAAGAAGATATTGAAGATCTGACTTGGGTTTATAATCTTTGGTGTGCACAATACTTGTTTTGGTAAAAGAGGATCCAATTAATAATCGGTTTATCCTTGTGGTAGATTGGATTGATTAATTGATTAGATCGGCATCAACACAGTTCTTTGGATTAAGAGTGTTGTTGGCTTAATCTTAAAAGATTACTTCGGTAATTGAACATAAGATAGATCTAAGGACCTGACGAAGGAGTTTATGTTAATATAAACGGAAGAGCCTTTGTCCGACTCATATCACTTGGTTGAATAGAGTTAATACCAAACAGATTTGTTGTTCCTTTACTGTTTGGAATACGAACCAAATGAATTGCTCCAAGTACGTGACTTATTTATAAGTTGGAGGCGTGGGAATACAAACGGAACTAGGTGAACTATAGGTTTATTTGCTCGGTCTCAACTATACGAAGTTAGGTGTAATTTTGTGTAGTGGATTAATCCTTAGAGTATTCAATTCTGGACAAGGTCCTGGGGTTTTTGTGCATTTTCGGTTTCCTCGTTAACAAAATCTTGTTGTGTCATTTACTTTATATTTCCGCATTATAATTGTTTCATTATAATTAAAGTAGATTACACAAACGTTAATTCCTATTTACTTGATAAGTGAATCCTATTGTGTTTGGTTAAGTCCGAACCTAACATACTTCGTTGTTGTATTGTCTCGATTTCGTATCACACGAAGTGTGAATCGATTGGATGTATTGTCTCGACTCTGTCCATAGACAATCACTTTCGGAGAAAGGACTTATAGGTAGGAAAAGTTTTAGCTTGAGGTATATTTGTGTACCCTCGCCTTTTCAGATTATATTAGTAATTGAGATTAGATTATGTATTTGATTAAGTAGGATTAAGTATTAGTGTAAGAGAATTAAGATTAAAAATCATTTGAAAGAGAAGAAGGAGAAGAAGGATTTTGGGGAAATCTTTTTCAAAAACTAGGTTTTGAGCAAGCTTGCCCGCTTCCATAGAACAAGATCGTGGCAACATAGACCTAAGTGCTTATATTGGGCCCTTGGGAACCATCGCAAAGACGGTTGGCTAGCCTATATATTTGAAGGTGAATGTCGTGCCGTCTAGGGCCTGTACTCAAAACGAGTGATTAGAAAGCCAATTTTGAGGAATGTAAATCTTCAAAATTCGATAGTGAGTGATTTGTGAAAATGAAAACTTTTAAAGGGTAGATCGACAAAGTAGGTATATGTTCGGCTAGGAAAATATTTAGAAATGCAGAAATAGAACATCCTCTTTAATGGAGTTTTGGATTAGGTTCGGTTAGAAAAATAGAAGTACACATAGCCGAGCATTCTCTTTAAGGGTGTGTGGACTTAGTACAGCTTGGAAACATAAGAATAGCTATCCAGATTTCCATTTTGAGTTTAATAGAGTTATGTTAGGAAATGTCGAGACCATCATGTTCCAAGCCGAACCTAAGATAAAACCAAAATATACAATTACGTAAAGTTCAAATAGGAAACTAGGAGGTTCAACTAGGAATAGAAAGTTCGTTTAAGAATATTTTTTTTTTCGAAATAGCCGAAGATACATTTACAGGAAGTTCAACTAGGATTTTGTCTTCCCGAAATAGTCGAACCGCTCTTCATGTCCGGCTAGTTCAACAAGAGTTTTTTCACAAAACTCCTACCTGAACTTCTATCTGCGATTTCAATTTTCATGATTACTACTCAATATTTATCAGTCACAAATGTATAAGGAAGACTAAGGTTAGTCGGAAAGTACCTTTTAATGTACAAATTTCTAAAATCGGATTACAAATGATTATAAAAGAAAAAGGTGAACAAGAGAAAAAGAGAATAAGAGTTTAAAAAAAGAAAATAGGGTATTAAATAGAATTGTGTTTTTATGTTTATGCATTAGGATTTTAATGAGGTTATTAAGTTTAGCTTATTAGTTTCGAGTTACGTTTAGGTTGATTTAGCGTTTGCGAATTTGCTAGCTCATTTGAGAGCCCACGAGCTCATTGAGTATGCATCACGTGGGAACCATTCTCATGCCTTTCGTATTATATATATAGTCATCAACTTCTAGCCAAGCTATCAAAAGGAACAAGAGCTCTACAGAAAATAGTTGAGGGTCAACCCAATAGAAAATATGTACAACCATCAACAATCTTACACAAATATAACATGAGAGTGCAAGTAAGACTGCAGATGTGAAGGAGATTCCCCCAAACCTAAACTTGTGAACAGGTGTGTTTGTGAGAGCAAAATCTTGCAATTTTAAAGGTACATCATGCAAAAGGTCTAACTCAAAATGAGTTTTGCTAATTACAGCATACATACACATTCCAACCGTGGCTCCTTAAGAGTGTTATACTTTGATGCAAAATAGTCCAAGAGGACTTGGGAAGCACAAAGCTCTAGGCCTAAGTTAGGCATTTTCGGAAAAGTTGGTTTTGCAATTTTGTGACAAACTACACCTAGGTTTGGTGAAGGAGTTTCAATTTGTGACTCGGGAGAGAGGTTAGGTACATCTAAGTTGTTTTCATGTATAAAATCATTTGCACCATCACACACTTTCCTAAAGTCGGAAAGAAGGTAAATCATGTTCATTTTTACGGGATAATTGCACGTGTTCCACATCATCATCACATATATGAATATTAGAAGAAGCATCATTCATGGGGTTCACGGAAGAGACACTTAATGTCTCGAACCTAAAGATTCTATCACATTTTCAAAATACACATGCTCTTCATATTCATCATCATCATAGCAAAAATTCATCTCTCCATTCAAATTTGTAGTATTTTTAGTGTACTCATCTACCTCTAGATTAGGTTCATATTCAGTGTTAGTTGCATGAGTAAGACTAGAAACACTATTTTCAATCCTATCATTTTGTAACTCAATCAGGTTCCGTTGGAGAATCATCTTGAGTTGTTCTATTGAAGGAGAGTCTTCACTAGTGGGTATGCATTCCTCATATGGATAATCACTGCATGGTTGTGCATGAGGTTCACTAGAGAAGGGAAGTTCAAACATGTTGCTATGTGGATGGTCATGCATTGCATTCATTTCAAACCTAGCATTTTGCTCCATGAGTGTTTCCATTGTTGATTGCAAACTAGGAGTTGGGGGAGTATAAAATTGTTCATTTCCCCACTGTGGTGAATGATGCATGTGTACAGGTTGATTATGGTCCCAATAATTGCCAGCATAGTCACTTCTAGACACTTCGTACATTGGATTATCATGGTTTTCCCTAGACTGTCTAAAAGCATGCAAAATATAACAAGATTTCGAGCGGGGTGGTCTAAGCCACCACATAAGGTGCAAGCATGCATTTCATATTGCCTAGGAGAATTAGATTTTGCGGATCGCTCATGTGATTGTCTTTAAGGCGAGATAGTCGAGCTTCTAATTGATCGAGAAGTGATGACCGGGTATGAGGAGAGTGTTCATTCTCAACCTTTTGTGATGTATGATACATGTGCTCATAGTGATTAGGGTATGTGAAGTCAAGTCCCGAGAAGGCTCATAATAATCCTAAAATCACTATGGTATGTGAGGAGTTCATCCCAGTGAAGCGTGCCGTAAGAAAGCTATCTAAGGGATTTGTTTGTATCCCCGAGTTGCGAGACCAAAATCCCGACATGATTTAGTACTCAAATTGAACTCAAAGTCTAGTTTGGTTTATGTGGGCCTTGGTTTATTGGGTTTTTGGTTTGTTGGGTTTCATTTGGTTTGTGTGGAATTTGGTTTGTTTGGGCTTTGGTTTGTTGGGAAAATACAGCCCAGCAGAACTGTGGGCTCAGTTTGGTTTAAGCCCGGAGTTAATGTACAGCCCAAGAGTTTGATTGTGAGCAGCCCGGCAGAGCCCAAATTAGGGGAGCGGCCCAAAGACACGGAATCGCACAGCCCAGATGTTTTGGTTTTAGCTTGGTTGCAGCCCAGTGCATAGGCTTATGTGGGCTTCAGATTAGCAGAGATTAGCACAGCTTAGTGCTACTTGTGCTATCAACACAGCACAGTTTGGTTTGTTGTGGGTAGAGTGTTTCACCCAGTGCACAGCTTGAAATGGTGCACTGGTTTGAGTGCATCTCACAACCCAGCTCAAGATGGCAGGCTTACAGCCCAGGTATTGGTTATTAAGCACAGGCTACAGGCTGTGCACAGCACAAGAAAACAACAATATGCACAGGTTGGCACATGAATCACAGTACACAGCAGCAAAAATTACAGCAATGACACCTAATTTGCAACACCAAGCACAGCTCAGATAGCTTATGCACAGGTTGGCACTTCACACAGCACAGCACAACTTGTGCAGGGCAAGCTTAGCAGGCTTACACAGGCTATGCAAGGGGGTCATATGGGGTTAAGCTAAGGTTGCTCAGGTTGCTTAGTTCATGCATTGATTGGCAGCTTATGTGCAGTCCTAGTTAGGCCAAGCACAAGAAAAAACAACAGTTTGATGTGTGCACAGGACAAGGTCAGTTGACTCAGGTCTGTAAGCACAAATACTTCAGCAACAATTAGTTCAGCTGACACTCCTGCTATGTTATTCAAGAAATTAAGGGTTCACACAGATGCACAGCTGAAATACAGGGGCTAGCCTGTCTACCTCAAGCAACCAATTATTTTAACAGATGGCTTAACAAGGTTTGCAGCTGAGGCTCAACAGCTTCAGGGGCTGGATCTCAGGGCAGATTGCTCAACAAATTCATCAATTTTGCAGTTTTGCACAATAAAAAGCCACTCAAGTCTGTCAACAGTTTGAGTTGATGTCAACTATCTCAGTTGACTTCAACTCGAATTTTTTTTTTTTTTTTTTTTTTTACAAGCTAGTTTCAGGGGGCTAGCAGGTTAGCATGTGGCTCTCAAGGTTGTGGCATCACAGGCTATCACAGCATCACAGGGGAGTTTAGGCTTACCTCATTTCTCAGGGCAATACAATGTTTCCTTGGGTTGGCTCAATTTGCTCAAAGAAGACTCCGCTAGCTCAAGAGAAACTTTTAGTTCTCAGGATACGCAAGTTAAAGCACAGAGATACATAGCACTGCAAATTTCCAAAAAATCTACACAATGAGATGTAAGATATGCTGAGTGTGATGATATGCCTGAGTGGGATGGTGAGTGCACAGATTTGTGATGCTGAAGATGCAGCTAAAGATGCAAAAACATGACAAGTTACAGCTACAGATGCTGAGAATTGAATATAAGTTATGCTAAACATGTGTTGAAAGGGGAAGTTACACTAATACAAGGCTTGAAAACAATGCAAACATATATACAAATGAAAACGCAAGCAAAATAGAACAGCTAAGTTACGGCTAAGATGCAAATGCAAATATACAGGGGTAGTAAAGAAAAAACAGTGAAGTCAAGCCAAAAATCACAGGGCACACGCCAAGTCCCCGGCAACGACGCCAAAAACTTGGGATTTCAAAGATGTGATTTATCCTACGACTATGTCTAAACCGCAAGTGCACGGTGTCTTCAATGAAGACAGTGGCAAATCTGGTCGATCCCACAAGGACTTGTGGTGCTTGATTGATCAAGGGCTTACTAGACTGAATTCCTAAGAGGTGTAACACAACTGTTGGGGTTTGTCGATGCGACTAAGGGCTGTTGTGACTCTAAACTAAGGAAAAGAAATAAATTGTAGAGCACTAGGGCAGAGAATCCCCCACTTGACCTTATGCTAAGGAAATTCCTAATCTAATTATGCTCTTGATTCATTCCAGGGAAGAATAACATGATAATGTCTTGGCTAATTTCACACACTCCCCTAGTATAGAGTGTCTTCTTACGGTACACTCTATCACGGGGTCATGTGCTCCATTAGCTAATTCAATTTTTCTAATGAAGCATTACAAGAACAATAAACAGAGAATGAACACCTCAACATGCAATCCAGGGTTTCATCCCAACCCTAGCTACTAAATTAAAACATCAACAAGGTAAAGCACAAATTAAACTAAGATGTTGCTCTGGCTAGCCAAGGCATGGAGTTTTTTCGCACACCCTCACTTCTATTTATACATGCAGTTCCCTCAAAATACCAAACCCTAATTTCTTTTTAATTCGAAAAAAATAAAACAAAACCATACTCGATAGCCTCCGAATCGAGCTCTCCTCTCGCTTGTGAAGCTTTGATTTGATGTTTCCTTCCTCATAAGTTGAAACCCTAGTTTCATTTATCTCTTACATAGCCTCTAGGGTTATGAGAGAGGCTAGGCGAGAGATAACTAAAACTAGGGGTGGTTGTTGGTGTTATTTGCGAGATGCTAGTGGTGATGGAGGTGGTGTGGTTGTCTCGCCATGGTATGGCTGTGGTGTCGGGTGAAGGGATGGTGGAGACGAGCGGAGCTCGCTCATCGGGGTGAGGGAGGAGAAGAAAGAGAAGAAGAAGAGAGGAATGGGGGTATCGAATAGGTATAGGGTATGGGTCGATTCGTTGTGAGGCAAGGATATCAAGAGCCGAAGGAACAGGGCGGAGCGGCGTTGGATCTTGGGAGACAGCAATCTCACGGCTCAGGATATAAGAAGTTTTGGTGTAGAGTGGGAGCAGCGAACTTCGATGCGCGTGGAGGCAGCGACCGTTGGATGCAACTGGGAAAGATCTGAACGGCTCAGGATGGACGGGTTCGGATCCGGTCGCGGTCGGGTCTAGCTCAAGCCCATGTCTTGTGGATGAGTTGCTACTTGTTGGGTTGCAAATCATGTGCGCGCGGGTTTTGGCTTTCTGCTCCGTAGATGCTCGACTCCAATTCTTCTGCTCTTTGGGCTCCTCGGCTTCTCCGAGCTTTATTTATTACCTAAAACCACAAAATTAATCAATACAAATATTTATTCTTGAAAACAAAGAAAACACAGAATCTGGGATAATATCTGATTTCTAAGCGCAAAAGATGAGTAAAATGCCAATAAAAAGGTGTATAAATATGCACTATTTGGCACTCATCAATGCATATACATAAAACTAAATGTCAACTACTAATTAAAGATCGAAATGTGAATCCCAATAATATCATGTCCGAATCTAGATTATTAGAGAACAACTTATCGTTCTTAATTATATTGAATTATTTTGCATAAAAATACATGTAGGTGTAGGCGAAAATTGATACGGTCCACTGGTAGATTTAACCCAATGAAACTTGATCCAAAGTAGCATTCTTTGTTCGATGCCTTGGTCCTAAGTATTAAAACATTGTCGAACGTCGGACCACGGGGTCAAAAATTCTTAATTAAGGTATACCATAAATCAGAAACTCTCCTTAATTAAACGCCTCTTCTTATTTCCTAGATGTCGGCGATCTTTGTATTTATTGAGGAAGATTTTAAGATATTATTTGATGATATTTATCCAAAAATAAAAACAAAAAAAAAAAAAAGAAAGGAAAGGAAGATATGGATGAACAAAAAAATACCGATTCACTTGCAACCATCAAAAAATACCGATCTTAATGGGTTATTTCGATTTGGGATAACTTCTCAAATTTTGGCGGGATGCGGATTAAAAGAAAAAAATCTTTTTGGCGGGATCCTTCCTTCGATCTTCCATTTTTGATCTATAAATAAAGCCCTAAAATCATTTCCTTCAACTCACAAGGTTAATATAGATCACCTCTGAAAGACGGTATATATTGTTCTTTCCTGAGTTTATTCAACTTTTTAATTTTCTTAGATTCTAAATTCGATTGTTTATCCCAATAAGAAGAGATTTTTTCTAATGAATGCATCTTCTTTTATTTTATTTTTTTCGTTTTGTTTTATATATTGGATCTTCTTTCTACTTTGATCTATACTCTGGTCTATCCGTAACATATTTTTTTTTTCTTTGAATCACTCGTTCTTTGGGTCACCTAGAATGGGCTCTTTCATTCTTTGTTTCTAAAATATTTTATTTTGAGATGTCAAGGATAGTTCAGAGACATAATGGAACGTTTGATTCTCATCTTTGAATCACTCGTTATTTTGAATCACTCGTTCTTTGCGTTTGATTCTCATCTTTGGATACATATATATATTTTTATGTGTCCTTATGATCTTGTTTTTATTCTTGATAATTAGGTTTACACACTAGCAAGACATAATGGAACGTTTGGAACGTTTGGGTGCTCCAAATGATGCTGGTAAAGTTTACTAATTTGAAAATCCAATGTGTTAAGTCAGTGTTTATCGTTTCGACAAATGATTACAGTTGATACCGAGATGCGATTAGTTTTTTTGTGATGTCAGCAACCATTTCAAAATATATTCATTGTTGTTTATATAATTGCAGGATCTGCATTGGGGAAACAGAATGTCCGTGGACGGTCACGCGGCATAGATTTGGATGATTGGACTGCCCAACATGGAAAATTGCCTATCAAATTCTCAGATGTAGCGGGGCAACCAATCTCCACAAATAGATGCAAATTATCTACTGAATGCGGTATAATTGTTCGCGACTTTGCTCCGATGTAATATACGTCTTGGAAGAAAATTCTCGATCATGACAAGGTTGCTTTAATCGAACGTGTCAAGGTAGGAAGAACTCTTCCAAAGATGTATTTTGGAGATCTTTCGTTGTTGTTTTTGATTATTTTGAGATAATTTTGATCCAATTGTCCAAAATTATTATGTTATTGTAGGACAAGTTCGCACTTTGGACATTACACGACCTTCTATCAAAAAATACCTTAATGACCTGTATGGCTAGAAAGATACAACAACTATAGAACTCAAATGTCAGCGCACTTCAAAAGTGTAAAACTATAGAGGAAGCTCGCTCGAAGCCATTCGAGAACGTCTCACCAGAGAATTGGTTATGGTTGTGTGACCATTTTGCGCTCGAGACAAATTTAAAGTAATGGTATTCTTAATTGGTATACTTATTTATAAATTTTAGGATATGTATATTTACTTTAATTCTGTTTTTAAATTTCAGAAGCGGTCCGCAGCTGGGTCGAACAATCGGAAGCTAGTCAAATACAACCACTGCGGGGGTTCTCGGGCTTTTCAAGTGCGCCTAGAGAAGGTATTTCTGATTAAAAATCAGTAACGTGTGTAAAAAAAAAAATTTGTTGTTTTTTTCTGATATTTTCTCTTCGTCCTCCATAAAAAAGTTTTGGGAGTGCAAACGGCGAAAATACAAACCTTTCATGATACTCACACGCATATGAAAGAGGGTGAGCGTGTTTGGATATCTGAAATAGCTCACGCTCAATATGTAAGTTGAATCAACTAAGGTTTACATTTCTAACTACAGATTCTTTGTATTTATGAATACCATGTATTTTATTTACACCTATGCACTAGTTTATAATGTTTCCATACCTGTGGATAATGTAGTTTAGTACTGGTTTCTAAAAAAATAATTGTTTTCTAATAACAAAATCAACTTATACATTCAGGAAAAAATGGTTGAGATGCATGAGCAAGGCATTGTGGCAGGGGGAACACCTGATGAAGATGAGATATATTATGAAGTTCTAGAGGAAATCAAAAAGACGTCGTAACCGCAGACTTTCTGATGAAGAGATAGAAGAACTATTTGTACTCCTTGCAACGAAAGACGATAAAATCAAGCAGTGTGAAGACCAAGTTCAGCAGATGAAAGAGGATGCTGCAAGTTTTCGGCAAAATGTGCTTAATCAAGTACTCGGCTCGTAATCCAAATGTTGGTGCAGACTTGGATGCCATTCAAGAAGATGCTTAGTTTTATTTTCGTATAATCACTACCTTTGAATTTTTTTAAGAGTTTGGCTCAGGTAGATGTTTAGAAGTGTCCCTTTCAATTGGTTTAAGTCTAGTGAGTGTTTCAGCATTATTAGTTTGTTTAGTATTTTATAAGTGCTTTGGGTCTTTTAAACATTTTGAGTAATGTCAATGAATGTATAGTTGGTTTATTTTATAAGTGTTGTGTTTTTTTCTCTTTAATGGCTTAATTTATTATCTAATGACTTCATATTTCTTTAATGGCATTTTATGTCTTCTTTGTTCCATCTGTTGTAAACGAGTGGAGGACTACAACAAGGACTAATGTGTGCTCTCGTCTTTATCCGTTGATGATTTCTTACCTTGCAGTCGAGGCAGTCTTCACTGGTCTCTCCAATAACACTGCTTTTATTCCTCTGCAGAATGCAATCTCTGCGTAAGTGGCCTTATTTTTCCTCACAACCACTGCTACAGACTTGGATCCTATGGCTGAAATTACAGATGGCCGAAGTACAAATCACCGGAGCGCCCGTTTTTGTTCGGGCCAGTTGGGCTTCTCTATTCGGGGCAGCTTTCTCCTATAAACAGAAATCCTGGTCACCTTTTCTTCTTGATTTCAGTCGTGGCCAGTCCAATTTCACGCCCTAATTCATTACCACTGCTCCAAGTCCTCACAAGTTTGAGAAACCAAGAACAACACGGACCTGAGGAAGACACGAAGTTTGTGGTTCAAGTAAATTTGGATTCCGAGAAGTCAGAGGTGCTGCTATTGAAACTAAGTGACAAACGGAGAATTTTTTAGATGTATGTATGAGCAGTTCTGATGGTAATCTTTTTGACAGTTTCTCTTTAGGTATCACTGCAACTCGGCGAATTCCTGAATTGATAAGGCTTTCTCTTTACTGCCATGGTAAGGCCACACAAACTTTATACATGCATCTTAACTTAAAAAAACTACATAATTTAAAGTCTCTGCCTTACTGTTGTTATTCTAAGCATCGTTTTTTGTTTATTTTTGTTACCAAAGATTGATAAAAGTTGGGTAGAAGAGCGTGACAGATTGTCTGATAAGTATATCGAAGGTGTTGCGTCTTTTATTCAGATGAAAAAAAATTATCTCTTAAGTAGGAATGAGGAATTATGCACTTGACCCTGTAAAAAGTGTGTTAACCGAAACAAACATACTTCATTAGCTGAAATCGAACATCACTTGTTCACTAATGGTATGGCAGGTAGTTATAAGATATGGGTACTTCATGGGGAAGGAGATAATCCTACTCAAAACCAATCAAAGATCTATCCATGACAATGTCTTTAAATATGGTACAACCCATTCGGAAATAATAATACGAGTGTGTACTTGATATGTTACATGATGCTGATAATGCCGGGCCTTTTGATAGTCAAGAAGATACAGGTAGTCATGGAGAAACTAATGATGATTCAGGTGAAGCTAATAGTACAAATAATTTGGGTGAAGTTAGTACAAAGTTTGAGGAGCTACTAGGTAAAGCTAAGCAAGAACTATACCCTGGTTGTACAGATTACTCGTCATTAACTTTCCTTGTAGAGTTAATGCATCTCAAAGTGCTCAACCGTTGGAGCAACAAAAGTTTTGAGATGCAACTTGAGTTGCTTAAGAAAGCTTTTCCAAAAGATAATACAATTCCAAGTTCATACTATGAAGCTAAAAAGATATTGCGTGATCTTGGATTGGGCTATGAATCGATTGATGCATGTAAGAATGATTGTGCTTTATACTTGGAAGGAACATAAGGATAGGGATGATTGTCCAAAGATGCCACGAGCCTAGGTACAAATTCAATGACGGCAAGGGTAAGAAGATCCCACACAAGGTACTGCGTTATTTTCCTTTAAAACCAAGATTGCAGAGATTATATGCTTCAAGGCATACAGCTGCTGATATGAGATGGCACAAGGAACATGTTGCTCCCGAAGGGGTTTTAACGCATCCTTCTGATGCTGAAGCGTGGAAGGATTTTGACTCGCGATATCCACAGTTTGCAGAAGATCCTCGCAATGTAAGGTTAGGTCTTGCCACGGATGGGTTTAATCCTTATGGAAATATGAATAATGCGTACAGCACGTGGCCAGTTATAGTGATGCCCTACAACCTTCCCCCTTGGAAGTGTATGAAACAACCTTTTTTCATGATGGCATTACTTATTCCTGACAATAAATCACACAGGAACGATATCGATGTGTATCTACGACCCTTAATAGATGAGTTAAAGGAGTTGTGGAAAGACGGAGTGGAAACATATGATGCCTCAAAAGAAAAAAAAATTCGTATGCACGCAGTCAGTATTGTGGACCATAAATGACTTTGAGATATGCTAATTTATCGGGATGGAGAACAAAAGGTTATTTAGCCTGTCAAGTATGTAATGATGATCCACCATCCTGCATTGAGGAGTAAGATCGGTTATCTGCGCCACCGTAGGTTTTGCCTCCCAAGCATCCGTGGCGAAGAAACAAACTTCATGATGGAAACAATGAGATTCATGGTCCACCGAAAGAGTTGACAGGCATTCAACTTTTACAACAAATGGACAAACTGGGAGTTAAAATTTGTTTCGGAAAACATCCAGAGATAAGGGAAGAAAGAAAAGAAGTCGTACCAAGAAAGAGCTGAGTTGGACAAAAAAGAGTATTTTCTTCGAGCTTCCATATTAGGCGCATCTAAAAATTAGGCACAAAATTGATGTTATGCATGTTGAGAAAAATATATGCGATAACATCGTCGGAACATTGTTAAATCAGGAACTAAAGAACAAAGATACATTTAAAGCTCGTTTGGATTTGGAAGACATGAATATTAGACCAGAATTGCACCTTACGCGTGAAGGAGACAAATTTATAAAACCTCCGGCTTCCTATACTTTAACACTAGAGCAAAAAAGAGAGTTCTGTAGGTTTCTAAAATCAGTGAAGTTTCCGGATGGATATGCAGCTAACATAGCGAGGAGTGCTAACGTCGATGATGGAAAGATATCTGGTTTGAAAAGCCACGATTGTCATGTTTTGTTACAAAAAATTCTTCCCACTGGAATTCGTCCATTTACGCCACGGATGTCTCACCGCCTTAATTGAGTTGAGAAATTTCTTTCATGATCTATGTGCGAAGACATTGAATGTGAGTCACTTGGAAGAAATGGAAAAAGGTATCGTTTTAATTCTTTGTAAGTTGGAAAGAATATTTCCACCGGCCTTTTTTGATGTCATGGTTCATTTGGCTGTTCACTTACCCCGAGAAGCTAAACTTGTTGGCCCAGTTGGTTATAGTTGGATGTATCCTATCGAAAGGTATGCTTAACTTTTACCACATATATTTCGAATGAGTTTATATTGTTTATATATTTGTGTCTTTCTCCAAATGCAAGTACCGTTTGTTTTTTATAGAATAAAAAAAATATGTTTGAATAGTTGTTTTTTTATCTAGGAACCTCGGGACACTCAAGCGTTACGTGAACAATAAAGCACGACCAGAAGGTTCAATAGCGGAAGCTTACATTATTAATGAAGCATTGACATTTTGCTCGTTGTATTTACGTGGGATTGAAACTAAATTTAATCGCCCAGACCGAAATGACGATACATCAGATGATCTTCAACGACCCAAGGGAAAACTGTCTGTGTTTTCTCAGAAGGTTCGTCCCTTTGGTGCAAAAGTTATAAAACCACTGACCCTAGAAGAACGAGAAAAAATACATTGGTTTATACTCGATAATTGTGAAGAGGTGCGACCATATATGGAGTAAGTGCCTCATCCTATCATCTGATAATTGTTGTTGTTTTTGTAGTACACTAAAAATTTAAAATTGGCATCAAAAAGTGTCTTATTTGTCTTTGACAATACAGTGAACATTTGAATGAGCTGAAAGCGGAATCAAATCACAACTTGTCACAGAGGCATCGAAAACTATTTTCTGAATGGTTCCGAAAGCGGGTAAGCAATATTAAAAATCCTATATCATTATTGTAATACAAGTAGTCTCATTTTTTCGTCATTGTTCTAACAATCCTATATCATTATTGTTTGCAAACACTCTCATTATTGTTATTGGTTTTTTCTGAAAATGTACAGATTGGAAAATTGCACTATGAAAAGGTTCCTGAGGCTACTGATGAATTGCATTCGTTAGCACAGGGAATTCAATCTCGCGCAAAATCATATCCTGCTTGTATCTATTATGGAGTTCGATTCCATACCAAACAACGTGAACTTCGTCGAACGACCTGAATAGCGGATTGGTAGTGGATGGGGTACACAACAGTAAGCCAACTGAATTCTTTGGTAGCTTGCAGGATGTTATTGAGATAGACTTTTTGTATGGCTACCGAGTTGTGTTATTTAAATGTGATTGGTTTGACGTAACTCCTGGAAGGACGAGAATTCGAAAGGATTATGATTTGACATCTATAAATACTAGTACATTGTGGTACAAGAGTGAACCTTTCATTCTTGCATCACAAGCGCAACAAGTTTTCTACCTAGATGACTACAAGCATGGAGAAAATTTGAAAGTGGCTCAAAAAATGCATCATAGGCATATATGGGATGTTCCTGAAATGGATATCAAGGAAGTACAACCAGAAACAGAAGAAACTATTGATGAGGAAGAGGCATATCACCAGAACAAAGAGGGTCCGTTGATTTTATCCAATGTTCAAGAAGATGATAATGGGGAAACTGTACTTCATAGAGATGATGATGTTGAACTCAAATGTTAGATGCAAATCTTGTTCTAGTCAAGATGACGATGATGATGAGGAGGAGGAAGAAGAAGACGAAACATTGTTTAACTACAACAATGATGTGGTAGAGCCTGAGGATATTGTGCCAGAAGATGATGACTCGGATCTAGAATACTAGTTCGTTACTGTTATTTTACTTGAAACTTAATATTTTAGTTACTTGAAACTCAATAGATATTTATTCTAATGCTAATTTTTGCTCGAACCAATGAAGTAATTTATGGCTATGGCTTTGTGTTATTATTAGTTTGATTAAATTATTTTTATAATCTTATTTTTCAGTTGGTTTATAAGCTTATTGGAATTTCGTATATATAATTTGTGGCTTTGTGTGAATACCAAGTATTTAATAATACAATAAATTCATTGTTTGCAATGGACAACTTTTTCCATTAGGAGTGTGTCAGGCAGGGCTTGGATTTATCTCTCCAGTATTTTAGGCCACATTTGTCCGTGCTTAAGTCGAATGTTAGCAATAGAAGTAACCACCCGCCAGAGACCAGGGAAATATTGGTGTAAAGTTATTTGAGAGTGCTAGTATATATACTCACAAATGCATTCATAGGAGAATACGTAATTTCCAGTGCTGCTCTGCGTACTTCTTTATGCGTCAATTCCCATCATTTTACAGTCTTCCCTCTGATACATTCATTCTCTTCCGTACGCTTCCTTTAGAAAAGGGACCGTGTTTGGAGTTGGGCTAGTTCTGTCAACATTAGCTTAATGTTCTTTGACCAATTGATTTTAGTATTTTGAAGCATCTTTTGAAGAGGAAAAATCAAAGAACGACGAGGTGACTTCTCGCCAATTGGTTTAGAAGTGCTCCCAGTCAAGCGGAAAAGGAACGAAGATTCACAAACTCATATTATATGTCTCCCATATACTATTTAATGGCTAATATTTTGTGGTTGTAAATCCATATTTCACTGACAACTATTTTTTTGTCTCCAACGTATAAGTAATACTAACAACAAGTTATTTAGTCACCAGAAATTTTTTGTTATGTCTAAAATTTGGTCACTATAAATATCATTTTTTGGAACTATTTTTGTTTGCGGCAAAAAAAAACACGATAGCATTGACGTTTAATTTCTCGCCTAATGTTTATATCGTGGCGAAGTATTTTAGACGCCAAAAGACTATGGCGACAAAGTTTCGTCCTGTCGCAGTTAAAAGTTACTAACGACCGATGGATATTGTCACCCTATATATATTTAACGAGAAAACGAAATAGTGGTTACAAATTATTTTTTTTGCGACGAGCATTTATCATTGTCAGTATAAGTAAAATTGGTGACTGGCGAAATTCTCGCCGAACAAATCATCAGCGACGGAGGAAATCACGACAAGTTTTGGTTGTCATCTATGCTTTCAGTGACAATTGCAAAGACAAAATATCTTTTTTGTCGCAAAAAGAATATTTATACCAACAATTTTGATATTGGTCACAAGTGAATATGTTTCATGACTAAAAGAACTTTGATGTGAAAACATTTGTCACTAAAGGCCCATTTTCTTGTAGTGTAATAATCGGTTTATCCTTGTGGTAGATTGGATTGATTAATTGGGTATATCGGCATCAACATAATTCTTTGGATTAAGAGTGTTGTTGGTTTAATCTTAAACGATTACTTCGATAAGTGAACAAAAGATAGATCTAAGGACCTGACGAAGGAGTTTATTTTAAGATAAACGGAAGAGCCTTTGTCTGACTCATATCACTTGGTTGAATAGAGTTGATACCAAACAGATTTGTTGTTCCTTTACTGTTTGGAAAACAAACCAAAGGAATTGTTCCAAGTATGTGACTTATTTATAAGTTGGATGCGTGGAAATACAGACGGAACTAGGTGAACTATAGGTTTAGTTGCTTGGTCTCAACTATACGAAGTTAGGTGTAATATTGTGTAGTGAATTAATCCTGAGAGTATTTAATTCGACAAGGTCCTGGGATTTTGTGCATTTGCGTTTCCTCGTTAACAAAATCTTGTTGTGTCATTTACTTTATATTTCCGCATTATAATTGTTTTATTATAATTAAAGTAAATTACGCAAACGTTAATTCCTATTTACTTGATAAGCGAATCCTATTGTGTTTGGTTAAGTACGAACCTTTTTATCAAATAATATACTTCGTTGTTGTATTGTCTCGATCTCGTATCCATAGACGATCACACGAAGTGTGAACCAATTGGTTGTATTGTCTCGACTTTATCCATAGACAATCACTTTCGGAAAAAGGACTTATAGGTAGGAAAAGTTTTAGCTTGAGGTATATTTGGGTACCCTCACCTTTCAATTGGTATCGAGCGGGCAAACACGAAAAAGATCTAACAATTCGTGTTTGGTGCGATCCAACCTATAAGAATTGAATCTAATGTCCGATTCAGGTTAACGTTTTGCAAGAGTATGAATACTCATAAGTTGAAGATGTTACTACTTCGTTGACTCAGGATCCCGGAGTGACGAAAACATATATGTCTATCTTTGATGAAAGAGAACATGCTGATAAAGAGTTTATAAAACTCCTAAAGCCTATATAATATTTTTCTTCTAAAGTACTTATTTTAAAGACAGAGTCAAATCTTCTTAAATAGGAGATCAGAGAAAAAGACATTCAACCCGAATTGTCGATCCAAAGATAAAGTGGATCTCATCACAAACTAGAGTCCCTTGGTAAATCTCTTGTAGATAAAGAGACACGTCCCATGATTCTCGACTAATGATGGTGTTGTGATTTCTTCTCGATGAGGAAACTAAAAGTCCTTGCTCGACTTTTACAGTTGTGATAAAATCGGTTTAGTCACATCCGATGGTAGTTTGCCTAACTCCATATAGTTATAAGAGGATGAGAAACCACTTAGATCTATCGATGATCAAACAAAATCTTGTCCAAAGGAGACTTTGAACCGATTCCGTGGTGATTGTAAGGAATACAATTTTCAAATACTAGACCTGAAACTTATACTTCTTCAACATAAGGTGGTAAATTTTTGAAGGAAGTTTCTTGTCTTAAAAAACTGAAAAATCATTCCTCAGTAGAGAAGCAGATTATACCACATCCCGATAAGATCAACTCAAAAGAGTTAGAGGAAAGAGTTGATATAATCACTTCTGGAAAAAGGTTCCTCCACACCCATATCGAAACAGTTCTGGTTTTGATAAGGAACGACTTCAGAAGGAAGAAGAGAGAATCTTTGCCAAAAGAAACAATCAGGAATTTCTTATTGTTTATTCAGATGATCATACTAATGTGGATCACAAGGAAGTCCTTAGAATGAGAAAATCTTATGAAAATCTCATTGAAAGAATTAAGAGAGATTATCTATCTCTGAGAATTCTCACATTAGTACATTTTCTCCACATGATCATATCTCTCTAGTTAGAAAAGATTATCGCTTTGGGAGAAAATATTTTGGGCGAAATTCTAAAAGAAACATGAACTATGTTTCGATATTCACTTGTAAGTCGGAAAATCTTACTCCGATGCAACTTAGTTGTATCATGATTGTGCATTCTCATCCTCTTTCGTGCTCATAAACTTGGATGGGAAAGGTACAAAAAAACATGAGCACATTTGTTTTGTGTAGTTGTTTATCGTAAAAATTCTGACACTATATGGGTAGCTACAAATCCATGGTTTGTCCTAAAAATGTTCTTGTTTAACATGATTTTCCAAAATAGGTTTTATTTGGAATTTTTGGATTTTAATAATCCTTCCAACTTCAGAAATTCAGACTAAGGAAACTAAATATGCTCTCTTATATTTTCGGATTCTCCAGAGGTCTTTTGGTCCGAAAGTTGTCTCTTTTAAAAGGAAAAACTTTCTCTTAACTGTATTCAGAAATCCTGATTAATCCTTTTATATTTATTTATTCATAACCGAGCATGCCTCCAATAAGGAAGAAGGTCAAAAGGTTAAGGATTGTCAAGGAATCAATACAGAGAGGAAGAAGAAGTGCATATCAAATATCATGTCTGATTATGACTCTGATAGTTCAGTAGGATCACAAGATGAATCGTGTTTGTTGGCTTACAACCTACAAAATCCAACCAAAAATAAGTGGATCCGTTCTGATAGTATGATTGACTATATCCAAGGTTTTGAGGAACTAAGAACCAATCTTATTATAACGGTTCGAAATCAAGATTGGCTCAAAGATAAAATTGAGGAAACAAAAGTCGAGATAGATGATATGAAGGTTCAAGTTGAAAGAACTTGAAAACAAGAAGTGGTGGCGACAAGTCTCTTGAGACATGCTTTAAGAGTTTGAACACCGAAGAGACTGAGTGAACAACAAGAGCATCACTAGAGATTAAGTTATATGATGTAATACTTAATCTAGAAAGAATAGACATCCATTTTGATTTCTTTCATTGATTGTATTGGTCTATTATGAATAAAATTATTTGATTGGTAATTTTTCTTGTGATAGTTTTCGGTTTACATAGCCTGTGCTTGAATGCTTTTATCTTATTGCTATGTATGTTGATGGGATGTTTGATTTCGGTTTTACTACCTTAATATTCGATCTCATATATTGTTAACCCTTGTGGTTAGGGTGACTTTTTGATTTAGCAGGATTAAGTTCTAGCCCATGTTGGTAGGCTTTATCAAAGAATTATGAGGGGTTCTGGTAGAAACAATGTGTGAAAAAGTCACAATATGTTGAATCGGTTTTGGTTTAGCATAAAAGCGTATGTGTTTCGACGGTTTTCAACTTTTTTGCAATTGTTAAACTGATTTTCAACCTTTCTCCGGGTAAAGGTTGAGGGTTGTTGCTATTCTTTTTTTTTTTTTTTTTTGCATAAGGATGACAACATGATGATATTTCGATATCAATTCTCCCTGGAAGAAAGATGCAAACATATTGAAGAAGTGCATGCGAAATTTGAGGTAACAATCTTGTTAGTTAATTGTTATCCTGTTTAAGAAAAGCTCGAGTTTATATTATATATATTTATTGCTTTTGCTGAACAAAATTTCGGTCCAATTGATGTTTATTCCATGATGTGTGTGTGGATGTGTGTGATTCAATTGGTTCTAGTTAAGAAAACTATTGTTATCTTGCTTAATTGTATGATATCAATTGTTTAGTCTTACAAAATTTCGGTGCAATTGCAATGCTTTTAATGTCTATGTTGTTTCAATTGCTTCCTATTGAGGTGAATAATTATGCAAGTTGATTTATGTTGGTTTGTATGAATTATTTATGGCTTAACGAAATATAAGGTGTATGGGATGAGTTGTTTAGTCCAATTAGATTCTGGATAAGAGAAACTAAGTTAATTCTGATCTTAGTTAGACTTATCGAAGTGAGGTTTCGGTTATTCAAGTCTAATCGAATGCCTTAACAAGAAATGCTAGTTAACTAACCTAGTATTTGGCTTGTTTAAAATTGAAAGGTCTAAGTTTATGGATAATTAGAACCTGATGAGAAAAATAGAGTTATCTTTATTTTGGTCTTATCGAATTAAGCGGTTGTTTTTGAACAATCGGTTTAGCAAAGGGAGTAAAGTGCTTAGTTGATTTTTGGTTTGCTAAACTAAATTGTAAAAATTGTTTCGGACAATTGTTTCCTTGGTAACATATCAAAATATAACTACTTTTAGTTTCGGTTTTTGATATTGGTTATCAGAACATGGTGTGTGGAACCCTCGTACCTAACTCTACCGGTTTGCAAGTCTATTTTGAGATTCGTAAGATTCTTTTCGTGTTGTCCTTTATTTTTCGTTTCTTTGTCATTTTTGTGACAAAAAGGGGGAGAAATATATGGAGTAAACAAGTGATACTGGCATTGATTTTTTATATTGATTGGTATCACTAAGGAAAAGAACATTGGTTCTTGAACGTTTTATCTAACAAAAGAGTGAAAGCACATACTAAGGGGGAGTAACATGTCATATAAATTGGTATAACAAAGACGTGCGGATTGAATATCTACCTATCTTCCTTAGGGGGAGTATTAGCTTTGTTATTATAATATCAATAGCGGCATTTTCAAGGACTGAATGTAAGCAGTTTACTGTGCTGTTGAATTCGGGAATCAAGCGTATGTGTAATGATTTCTTGTAATTTGTTTATCCATATGATGTAAGAGTTTTGTCACTAAAATTGACAAAGGGGGAAATTGTTAGAGCATGGATCGGTTGAACCCACCATGCGTTGGTGTCAAGTTTGGTTGTCATATTTTAGTGAATCAAAACTCATGTTAAGAGTCACTTGATTATGTACTAGAGTCAACTTCGTATAGGTTAGCTTGAAAGTATTAGGATATGATACATTACAAGTATTGCGAAGCAATGAAGATGTGAAGAAGCAAGGAGCTACAACGACAAAAATCATCCTTCCACTTGAGGTTAGTGATATTTAACTTGAAATGTTTCATTCCCTAACGTATCTTTCAAGTCGTGCATATTGATAACTAAACTGCGAAGCATATTTGAACTCTAGATAGACATAGTATTAAGGAATACAATACGATATTTATTTCTTAACCATTAAACTTTGTAGATAAGACATCTCCATGCTATTTTGATTATGTATGGGTATGAGGTGAGGATTTCATTCTAGGGAACAATGTTTACATGTGTTTTAAGGAAGTAAGTTCATAAACTTGTTTGTGAAACGAAAAGGAAATTACAGTGTTATTGGTTTTGTTATTCATTGCATATCTTATGAATAACCAATATGTGTGATTGAGTATAACCGCTCACAACTTGTTTGTGTTCTTGGTAGTACTATTCACAAAGGCCTGACTTATGTATTGGTATGACTTTTATTAGTGAAATTGATCTTAAGTAATCACCTGAGATGGTATGACCGGGTTTGTGATTTTCTGGTCTCACTACCAATTATGGGAAAGGGGAACCGATCCTATGGAGACGTCTAGTACATCACAAAAGGGAATCGATCCTTGTATGGGGTGCATCAAGGTTTATAGCAGAAAGGGGAACCGATCCTATGGATATGTGCAACACGTTTTTAGGCAAAGGGGAACCGATCCTATGGACATGTGCAATACATATATAAGTTAGATACCATATATATGTGGGGAACCGATCCTAGTACCTAGTCAACCGAATTTTGGAAAGCTAGTGTGACTATGCACAATACTCACATGGAAGGTAGAACCGAAACTTGTTTTGGTAGAACCATTAAACCCATGATTGTGATTGAATATTTGTTTGATCAATCACATAGTTCTTGAAAGTCGGATGACTCAATTCTAAACTTGTTTGGAACTGTGGAAAATCGGTTCCAAGGTTGTAAGTGTGAAAGAGAACTTACAAAGTAAGGATGTCGACATACTTTGAACACGTGTTGTGAATGTTTATTTATTTAATTGTTCAAAGATATTACTTAATAGCTAAGGAAAGAGAATCCCAGGATCGAAACATAAGTAAGTTAAGAATCTTTAAATTAAGGTTATTAATTTCATTTTGTAGGGAAATATAAGAATTACTAATGTGCATTTACTAATTATATTTTCCGAGAGATTTCGATCATTGTTATTGGACAGCGCATTTCCAGGAATTATGGAAGCGGAATTTGTGCTTAAATGAATATCTTGAGAATATTTTCGTTTTCAGAAATTCCTTGGTGTCCAAACTTCCTTGTCTATAAATACTTGAAGTTTGCCTTTCTAGAAAACTAATCTTTCGTAACAACAGACTTCCTCTTTTGTTGTTGTTACTGGTGTAGCCGTCTGTTCGGAGAGGAGAGTAACCAAATTAGGCGAAATCTCTTACAACCGCTCAGTTTAAAGTCTTCTTTGGGATTGAGAAGCTCTAGCGTGTACCGTTGGTGGGAAACTAGATAATGCGGCTTATCTTTTGTTTCCGATTGATTTGATTGACTAACGGTGGTTGAAATCTGATTGCACCTAGTTTGTTTATGCTTGAGAATCTTCTCTTTTGATATAAGATTCACTCAAACTTGTTCAGAGTTTCGACAGGGATCTTTAGAGTGTTGTTAGTTCTAAAGACGATCTTGTGATAATCCATTGTTAACAGACTCCGTTATGTGCGTGATTGATCACAAGAGATTCAAGTGATTGTGTGCGGGTGTTTTATTGAAGATTTAAAAATTTGAAGACAAAGAAGATATTGAAGATCTGACTTGGGTTTATAATCTTTGGTGTGCACAATACTTGTTTTGGTAAAAGAGGATCCAATTAATAATCGGTTTATCCTTGTGGTAGATTGGATTGATTAATTGAGTAGATCGGCATCAACACAGTTCTTTGGATTAAGAGTGTTGTTGGCTTAATCTTAAACGATTACTTCGGTAATTGAACATAAGATAGATCTAAGGACCTGACGAAGGAGTTTATGTTAATATAAACGGAAGAGCCTTTATCCGACTCATATCACTTGGTTGAATAGAGTTGATACCAAACAGATTTGTTGTTCCTTTACTGTTTGGAATACGAACCAAAATGAATTGCTCCAAGTACGTGACTTATTTATAAGTTGGAGGCGTGGGAATACAAACGGAACTAGGTGAACTATAGGTTTAGTTGCTTGGTCTCAACTATACGAAGTTAGGTGTAATTTTGTGTAGTGGATTAATCCTTAGAGTATTCAATTTTGGACAAGGTCCTGGGGTTTTTGTGCATTTTCGGTTTCCTCGTTAACAAAATCTTGTTGTGTCATTTACTTTATATTTCCGCATTATAATTGTTTCATTATAATTAAAGTAGATTACACAAACGTTAATTCCTATTTACTTGATAAGTGAATCCTATTGTGTTTGGTTAAGTCCGAACCTAACATACTTCGTTGTTGTATTGTCTCGATTTCAGTATCCATAGACGCATCACACGAAGTGTGAATCGATTGGATGTATTGTCTCGACTCTGTCCATAGACAATCACTTTTCTGAGAAAGGACTTATAGGTAGGAAAAGTTTTAGCTTGAGGTATATTTGTGTACCTCGCCTTTTCGTATTATATTAGTAATTGAGATTAGATTATGTATTTGATTAAGTAGGATTAAGTATTAGTGTAAGAGAATTAAGATTAAAACTCATTTGAAAGAGAAGAAGGAGAAGAAGGATTTTGGGGAAATCTTTTTCAAAAACTAGGTTTTGAGCAAGCTTGCCCGCTTCCATAGAACAAGATCGTGGCAACATAGACCTAAGTGCTTATATTGGGCCCTTGGGAACCATCGCAAAGACGGTTGGCTAGCCTATATATTTGAAGGTGAATGTCATGTCGTCTAGGGCATGTACTCAAAACGAGTGATTAGAAAGCCAATTTTGAGGAATGTAAATCTTCAAAATTCGATAGTGAGTCATTTGTGAAAATGAAAACTTTTAAAGGGTAGATCGACAAAGTAGGTATATGTTCGGCTAGGAAAATATTTAGAAGTACAGGTAGCCGAACATCCTCTTTAATGGAGTTTTGGATTAGGTTCGGTTAGAAAAATAGAAGTACACATAGCCGAGCATTCTCTTTAAGGGTGTGTGGACTTAGTACAGCTTGGAAACATAAGAATAGCTATCCAGATTTCCATTTTGAGTTTAATAGAGTTATGTTAGGAAATGTCAAGACCATCATGTTCCAAGTCGAACCTAAGATAAAACCAAAATATACAATTACAGAAAGTTCAGCTAGGAAACTAGGAGGTTCAACTAGGAATAGAAAGTTCGTTTAAGATTTTTTTTTTTTCGAAATAGCCGAAGATACATTTACAGGAAGTTCGACTAGGATTTTGTCTTCCCGAAATAGTCGAACCGCTCTTCATGTTCGGCTAGTTCAACAAGAGTTTTTTCACAAAACTCCTACTCCGAACTTCTATCTCATGATTTCAATTTTCATGATTACTACTCAATATTTATCAGTCACAAATGTATAAGGAAGACTAAGGTTAGTCGGAAAGTACCTTTTAATGTACAAATTTCTAAAATCGGATTACAAATGATTATAAAAGAAGAAGGTGAACAAGAGAAAAAGAGAATAAGAGTTTAAAAAAGAAAATAGGGTATTAAATAGAATTGTGTTTTTATGTTTATGCATTAGGATTTTAATTAGGTTATTAAGTTTAGCTTATTAGTTTCGAGTTACGTTTAGGTTGATTTAGCGTTTGCGAATTTGCTAGCTCATTTGAGAGCCCACGAGCTCATTGAGTATGCATCACGTGGGAACCATTCTCATGCCTTTCGTATTATATATATAGTCATCAACTTCTAGCTAAGCTATCAAAAGGAACAAGAGCTCTACAGAAAAAAAAAATAAAAAAAATAAAATAAGAGATCTTACCTGTGAAATAATTATTGGAGCAGGAAATTATGGTGATTCAGGATTTTAGCAACGGCGTTGATATCAGTTCAACTGAAAAAAAGCCATCCGAAGCTTATGATCGTATGAAGGAACTGATAGCATTCGATGATACAAAAGCTGGTGTGAAAGGCCTAATAGATGCAGGAATTCAAAATCTCCCTCGAATGTTTCACCGACCACCTGCAGATATTATCGCTAATGAGAAGCCGAGATCCCATTTCAAAATTCCAACCATAGACCTTGGGGGCGACAAAAAGTACGACAGTGAGCACCGGAAAATGATAGTAGAGCAAATTAGACATGCATCTGAGGAATGGGGTTTCTTTCAAGTAGTGATCATGGTTTCCCGCAAAATGTTATGGACGAAATGACTGAAAAGTTTCGTTTATTTAATGAGCAACCAACCGAAGTTAAGGCTAAGTATTATGGACGTTATGTCAGTCAAAAGCCGGTATATTTCAGTAATTTTGATCTTTTCCAGGCACCATCTGCCAATTGAGAGACAGTTTTTCATGTAACATGGCTCCTGTTCTTCCAAACCCAGAAGATTTTCCGGATCTTCTCAGGTATATGTAACTCAGCTCATTTTTCTTTTAAATCCTGTTGGTTCTGCACTACAGTTAATTAATGACTTAATTTGCACATGTACAGAGATATAGCAATTGAATACTGAAATATGCAACTAAGTTGGGATCTGAATTGCTGGAGTTTCTATCCGAGGGTCTAGGTTTGAAAAGGGATTACCTTAATAAAGTTATGGAATGTGATAAGGGTCACGTCATGGTTTGCCATTATTATCCAGGATGCCCTCAACCAAAACTTACTATGGGCACAACTGAACATTCTGATCCCACTTTCATCACCTTGCTGTTAAGGTCAGGCGATGATCTGTTAGACGAGAGTATTGGTGCACTGCAAATAAATTATCAGAACCAGTGGCTTGCTTTGTCTCCTCCTCCTGGCTCTTTCATCGTCAACATTGGTGATATGTTGCAGGCAAGTAATCATTCTTTTTTATTTATCATAGCCATCGCAAGATTTGAAATGAATTGAGAATATTGAAAGAACAAAAATCATTGTATATTTCCACTTTTCGCAGATTGTGTCCAACGACCGTTACAAAAGTGTGGAGCATAGAGTACTGGCGAACAATGATGGCCCTCGAGTATCAGTTGGAACTTTCTTCCGCACCCTTGGGGAATCAAAGTTCTGCGGTCCAATCAAGGAACTATTATCAGAAACCAATCCTCCTGTATACAAAGACACCACCGTCGACGAATATTATCAGCATAACCTGAACAAGGGACTTAATGGAATTTCTAATCTATCGTATTTCAAGCTCTGAAAGTCGTATCTATATGATTTCATGTTTTATTCTGCCTACGTGTTTGGTATCTAAGTTTGTGTCTAGTTTTTCCAGCTTTGTATTATCGTGTAATAATGGCGTTAGGTCGTATGCGTATGACTTTTAACACCTTAAGTAGTGTGCCCAATTTCAGTTTTTTTGTTGGCATGTTTTGTGTTTGGTGTTTAGGCTGGTTGCATGTGATGAGTCTGGTATATCTACCTAATTTGTCCAGTTTTGCACTAGCTTGCAGCGTATGTTGAGCTCCGTGGCTTGACATATATATGTATTTCATGTTTCAAATAAAAGTTTGTGCTTAGTTACAACGTTGTTAACATGTCGCTTTTAATTAAATGATGATATAAGTGTTCATTCCAGTAATAAGAATGGATTTGAGAACCTTGAAAATTACATATATTGTAAAACTAGTGCAATAAGTTGACAGCACTTGTACCATTCTTTGATGGAAAGAGAATTTTTTTAAACTACGAAATATAATACAACATGTTGGTAATTTCTTGTTTGTCAAAATCATTGCATAAGTTCTTTGACTTGCGACTATATATATATATATGTTCCTGCATATGTTTGGACATGAGTTGTAATCTTCGGATTCTAGCTTCTTTTTCCGAGGCTGCCACCTATGTTGTAAAAGGCGCTAGGCAAGGCGAGGCGCCAAGCCCAGCGCCTTTGGTGCCTAATACGCCCCAGGCGAGGGCCTTTTTTTTAGAAAAAAACAGAATTAGATATAATTTGGCGCCTGGGCGCCTTTTTTTGCCAGGCGCCAGCCTTGCGCCTAGTGCGCCTTTGGCGCTTAAGCGCCAAAGGCGCTCGCCTTTTACAACATAGGCTGCCACCGAGTTGTGTCTTCTGTTAATATGCTGCCACTGAGGTAGGAGGGGCGACGTTCTTCAAGATTGATTTGCATTGCCCTTATGGACTAGTAGCTTTGTTGTTATATGATGTCTGATGACTGTTTGCAATCAGTGGCGATGCTAACTGAGGACTACTGATTATCTGCAAGCCATGAAATAGCATATAATAGAGACTGGGTTTCTACATGAACAGTCGAAGAGGCCCATCCCAAAACCACCGCCAGTTGAACAAATTCCTCCAGGTCAACCGCAGAAAAGCATATCCCATGGAGTAGCTTTTTTCTTTAAAAGACGCATCTGAAAATAATATCCAATCCACTCCTAAAAAAATCTCCAAGAGGATGAGTTGCGGGTAATTTTTGGGATGGTTGAGAGACTACTGGGGATTTCTCGGGGATCAATGTATTTGGAATGGACTGAAAATGATTTATTATTTGCTCAATCAGAGTATTTGGTGGAGGTGTAATTTTCTCAAAGTAACAGTACACACCTGTATTTACAGGTGAAACGAAGTATAGCAGCGGTTGTCAGATAAATGACCGAGTTCTGAAGATTTAAGCCATGAGGCAACCCACTAACGAATTGAGGGGACGGGACATCCTAGAACGGTAGACATTGAAAAGTAGAACCAAACTTCCTTTATGAACGGACAATCAAGGAAGAGGTGATGATCCGTTTCAGAAATTCGAGTATCGCGGAGAAGAAAAGAAGGAGATATGGAAGGCATGTAGGGCGCTAATGTAGCCAAGGTTGGCAAAACAGGAATAATCTAATCCTCGGAAGTATTTTAAGATGATAAATTTTATGCCAAGGAAAATATTATAAGATGACACCATTCCCTAAAAGAGACTCACCATTCACTCTGTTTTTCTAGAATCTCTAGTTAAGGTGCTATCTTTTTAGCTATCTTGTGTTGATGAGTTTAATTTTAGTTTAATGATATGTGTGATTCACGCCATATTGAGTCTAATCAATTTCATGCCTATATATACATATCAAACAGAGAAACAGACAGTCCATATCAGAAAACAGACGGTCTAATTTGGATTTTGGATTAAAGAAAAACAGACAGACAGGCCAACAAGGATTAAGGAGAGTAGGTAAAAACAAAATCATTCTAAATATCTCCCTTCACGAGTAAAATACAAAAGTAAGACGGCACTAAAAAATATTTTCCTTTTATTACAAGTAACATGGATTATTCTTTTTCTTATGGTGCATCTAACAAAGACTTTTCCATGGCGATACATTTGAGAGTTAGTGTACACATGCATTCTTCTTTCTTTTTTTTCTTTTTTTATGCAAAAAAACAACTTTGATTACTTAAGATTTTTACATAACTTAGCGTGACAGGCTTGTTGTTCATCCCTGATTACCAAACAGAAAGATTTTGGGATGTCCATATCATAGTCTATGAAAAGCCTGTTCAGTCTAGCAGTTTAGTAATAACATGAGCAGCTTTATTAGCTGATCTCTTTACATGATTTAAGGTAAACGAGTAGCAAAAAGAGAGCATATGCCTTATTTCATCTACTAGTCCTTGATTCATCCAAAGGAACCAAGGAATGGCATGCTTGATAGAGTTAATTACATTAAGGTTGTCACCTTCCAACACCACTTCAAGAATCCCGTATTGCTCAACCCATAAGATTGCTTCCGCTACTGCTCGTGATCTACTCCTCCATTGAAGAATTTGCACTGACTCATGGCAAGTACTTCCCGCATAATCTCGAATTAGTAATCCAATGCCAATAGATTTTGTAGAATAATGAAAGGTTGCATCCATGTTTTTTTTTAGAGTTCCGTGTCAGGTGGAGACCAGACTTCCCGAAAGCTCCGATTTTTCTCTCACTCCTGAGTACATTGTCAGCAGCATGTAATTAATCGAATAGGTAGTGTAGAAAATATTTTGATTCTTATTTTCAAACTACTTTGTACATCTGCTTTTACACATATACTAAGTTGTGATCATGAGCTTTAAAACCCAAGAATGTTTATTGGGATTTAGATTTAGAGAGTCGGTGGATGTATGAAACCACTGCAATCCAATCGAGACTCAAATTTGTTGTTGCTTTAGTGTAGCTACATTTATGTTTATCGAAAACCACACGTATCTTGAGTTCTCACATTCCAAGTAAAATGTTGTAATGATTCTTCCGCCTTAGAACATCTAGGAAAAATAGTGTCTATAATTGGATTGTACCTATTAATTATAAGGGTTACTCTTGTGGGCACTATTCCTTCAAACACTTCCAGATAAATAATTTAATCTTATGTGGTGCATTCGATTTCCATAAATTTTTCCAGTTGATTCTTGAAGGTTGTCTGGTATGCTGTTGCATGTTAGTTAGAGCTTTATAAGTCGACTTGATTGAAAATTCTCCATTTCTGCTTGGTTCCCAAACCATCCTATCTATTTCTAGATGGTCTCATTCTCTAGTACTATCCGGGAACAAAGCCCTTACTAGTTGTGCATTCCATCTTCTTGGGTTCTGAAGAATCAAATCAGAGACAAGTACCAATCTTGCTGGCTCCCTAAAAGAATCACTAGGAGTTGGTGGTGTATCTAACCCTATTACCCATTGTTGATGGTGGTCTTTAGACAAGGGGTAAAATCGTAAACCCCATGACCTAGTGTTACCCGCAACACATTAACGAAGAGCATTTAACTCAGTGTGTAAATAATTAATAGGGGTATTTTTTCAAAATACCATTAGGTTTTCAAATACGTAACCCTAATTCCAAAACCAAGCCGCACTCGCGCACCATGGCAACAATGCTAAACTAAGCCGCATATCGCACCATGGCAACAATGCCAAACTAAGCCGCATATCACAGACCATGGCAGCAATGCCAAACCAAGCCGCATACTGCGCACCATGGCAGCAATGCTAAACTAAGCCGCATATCGCGCACCATGGCAACAATGCCAAACTAAGCCGCACCCTCGCGCACCATGGCAAGAATGCCAAACCAAGCCGCACATCTTTGCACCATGGCAACAATGTCAAATCAAGCCGCACCTCGCGCACCATGGCAACAATGCTAAACCAAGCCGCATATCGCGCACCATGGCAACAATGCCAAATCAAGCCGCACCCCCGCGCACCATGGCAACAATGCTAAACCAAGCCGCACACTGCGCACCATGGAAATAATGCCAAATCAAGCCGCACCCTGCGCACCATGGCAACAATGCTAAACCAAGCCACATATCACACTCCATGGCAAGAATGCTAAACCAAGCCGCACCTCGCGCACCATGGCAACAATGCCAAATCTCCAAGCCGCTATGCCTTTGGCCCACGCCAATTATAGCGCCCTAGGCTTGCAAGACTTGCAACTAGGTCAACATGGCCGCACGTGCCATTGGCACATGCCAACACGTGTCGCAAGCTATATTTCCAAGCCGCTATGCCTTTGGCCCACGCCAAACATAGCACTCCTAGGTTTGCAAGACTTGCAACTAGGTCAACATGGCCGCACGTGCCATTGGCACATGCCAACACGTGCCGCAAGCCATATTTCTAAGCCGCTATGCCTTTGGCCCACGCCAAACATAGCGCCCTAGGTTTGCAAGACTTGCAACTAGGTCAACATGGTCGCACGTGCCATTGGCACATGCCAACACTTGCCGCAAGCCATATTTCTAAGCCGCTATGCCTTTGGCCCACGCCAAACATAGCGCCCTAGGTTTGCAAGACTTGCAACTAGGTCAACATGGCCGCATGTGCCATTGGCACATGCCAACACGTGCCGCAAGCCATATTTCCAAGCCGCTATGCCTTTGGCCCACGCTAAACATAGCGCCTAGGCTTGCAAGACTTGCAACTAGGTCAACATGGCCGCACGTGCCATTGGCACATGCCAACACGTGTCGCAAGCCATACTTCCAAGCCGCTTATGCCTTTGGCCCACGCCAAACATAGCACCCTAGGCTTGCAAGACTTGCAACTAGGTCAACATGGCCGCACATGCCATCGGCACATGCCAAACACACACGCTGGTAGCCTAACTTGCAAACCGTGCAACCTACCACCAAGGCATTCCACATGCACATGCCAAACACACACGCCGGTAACCTAACTTGCAAACCGTGCAACCTACCACCAAGGCATTCCGCACATGCCATTGGCACATGCCAAACACACACGCCGGTAGCCTAACTTGCAAACCGTGCAACCTACCACCAAGGAATTCCGCACATGCCATTGGCACATGCCAAACACACACGCCGGGTAACCTAACTTGCAAACCGTGCAACCTACCACCAAGGCATTCCGCACATGCCATTGGCACATGCCACACGCGCCACTAGCAGCGCCACTTGCACTCAAGATGCAACCAACACTCGAGACATCGACACAAACCGGGGGATGCTTTTTAGGGTTTTGGTTTAGCGGTCACAAAGATGCAACGTAGACTACGCTCACATTAAGAAAGCGTGAAAAGGAATAAAGGTCAAATAAAAGAGGAAATAATGGTGAAAATGTTTTCACCCATTAAACCATGCGGTTACCACCTCCTCCCATTATTTCACCCTTTACTCTCTTCCTTCATGAGGCCAGTGGTACGTTTCAATCTCGACTTGTATAAATAGGTCTTACTCTATTTCCACCAGCATAACAAGTCTCGGTCAGAGAAAAATACTACACTCTCGTAAAGGCAACTTTGCAAGCTCTCCCAAAAGCTTTCATCTCTTGCAAGCTTCTTAAGCTTTCACTTTCTGATACAAGTCGAGATACTACTCCTGCACTATTCAACACCTTCTTTGCTTCCTCCCCAAATCAACCCTTCTCCTCCACTTTGTGACCGAAGCAAGTCCGAAACGGCCATTTCTTGGTTTAGGCCGACTTGCACAGATTGATCTCTCGAATCTATAAAGTGCTCACGTGCAAGACATTTGTTTAGGGTTTGAACCAGCTTTCTCACTCACCTATCGAAATTACCGAAATCAGCAAAACCATTTTTACCCATAAACAATTGGCGACCACAATGGCGGAGGATTGATCTATCGGCTACAATATCGATTGTCGATCTCGTTCTTCACCTGCATGTCAAGATGGTAGGAGAAGAAGACTCAATCCGACTCAACTACCGACGACCTTGCCATTAGTTGTAAAAACTACACAAGAAAACTCGGGACATGATGAAGATGATATTACTCAATCGCCGAAGATGCTACCAGCGATTGGGAAATTGCCGGGCGATGCTACCAAAGAAACCGCCATCAAAACCGCCTTTACATGGAGAGGGGCGTGTTCGCAAAACCTATGAAGTGAGTAAATTCAGATCGGGCAAGATATACAATCTATTTTTAGGTTTTTAGTAAAACCGTCATACTATCGAAGTCTTGTGCCTATTGCTAGCACACACTTTCATAAAAGCAATATTCTTTTCCCAAAACATAATCGTAGTCATATTACCAAAACCATTCATCCTTAAATAATCGAATACCCTAAAAAGCTACCAGCTGTCTATCAAAGGTCAAGTTTTGAACTAGACATCCAATATGTCTTTCAAAAAAAAAAAAAAAAACCTAAATGAAAGTTTAACAGAAACGCTCAAGGAAAATCATCCAACAAGTCTCTTCTTCTTTGAAAAAGTCAACTTTGCGCCTTCAAGAGCCGCTCTCTTCATAGTCAACATCTTGGAAAGCTTTTCGAGTTCCATCTCCTCGTCGTGCAATCTCCTCGCGGAAAGGCTTTCGATTGCCGCATCTTTCAACTTTTGGATCTCTGCAAGGCCTTCGACAAACCACGAAGTATTGAACTCCTTTTCTACGCACACGTCGCGATGGTGCTCCCAAATCGGCAATAACGCCTTGAAACGGTGTGACCAAATACCTCACGCATATCCTCAATGGAAGATAAAGCCTCTTCCACACGCTTTAACCAGCAAATCGACTAGTAATTTTCTTGTTTGTAGCCATATGTCCGTGCTTCTCCTGATTCTCGTGTACAACGCCTCATGCTTAGCCGACATCACGCTGAAGCCGCCAACCAAAGACATGATCCGGATAAGGAACCAAGTACGGATCAAAAATGGCGCCCGCACCCGGCCTCACTACTCGCAGGGGTCTTCTTCCATGTCTACGACAAGAACCATCGAGAATCATCCACCTGCTTGAACCACATCCGTGCCTTGCAATTGGCTAACGCCCATCTCCAAGTCACCAGGGCGGTCACCAAAGGCAAGTTTTCGTGCGGCTCTACCCTTAATCACCCTCCGAACCGGATTCCACCTCGCGAATTTGAGTCGGATATTTCCCAAAAGAGGAAACAAAAGAAGAAAGAAAAGAAGTGCGAAACTCACCGAACCACTTCCCAAACAAACCAGACCACCGTTCACGAGGAATCACTCTCACTTGTTGAACCCTCTTCTCTCTCCGACTCATCATCGCTATGATAAGGCTCAATATCACTGGAGTTCTTTGAAGAAATTGTCGCCTCCTGGCAACGTGCAAGAGCAACAAAGCATTAACACTACCGAAGCCCCAAGGAAACAAGACACATATTCTCAAATAAATTCACGTGTTTTGAGACAAACCAATGAAGAGGCGACACATTTTGGTTATTGGAAGAACCGAAAGACACAAGAGCCGTGGAGGATCTTGTGAAACTGTCCGAACCCGCCAAAGACGGTTCTTCGTTCTCCGTTCCTTGGCCCGGGGCTTTCCGAATTGCTAGGCAACTTTCGCTTGGGATCTCTCAACATTGGATACTCCTTCGAACTGCTGGGAAGGTTTGCAACGAACGTTTTTCACCACGTTATTCACAAAATCTCGGATCATAGTAAACTCGCCGCACCAAAACTCATTATAGCCGAAGGTCGTCAAGTTACTCTTCCCATTTGAAAGAAGGAAAGACGGATACCCGGCTTTTTTTTGGACATCAAGGCTCAAGGGAGACACGCAATGAATCCTTAGGGATCACCGGCCGGTAAACAAGAGGCACCCTTGATCGAAACCCATGTGACGAGCAAGACGGCCAATATTGTAAGCGCTATCCGGAAAGACCCCACGAAGAAAGACGGTATATAACCGGCAAGCACTTTGGATGAACAGGTTTTCACCAACGCCAAATCGTCATCAAGACAAAGACATGAGCGAAAGCGACAAAAGTGTCAATTTGAGTCACCGACTTATGGACCGGACCCCATGGACGAAAATTGATTTCATGCAACTTATCAAGAAAACTAGCCAAACTCACGCCAACCCTTGGACGCCCGTTCACCCATCGAAGAATTCGGGAGCCACCCCAACTCACGGGAAGCGAAGGCAACGGCTTTGAGCATACTTCTCAAAGTGCTCCCATAGCCGACTTGCGTAAAAGCAACGTGCACATATGAATCCACTTTCATGAAACCATTCAAACTCGCATGTTCGCAACTAGGTGATCCAGATGCACATACAGGGAACCAAGGAACAAATTTTTGCCAAATGGGAAGAACTTCACCCTTTGCCAACTTCACAAAGAATCGCCAACAACTCGGTCTTATTCCCTTCTTGCCGTAACCGTCATCAAAAATGTCTCTAGACAACCCGAGAGCCAAAAATGCTGCAACATGAAGATCATCGCTTTTCTGCTCGTGCTCCAACTCGTCCGAAACCATTGAGGTATCCACCAAACCGTAAGGGACCTTTCATCCTCTTTCCGGCAGAGTCCTTCGACTTCGCAATGGAGTCTTTCCGAGCGAAATCCCCAACTTAGCGGCCGTGTCATCCCGCATCTTCACCTCGCTTTGTATAATTGATTCTAAGATTCCCGCCATCGAAGATTCAAATAAGAGAGCCACACTCTCCAAGGAGAAAGTTATCTCACCCCATCTACATATGATTGTATGGGTGTCCGAACACCATCCGGAGATGAAAGAAACCAAGCCTGGGATGTCCTTCCTAACTGAGATTTACCGAGGTCTTGACAAAGATCAATGACTGCGCTCGAGTCAAGTTGGTATTTATATGCTCCTTGCTCACCATGAACTCAACCCATCTCACAAAAGAACGCAATGGACTTTGACACATCCTGAAGTCAATGTTGGAAGAGGAATATACCCCTTTATGAAGACAGAACCGAATGGTGCTCTCTGGGCGAACCGAACGTGTCTTCCTGTCATCCTCACCACCGGTTAGCAAAATTGGCACGAAACCTGGGTGATTCTTCCGAGCAGGGGCGATGGCTCTAGTGAAGAATTCATCATCTATGTTCGGCTTGGAATTATGAGCATCCTTCGATGAAGTGAAATTTGGTTCAGTAACATCTTATCGAATTTCTTCATAACAATTTGGTAATAAGATATCTCGCACAAAACAAACGGAGAAAGGCGAAGTTATCTCCCCGACACATAATCGTACTCCAACAAAAAAAAAAAAAAAAAGAGAGAAAGGGGTAGGAGGACGTATTTTATTCAAGTTCAAGACTATATACGCAGATTTTCTTCTGGTTCGAGACTATATACGTGGCATTCTATACGGGGTACAAGTGTGTCTACAAGATCCTTCTTCTAAGTTCAAAAAATATATATGGAGCATTTTTTCTATTGGTTCAAAATCACGGCGTGGTACTTCTTTCAAGAAGCAAAATCATATATACAATATTTCCTGTGGGTTCAAGTCATATGAAGCATATACATGATTCTTCTTCGATTCATACAGTGGTTCTCTACGTTCGAAATACACATGCAGTTTTTCGTGCGGCTCAAATACGCCTACAAAGATCGTTCTTCTTTCGAATTATATACGGAGCATCCTCTACACGTTCAAAATACACACGCAATATTTTCTTCAGTGGTTGAAATATTTCTTTCAGACCGAAAATTCATATATGCAATATTTCCTACGGTTCAAACAATATATATTGTATTCCCTTGGTTGCATACATACTATATTCTCTACAAGAGGCACGCCAAGGAATCATATGCAAGGATTGTGGAAGCGCATACTCTTAAGGTTTACACCTACGTGGAAAAAAAAAAAAAAAAAAAAAAGATAGAGAAAAGTACTCGAAGACATACCCGAAGCCGGGTCTCTCTTTGCCGCTAGTATGAAAAGAGGAAAGAATAAAGCGGCAATGGGGAAAAAGGGGCTTTATATATATATAGGCGTAAAGACTTTGAAATAGGGAAGGATTTCCTTTACCAAAATCACGTGTGTAAGAAACAGCCCACAAGGGGTGCGACTTCAATGCCGCCCAAGTCACGCCTGCAAGCATGGTTTCCAAGTTGGACCGGCCCACCAATTGCGACTTCTCAATGCCGCCCAAGTCACGCCTGCAAGCATGGTTTCCAAGTTGGACCGGCCCCACCAATTGCGCTATCCTCCCAATTTGTGCAAAACTACCAGAGGCAAGGATTCCAAATCCTATTTATAAAAGGTCGACAAGCCTCCTTCAATTTTCCTTACGCTTTGTTGTTAATAGTTTGTCACCATCTTATGCTTACCTCGCAACAAAGCCCCCTGCTCCGAGCTAGCGGGGACTTAATGTTGATGGTGGTCTTTAGACAAGGGGTAAAATCGTAAACCCCATGACCTAGTGTTACCCGAACACATTAACGAAGAGCATTTAACTCAAGTGTAAATAATTAATAGGGGTATTTTTCAAAATACCGATTAGGGTTTTCAAATACGTAACCCTAATTCCAAACCAAGCCGCACCCTCGCGCACCATGGCAACAATGCCAAACCAAGCCGCATATCGCGCACCATGGCAACAATTCCAAACCAAGCCGCATATCGCGCACCATGGCAACAATGCCAAATCAAGCCGCACTGCCGCGCACCATGGCAACAATGCCAAAACCAAGCCGCATATCGCGCACCATGGCAACAATGCCAAATCAAGCCGCACCCTGCGCACCATGGCAACAATGCCAAAACCAAGCCGCACCTGCGCACCATGGCAACAATGCCAAATCAAGCCAACGCACCCTGCGCACCATGGCAACAATGCCAAACCAAGCCGCATCTTTGCGCACCATGGCAAGAATGCCAAACCAAGCCGCACCGCGCACCATGGCAACAATGCCAAATCTCCAAGCCGCTATGCCTTTGGCCCACGCCAATTATAGCGCCCTAGGCTTGCAAGACTTGCAACTAGGTCAACATGGCCGCACGTGCCATTGGCACATGCCAACACGTGTCGCAAGCCATATTTCCAAGCCGCTATGCCTTTGGCCCACGCCAAACATAGCACCCTAGGTTTGCAAGACTTGCAACTAGGTCAACATGGCCGCACGTGCCATTGGCACATGCCAACACGTGCCGCAAGCCATATTTCTAAGCCGCTATGCCTTTGGCCCACGCCAAACATAGCGCCCTAGGTTTGCAAGACTTGCAACTAGGTCAACATGGCCGCACGTGCCATTAGCACATGCCAACACGTGCCGCAAGCCATATTTCTAAGCCGCTATGCTTTGGCCCACGCCAACATAGCGCCCTAGGTTTGCAAGACTTGCAACTAGGTCAAAATATAGATGGCCGCATGTGCCATTGGTACATGCCAACACGTGCCGCAAGCCATATTTCCAAGCCGCTATGCCTTTGGCCCACGCCAAACATAGCGCCCTAGGTTTGCAAGACTTGCAACTAGGTCAACATGGCCGCATGTGCCATTGGTACATGCCAACACGTGCCGCAAGCCATATTTCCAAGCCGCTATGCCTTTGGCCCACGCCAAACATAGCACCCTAGGCTTGCAAGACTTGCAACTAGGTCAACATGGCCGCACATGCCAAACACACACGCTGGTAGCCTAACTTGCAAACCGTGCAACCTACCACCAAGGCATTCCGCACATGCCATTGGCACATGCCAAACACACACGCTGGTAACCTAACTTGCAAACCGTGCAACCTACCACCAAGGCATTCCGCACATGCCAAACACACACGCTCGGTAGCCTAACTTGCAAACCGTGCAACCTACCACCAAGGCATTCCGCACATGCCATTGGTACATGCCAAACACACACGCCGGTAACCTAACTTGCAAACCGTGCAACCTACCACCAAGGCATTCCGCACATGCCATTGGCACATGCCACACGCGCCACTAGCAGCGCGCTTACTTGCACTCAAGATGCAACCAACACTCGAGACATCGACACAAACCGGGGATGCTTCTTTAGGGTTTTGGTTTGGCGGTCACAAAGATGCATGCAGTACACTACGCTCACATTAAGAAAGCGTGAAAAGGAATAAAGCGATCAAATAAAAGAGGAAATAATGGTGAAAAACGTTTTCGCCCATTAAACCATGCGATTACCACCTCCTCCCATTATTTCACCCTTTACTCTCTTCCTTCATGAGGCCGTGGTACGTTTCAATCTCGACTTGTGTAAATAGGTCTTACCTATTTCCACCCCAGACAACAAGTCTCTTGGTCGGGAGAAAATACTACACTCTCGGAAAGGCAACTTTGCAAGCTCTCCCAAAAGCTTTCATCTCTTGCAAGCTTCCTAAGCTTTCACTTTCTCGATACAAGTCGAGATACTACTCTCCTGGGTGTGTTCCGGTCTCAACACCTTTCTTTGCTTCCTCCCAAATCAACCCTTCTCCTCCACTTTGTGACCGGCAAGTCCGGAACGGCCATTTCTTGGTTTAGGCCGGACTTGTACAGATTGATCTCTCGAATCTATAAAGTGCTCACGTGCAAAGACATTTGTTTAGGGTTTGAACCAGTTTCACTCACCTACCAAATTACCGAAATCAGTGAAACGATTTTTACCCATAAACACCCATTTGTCATACCAAATTAATATTTTAGTACCACCGCGAACATCCCATCTGTGAAACGTTTTTATATATTGAAGACCAATTTCCAATCCCTTCCAAATCCAGGACGAGCTATTTGGATAATCTTGCAGATGTAAGAAATTACAGTGTGAAGAATACTTTGATTTCATGAGCTGAACCCAAGGTTTATCATTTTCAGTGCATAACCTCTAGGCTAATTTGGTGATCAATGCTATGTTAAATTTTTCTAAGTTTCTGAAAGATAAACCACCCTCAATTTTTGTAACACACAGAGAGTCCCAAGCAGTAAGATTCAGTCCCCTGTTGGACTTATGTCCCCACCGGAACTTTCTCTGAGCCGAATCAAGTTTGTTAATCAAGATTTTTGGAATCTTGAAATGACTCATATAATGGGTTGGTACTTAGTTTAACACTGACTTAACTAGAGTGGATCTAGCAGCTTGATTTAGTCTTTTAGAGCACCAACCCTGAAATTTGTGTTCATAAGAGTCTTGAATTGAGCTAAAAGATTGCTTCTTTGATTTCCCCAACAATATAGGTAACCCTAAGTATTTGTCGAGGTAGAAAGTTGCTTAACTCCTAGTTTTTGTGTGATGGATAACTTAGCACTGTGAGAGAGATCTCCGGAATATAAGTCGATTTCATTTAGTGAAGTTAATTAGTCAGTCGTGATAGATAACTAAAATTCTCAAGATAAGCTTTAACTTGCTCAATACTGGTATCATCATCTTGGAAGAATAGAATGCAATCATCTACGAACATAAGGTGATTTATAGAGATTGAGTTCTTCACTACTTGTATTCCTTTCAACATATTTTGTTGCTCCGCCTTCATCAATGACCTTGCTAGATATTCCATTGATATGATAAAGAGGTAAGGGATAATGGATCCCCTTGCCTCGGACTTCTAGATGGAATGTAAGAGCAGGAATTGCTTTCATTTATTCTTATTGACACTGATGTTGTAGAGATACATTGATACACTATGTTGCACCAATCCTCACGTAAACCCAGTGAAGACAAAGATTCTTAATACAAACTCCCATTCCACTGTCAACGCTTTAGACATGTCTAGCTTAAGTGCCACTAACCCATGTTTCTTTTTAGATTTCTTCATTGAGTGTATTAACTCATGGGCCATTACTATGTTGTCATTTATGAATCTTTTCTAACAAAAGCAAAACAGTTGAGATATTATCTTCTCCACTAATGGCTTCATCCTTGTGACTATTAACTTGGAAATTATTTTGTAAGTGATGTTACAAAGGCCAATGGTCCTGTAATCACTAGGTGTTGATGGGTGATGGGTTTTCGGTATCAAACAAGTAACCGTTTGATTAATGGAAGTTGGCATGATTTTGGTAGTGAAAAATTGTTGAACAAGATGTATAATATCACCTCCTATTGTACCCCATTGCGATATATAGAAACCAGCTTGGAAGCCATTTGGTCCCGGAGCATTCCAACTTGGCATTTCTCTTAGTACAAGTAAAATCTCATCTTCAGTTGGGATTGAGAGTAAATTATTATTTTCCTGCTTGCAATTATTGGAGAGATAATATCAAAAGCTTGATCTGGGATAATTGGCTTAGTTGAAGTGGCAATAGTGGAAAAGTGGTTGATGAGAAGGTTTTGGAGATCATTATAGGAATGATATCATTGACCTTGTTCATCCCTAAGCGTCGATATACGATTTCTTGCTTTTCTTTTATTTGCAAGAGTGTGAAAATAAGTCGTGTTGTTATCCGAACCTCTAAGCCATTTGTCTCCTGATTTTGATGCCAAAAATCTGCTTCCACTTTTCTCCAATGATTCAATATTTGAATAGTGAGCTTAATTTTGGATAAATTTTCCTCACTATAAGGTTGAGCTTGGAGAAAAGATAGTTGTTCTCTTAAATGCTTTATATGAAACTCTATTCTACCAAAATAGTCTTTATTCCATCTTTCTAGCTTACGTCTAGTAATAACTAGTTTCTGGGACAAATCCATATTGGCAGACAATTCCCAAGCATTTGAGATTATATCAGCATAATTCAAATCCTTGAGCCAGCATCTATAAAACTTCCAAACATTTCTAGGCTTGATAGAAACTGTGTCTGTAATGAACAATAACGGAAAATGATCAGAACCTAAAAAAGGAAGGTGTATAACTTTTGAATTAAGGTAGTCTCTGATCCAATTTGAGTTGTGTGGAACCAGATCAATTCTCGCTCTTTTATGTCCCTTCCCATTAATTTTGTTTGTCTAAGTGTGTTTTGAACCAGAAAACCCCAAATCCATTAACCCTGCACTATTTATAACTTTACACACCCAATTGTCGAGAGAAGCAACACTAGTTGATGCATCATCTGCTGAGACATGAACATTTAGATCCCCCATGACAATCCATGATTGAAAAACATTCTCACTAAGATCTTTAAGGAACTCCCATTGTTGTTTTTTTAATTCATATTGAGTTGACCCGTATATACAGGAGAGAAGCCATTCTTGTTTAGAAGAATTTGAATTAATAATAACATGCACTATGTTACAGGGAAAGTCATCTTTCCAAAGTAGAGCTAGACCCCACGATAAACCAATTGAACTGACAAAATGATAATTTGGGTAGTTTAAAAACTGAGTTAAGTACTTTGCTCTATTGGTGCCACACTTTGTTTCCATGAGAAATATAATATCTGGGTTATTTGATCTACATATATCCTTTAGATGGTCTCTAGTTTGTTTACCTTCTAAGCCTTGTACATTCCACGACACAATCTTCATGATGTTAAACTCAGGACTATTTGAAATGACAAATAACTGACCAAAAAGAACTGAGAAATAGAAAATTGAATATTAAAATGGGTATTAAGAAAATTAGATGATAATGATGGAAATACCTGGCCAGTGCATGAAGAAGTTTCCTTGCGTCTCTTAGAATGAATTTTCTTTGAAACAGTTCCATGAAAAGATGAGTATGAGTTTGGAGATGGTGAGAATTCAACCAAGTGTTGATGGTGGATTTTCATTCAAGGTTAAGTTTGTAAAAAAACCAGAAAAATTATGCGCTGACATCTTGTAAAAGATAAAGACATTTATAAGTATTGATACTCCCGCACTTAATTCACCAAGAATGGAGCATGTAGCAACAATCCCATTATGTGAATACATGAAATTCTCCAAAGTTGGAGCATGTAGCAACAATCCCATCCTGTGAATTTCATATCAGCCTTGTATTTCCAGTACTCATTATCAGTGTGGCATGACGACTGAGTGTTACTCTTACAGAGTATGTAGTAGCGGGAAATCCCACACTACACCCCTTACTCGATTTTGCTTAATTAATCCATTGAAGGATGTAAGATCAAGAATATTTATTGATTGGATTCATGGAATGTTTACATAGGAAAATAGAATTACACTTAGGAATTAAAACACTCTTAAACTTTCTCTCTCCTAATGACTTGCTCAACAACTCCCAAAAAGATCTCCCCCTTTAACAGACCCGTTTAGCCCTTTATATAGGGTAATACATAGTGGAGGACAGCTAAGCTACCCTTTATTTTCGGGAATGTCTCGCAAGTGTCGCAGATGCACAAACATTTGCTCTCGCGACACTTCTTAACTCTCGCCAGTCTCACGTCTTCTTTATATTTTGCCTGCCGTTATTCATTGCGCTGTTTATTTTAGCTCCCGCGACTCCTTCGCGATGTCAATTTATTAATCCCGCGAACCTTGCTTGTTGCGATATTACGATCCTACATCTTGCCTCTTTTTCCTTGAATATTGCTTCAAGAGCGATCTTTAAGGAAAAAATCTATTGTGGTAGCGATCTTTGACTTTTTTGCTGATGGAGGAACGAGCAAAAGAATACTTTCCTTGAAAAGTACGTACTTGCCTCTATTCTTTTGCAAAGTTCCAAGCTTCTTTGAGATATATACTGATGTCGTCTCCTATCTCTCCTCATATTTCTCCTCGAAGGGAAGAGTATCATGAGATTTTTATAATATTATTGCCGCGATCGCTTATCTTTATCCTGTTTCAGTTTGTACTTTTACACGGATTTTGATTATTAATGTCTCTTCTTGACACGTCTCTTTCAACCGCTTATTCTTGACCATTCATGTCTCTTCTCGCATTAAATGACCTCGTTTTCTCGAGGATCTTTTTCCCTATATATAGTTCTCTTTTCCCCTCCTTTTCATCCTTTAGTTTCTCTCGCAACTTTTCTTTGATTCTCTCCTTCCGCAATTTGCGCTCCTGCTACTGCAAATCTTTTCTTCGTCCTTTCTAGCGCTGATCCTAACCTTTAACCTCCCATCCATTCCCATACTGATAATGGCTTCCATTAGTCGTGCATACAAAGCTTCTTTTGATGAAGTTCACCGTGTTGCTCGAGAAGGGTTTCACTCTATCAACCATTCCCGATCAAGAACCTTCATCTACTCTTTCGCAGTTATTTTCCGATCATCAATGTGATGATCAAAAGGTTATAGTCTCGCTAGGTCACCTTCTCATGGACTTCCCATTCCCTTGTACAATCCCGAGATGCCTTTATTTTATGAAATCTTGGCCCATGAAAAATTCTCTCTCGGCTGTTTATCAATTGAGTGGCGATTGCATTCGCCCCTAATGCTTGAGTTCGCGAATCGTGGTGTTTGTAAAGGATCTTTATACCCTACTACTTGTTAGACACTCCGATTTCGCAGACTTGGAAATAGCTGCTGAGAAGTACACTCAGAGAACTTTTTTGAAAATTATTCAAGATAAAGATGCGGAATGCGAATCTCACTGGGGCATTCGCCTCAAAAGAAGGATAATGTCCCGAGGATAAATTGCTCATGCAAGATATTGACTGGCATCCGGCAATAATACTACTCTCGCCACTCCAAAGATGAGAAGTGGTGGGTTGTACCCTTGATTTTAAATGGCCCTTATATCGCGGGCTCGCATATTCTTCCCCTGCGAGTCTCAAGGGATATCATCCCTGGGAATTCAAATGGCCTCGATAAGGCAAAAGAAGTATGTTTCCCACTTCAAACCTTGCCTTTGCGACTTTCTTTTTTATACTTGCTAAGTTTGTGAAATTTTTCGATCGCCAAATTGAGAAGAAGCTACAAGGATAATCCGTTGGAGAGTACTCTAACAATACTTCGATCGCTACGGGTGAAGTAAGAAACATTTCCTTTATCATTTGAAACAATATTGTTGCCTCTTCGCTTCTTATTTTTAACCGTATGCATGAAGGTTGAGTCAAGAAGTCAGAGCGCGAAGATTAAAAGTAAAAGGCAAAACTAATCGCTCGTAAAACTAAATCTTCTCGCTCCATTAACTAAGAAGCGAAAGATTCAATCTTCTTCTCGCCTTAACTCAAACTCCGAATCTTCGATGAAGATGACCATAATTCGAATCTCTCTCTCGCTAAAGAGACTCCACGGCCGGTTCTCCTATGGATCGGTTATCTAGCATCTTCTCGAGATTCTTTCCAAGGAATGGGAGATGCTCCCCTAGCTTCTCTTTGGGGACTCTCGCAAATGTGTGTAATGCTACTTTACTAGAGGGCAATGATTCTTTCAATGGAGCCTCTAGAGTCGTGTCTCCGACTTGTTGAATGCACTTGGATCTTTGGTACGTATGCAGTCACATTTCCCTTTTAAATTTTTACATATATGTATATTAATGATTTTTCTATCTTCTTTTATAGGTTGGAAGAACTTCTTTTGTAGTTGCCTCAGATCTCGAGAGAAGACGCAACAATCTTGAGAAGAAGAATTCGCAATTGAGCAAGAAGATTCGAGAATTAGAGATCAAGTCACGTCATCTCGCGATAAAGACGAGAGAATTCAAAAGTTAAATACCGAACTTGACTCTCAAAGAGATAGGGTGTCCACTCTTCAACGCTAATCAAAGAATCTTTTATGGTATAAGATTTTTCCTTCTTTTTATTATTTCTATCTTATCGGTCGTATATTGCTACCTAACTTATTACCTTCGAGATGTATATAATCTCTCCGATGAGGCTATTCTTCTCCATACATTTCGAACCTATGGATAATGACCTTCTTCTCGCTCATCTTAATCAATCTCTAAGTAGTTCCTCAAATAAAACTAACCTCCTTTCATTAAAGGATCTTCAATCCAAATATCATCTCTTAGAGATCGAACACGATCTAGTTTGAATTTAACCAATCGCTTTAAACGAATGTACCTTGATTCCGAGAATAAAATCAAGATTTTAAGGAAGAAAATTAGTGATCTCATAGATGAGAACGATCGATTACTAATGTGAGGTGCACAGCGTTAGCAAAAATTCCACAAATCTCTTCTCGGTGTGCAAGTTGAACGAGATGAACTCCTTCATCGTAATACCATGCTTAAGCAACGAGAAGAGCAAGTTCGTTTCTCTTCTTGTTATTAATAGTGATGATGAATTCGCATGGGCTGCGAAAGTTTTAGATAATGCCAGAATAACCTAGGTGTTGATGTTAGTCTTCACGCCGAGCAAACTTCCTTGATTAAAGATATGATATCCGATAGAGAAGGTTACTTATTATACCCGATCGCTTCTTATTTCTCGTAGTATTGCTTGTAAATTATTAACTTGTTGTTACTTATTTGCGGAATGAGAAGAGGCTTCAGGTTAGAATTAGAGAGCTTGAATCGAGAAAGAACAACCCGCCAGAATTTTCAATGAGAATTGAAGAACTCAAATCGAAAAACAACAATTCGCCAAGAGTCTCTCCCCTTCGTAATAACAAGTATTCCAAGTTGAAGAAACAATTTGAAACGAGCAAAGTGGCGAATTTTAGTAATGATGCAGTTCGTTTTCGCAATGGAGCCATGGAGTATGTTTGTAATGACCACAAAATCCCTCTTCATTCATATCCCTGGCTCCTCGAAAAGGTTCCTGAGAATCTGCCTGTCTCAGATGTTTCTGATAGTGAGGATAGCGAAGGAGAAAATTCTCGCGATGAAAATAATAGAATCAAGAATCGGATGAAGGAGAAGAATCACCAAAGAGATAACTCTTTTTGTTTCTTTTACTGCCCGTAATATCTGTATATTTCGTATCTTTATTATAGTGTACTTCTTGGATTTTTCCCCCCTGAATTCAATCTTCACCCCCCTTTTTTGGCAGTTCTTCCTTGTAATATAATTGGCTAACCTTATTGATGTATAACTCTTTCATCAGAAGATGAATAACAATATTCCATCTTTTCCATTCCCATACTTGCCTCTGTTATTTATCTTCAGATGGAAGATTTTAGTTGTCCTCATGTATGTGGTTGAATAATAATTTTATTGTTATTGAAATGTATTGTTGCGACGTGGTCGCAGGTTTCTTCATAAATCAAGAATTCTACTTGCCTCGCCTTATCTTCATAAATGTATTTTGTCTTTTCTCATTGCGACAAGGTCGCAAGCCGCGCTTACATTTTCAAGTAAGGGCCCATTGACCCTGCCTTATCATTTTTGTGTGGTCTTCCGAGTTAGACCTCCTAATTAGAGGTCTTCCCTGCCACCTTTCGTTGCGACAAAATCGCAGGACGTCTTTACACTTGCATGTAAAGACCCATTGATCTTGCCTTATCATTTTCCAAGTATTTTTGCCTCTGCAGGATGTTTTAGTTGCGATAATATGACAGGCCTAGATATCCTTGCGAACATAGAGCCCCATGACATTGCCGTCGTGCGGCCAGAAAATCGCAGGACGTCCGTACACTTTCGTGTAAAGACCCATTGATCTCGCCTTACCCTCGCGTTAGTATTATTTCCTCTGCAGATCATTGCACAAATATGACGAGCCTAAATTTTCTTGCGAAAACATAGCCTTATGACATTTGCGTCTGCTTTGACACTCCCCCTATTGGAGAGCGTCGCCTTATCATCTCCCCGGTTGCCCCTTCAAGGAGGCGAAACATCGGCCATACAAGACTAGCTCCTCCCATCCGGTCTTAACAACAACCAGTTGTTTTCGCAGCCTCTTATCCCTTATACCTATATGGTTTATGGTTACTAGACTGCACCCTAAATGGAGTTTTCTTCGGGCGAGTGCAACATATGCCAAGACTTGCTAAGAATGGCCTGTGGTAGGTTCATCCATCCCAGCGCCTCGGCTCAACTGTACCTCGGCGCCTTGAGCATACACCGACTCCTTGGAAGAGACCCTCGGTCGCCCAACCGGTATAACCTTATATATATAGTTGGGAATCCAAGGTACCTCTCCCTGGATAGGCTTTCATGGGCCCCAAATTTTCATGACTCGGTTTCGGGAGCGGTGTAACCTTCCCCCGAGCCATGTTGAGAGATACCCCCTTATATGACGCACTTTAGGTCTTACATTTGCCTCTTACGAAATGTTATTCGCGAACTAGGGTGTACGCCATAAAGGTTCGTCCCATTCTTTTACTCATTCATATTTGTTAAATCATCCAATCATTCATGTTTCATTATTTGCTGACATTTGTTTACGAAGTATTCGCACAATTCTGTTTCATTTGTTGTACTTTCATTTTTCTTTCTTAACTGAATTCCCATATACTCTTGGCTGCGAGATTCTCGTTATCATTACTTCAAATTTTGCTTTTTCTCTTGTTTTTGTTGATTATTCACTTCTTATGCCTTTTGTTTCTCATATCTTTTGCTCCTCCATTATCATAATATTCGCTTTATCTCTAGGTATGCACCTCGCGAGATATGTTCAGATCCTTACTTCTATAGCATTCACCATCAGTTTTTCTCTTCTCTTGCTCATCTCTCACATGTTGCTTCCAACCTTTTCTTTTGGTATCTCTTTCTTGCAGACTTTCTACATCGACCTCATGACATTGTTGCGACTCCTTCCAATCTCCCTGTATGATACCAATACCATTTGGATGTGGAAATTTGATACATTGATGATATGTTGATGCGATTCCCAAGATTTCATGAAGCCATGGCCTCCCAATCACCGCATTATATGGAGATTCCACGTCAACCACACGAATAAAATATCAGTTGATAATCCTTGTAGAGGTATTCTCATGTGAACCTCTCCCCTTGGTTTGTTTGCGAGTGCCATTAAAGCCATATATCTTGTATGTCGAGGGGATCAAATCCTCATCTTTTCCTCCCATCGTCTTGTAAGTATGGTAGAAGAGAATATTCACCGAACTTCCTATGTCGATTAGAATCGGTTGATCGCCCGGAAAACTTACGCCTCGTCATCTTCTCCATCAATCGGTTTCGGGTTAATCTCTAGTTTCACAACCAACGGGCTATCATGTGTTTCTCTTCCTTTTGGCACTTCATCCGCAGAGAAAGAAATAGTCTTGGTGCCACTTTTCTAATCACGTCATTCTCGCTGCGACTCATTATTTCTTTATCATTAGCATCTCTCGCAAAGACTCTACTGAGCACGTTGTCATGGAAATCTTCGATTGTGCGATAGGAGTGGACGATAGAGTTGCAATTCAAATTTTTAGCTTTTGCCCCTGACTTCTATCACAAATGTTTCCTTTCCTTTCGCCGACACTCATTACATGCATCTCTCGGTGGTGGTGGTAATGTTTGGCCTGTTTCTTCTCCTTCATAAAGTGATTTAGCTTCCCCGATCAATCATCCACGAGAATAATTCTCTTTATGTTTCTACAATCGTTTGTTTGATGCCCATGGAAGCGATGGTAAGAACAAAACTCATGACTTCTATCGCCCGGCGGTGGTTCCATTCCCACGTTCCAAGGTCTTTGGTACATTTTCCATCACAAGTATAGCTTCCCAGATCTTTTCCACACTAGCGTTCAGTGGAGGCATCTTAATCTCTTCCCATACTATTCTGCAACTTCTATGTCCTCCACGGTTATTTTGCCTTCGTCCACCGTAAGTTTATTGCACATGATCTAACCTCTGAATCTTATTGTTCAAGTTGTTACGGTTGTAGTAGTTCCTTTCTCGCTCAAACTCTTCTTGATCGTGGCTTCCCATGGCTACTATCTTCCGCTGTCCTCATCAGCTTTCCTTGCTTGCTGTCCTTGCGAAGTGCTCGCCATCGTATTTATGAATTGAGGCAACAAGCTTGCATTCGCAGATTAGAGATTGTGTTCGAATCGGATAAGAATTCATTTCATTCTCCGTCTTTCTTCTAAGGCAATATATTCTTCCCCGTAATTCTCGCAGCTTACGCCATCGTGATTGTATTTTTGATTCTAAAATTTGAATGTATAACAAGTTGGTCGCGAAGAGAGCATTCACAAATGAGAGTATGAGATATCTTTCCTCAACCCGTCCCCGCCATTTCGCTACACATGGTCCTCCATCTTATTGTCAATCATTTTAAGCTCTCGCCAACCCTTTGTTTCAACCGAATACATCTTCAATACCGGTCGCGTAGAGTTGTTACTTATGTATGCTCCCAGGAATGTGGCTTGTAAATGGTTAAATGATGTGATTGTGTTCCTTGGCAGACCTTCAAACCATTTTAGTGCTTCTCCTATTAGGCTTGATGCGAAATATTTGCACAAAGATGTGCATCATGATTCTCCCATTGTAACATACATCTCATATAAGCCTTAATATGTTGTACCGCACAGGTTGTTCCATCAAAGATGTTGGTTAATGCAGGTAGGTTGCACTTAGGAGGTATTCCTCCCATCTCGTACTTCTAGCGTGAAGGGATTCTTCGCGGCTTTCTGCGATGGCTTCGTCCCAATTGTTTCCTTCCTCCCTCTCTTCTATTATTCAAGAATCCTCTCATTTTAGCCAGTTCTCTTAAGATTTGTTCATTTGCCTCGAATTTGATTCTACATGGTCTTTTTAGCTCGCTTCTCTCCTTCTTCTCTCATGCCTATTTTGACCTTCCCGCTCGTTATTTTCTCCTCTTCTTTCCCTCGCGACGCTCTTCTTCATTTCTTTTCACACCCGCACGCCATTATATCGGTTGTTCTCTCTTCTTGGTCAGTCTCTCGGCTCTCATCTGCACCCTCTCATATTCTTCATTAATATTTCTATTGGTACGATTTTGTTCCCTTCTTCTTTCGCGGTTGTCATGGTTATTCTGCCGGATTGCCTCTTCCATCTCTTGATTTTCCATTTCTACTCTTATCCTTTCTCTCTCGCGAGCTTGCCGCGCTTGTTCAATGTAGTGTCTCTTGTAGTAGCAGGTTTTCCCACACTACACCCCTCACTATATTTTGGTTAATTAATCTGCTGAAAGTTGTATAATTGAGAATGTTTATTGATTAATTTCATGAGTTCTACACAGGAAAAATAGAATTACATTTAGTAAGTAAAACATTCTTAAACTTTCTCTCTCCTAATGACTTGCCTAACAATTCTAAAAAGATCTCTCCCTTACAACAGACTCACTCGACTCTTTATATAGGGTAATACATAGTGGATGACAGCTAAGCTATCCTTTATTTTCGGTTATGTCTCGCGAAGTGTCGCCAGTGTACAACTATTCAATTTCGCGACACTTCTTAACCCTCGCCAGGTTCCATGTCTTTCAGTTGTTTTATGTGTTGTTTCTCCTATCGCGTCGTTTATTTTAGCTCTCTGACTCCCTCGCGGTACCGTCATTTATTGATCCCGCGAGCCCTATGCATTGCGATATTATGATCCTACATCTTGCCTCTTTTTCCTTGAATATTGCTTGAAGAGTGATTTTTAAGGAAAAATCATTGTTGTAATAATCTTTGGTCTTCGTTGATGAAGGAACGAGCGAAAGAATACTTGGACTTGAAAAGTACGTACTTGCCTCTATTCTTTTGCGAAATTCAAGCTCCTATATTCAAGTGTTATTTCTTGCCTCATGTGTTACTGAGAATAATCGGTTTCGCAATCTCTTCTCGCCTATTAGGAAATATGCCATATATTTGAATTACGCTAGATTTCTTTTCGTCAAGTTTCCTTAGATTTGGGTAATGACCGTTAACACGTGTCTATATTTGTCTCTTTTACCGGCGCATTTAATGTTATCCGGTCGTAATATCTTTTTCTCATCTATTTATAGAAGTGTCCTTTGTGAAGAAATTTCTTTTTCCCTTTCATCTTCTTCATCGTCTGCAAGTTTTCCTTTTCTTCATCGTTCTGCAATCATTCTGCAAGTATTTGCCTGCTGTTTTCCTTCTTCTTCTTCTTCTCTTCTTCTACTACTTCTTATCAGTTGTCATTCTCATGGCATCCAGGTTTGTTAATCTTGCCATATCCAATTTGATCTTGTGGTTAATTACTTTGAAGTTAGTTTTTCTTGTTGAAATCATACTGGTATGCTTAACTTTATAATTCTTTTTCTGCCATTATTGTTTAGCAAAAACCAACCCAAAACCAGATTTACTGTGAAGGACCCTTTTCTTTCTTTGGGCTCGCCATCGGAACCCTCTTCGCAACAAGAATCTCCTACGCAGCCAAAGCCTACTTCGCGAACAAAATCTATAGTTCATAAAAGAAAGCCTGCGAGCGATAAGGTATTTAAGAAATATTTCTTTTTTGTGAGTAATATATTGTTGCCTCTGTGTCTTACTTAACTTGTGACTCGCAGGATGATGGAAATACGTGAGAACTCTAAAAGGCTTCGCCAACCCAAGCTGTTACTCCCAGTGTCCCATTTCCTTCTTTCAAACCTTCTTCTCCTTCTGCGAAATCTTCGCAGGATAGTTTCGTGCCTCAACTCCGCATCGACCAAGTTCCTCATAATTCCCCTACTATAGACGATCCCATACCTCCTCCTGTTACCAATGTCCTTGCCATTCCTCTTCCTGAAACTTCCTCTTCTCACGAGATTCCTTTGACAAAGGACGACTCATCTTCTTTGTTTGAACAAATTCCTCTAACAATGAGGAAAATTTGGAGGGGATAGATGTGGCCTTTAAGATTCTTTCGATCTTGTGAGTGATGCCAAACAGACCTGGCGATCCTATCAAATCTCATGTTTGCCCGGATTTTAAGTAAGCACCTTGGTCTCGATGAACCTCGCAAGCTTCTTTGATTCAAGAAGTTAATAAGTCAAGGATGATCTTCACCTTGAAAATCAAAAACTTCACAACATCTCGCTAGATCGTGATAACCTTCGCAAGAAGAATGAAGAATTAAAAGGTATGTTCTCGCCACCCCCTTCTCTTTTCTTTTCTTTTTTTTTTTTTTTTTTTTTTTTTTTTTACAACTCAAACTCCCTGTTCGTTCTCCAAGCATTAAATCAGAAACGAATAATGGAGATATATCAGATGGAGTCCATTGTTGAAGAAGTTCGAGTTGAGAGAGATGCTTGGATGGAGCAGTATAATTTCTTAAATAATCTTCATACCTTTGCAAACATCGGATAAATAACTTGTCTAAAGAGAATTTTGATTTATCGCAAAAGCAAGATTCATTAAGTAATGACTTATCTCGCCTCTCTTATGATTTGAATAAAACTAATTTGGAGTTGGAAACTTTATCGGATGAGAATCGAACTCTTTCTCAAGAGAAACGTTCTGTTGAATAAGATGGCGAGCTACTCGCAGCAGATACCGCTTATCAAAAGTTATGTGAAGAATATGAAGAAGTTAATCATACCTTAAAAAACCAACTAGAAGAAATTATCAGAGAGAGATAAACTTATTCAAGGCGAGAATAACTTTGAGTGTAAAAGCGAAGCAATTCCAAGAACAAAGTGTGTTAAATTAGAAAAATCCAACTCTACTTTGGCGACCAGAAAATTCTATACTTGTTTCCAATGAAAAGAATTTGCGATCTCGATTGAAAGGCTTAGTTGGAGATTCATTTGATGATGTCATGGACCGTTTGGGGAATAACTTCGCGGCTTTAATTCAACATCTTACTTCTCAAAAGGAAGGTAGTCAAATTATTTGACTATCTTAATTTATGTATTTATTCCATGAATATTTTGTTACCCCGAAAATGCCAAAAAGGTTCGATAAAAATTTTCTCTGATCCTGTATATTTGTTATGCAGACTCTGAGAGAAAGCTTCGTTCCACTATCTCCACCCTCAGGTCTGATTATTCTAAAATTCGCAAGGAAAATGGACTACTCACCGCGCATCTTGCTCGTTCTCGCGACCGTGCAGAGCGAAGATTGGATTATATATCTCATTGTAAGGACATTGATAGTAAGAATCGTCAAAAGGCATTACTTCGCGAGTTCTCTTTAAAGGCGGAAGTCCTTGTGAATAACATTTTGTCAGTCGAATTCTCTTGATCCTATTCACGTCGATCCTTTGGAAGTAAGTGATGATGAAATCCCTGATCCTCCTGATAGTGATTATGACTATGAAAGCGGCGAGGATATCGCTAATACTGAAGTTGTCAATAAAGATCCGAACAAGAAAAAAAGCGCTAATGTAAATCCACCAGGTGGCGAGAATGAAGGTGCTGAAAATATTTCTGATGAACATCCATTGACCGGTGAAGGTGAAGCTGAGAAAATTATTGGTGAAGATGATAAAATTGATGTAGAGAATTAACTGCTTTATAACTTTTGCTGCAACTGTCCTTTTGTTTTGAAAGATTAAATCCCTTGTTGAATAATCCTCTTATTTTCTTCTTCTTAATTATAACCATAATCTCGCAAGCTTATTCGCTTACATTTTTGCGAAATGATTTTTACTCAGTTATCATCATTTCTGCATTGTATTCTTCACTGATGTCGATTCTTGTATTGCGACGAGGTCGCAGGCATCTCCATGAGTGAAGAAACCTACTTTTCTCGCCTTATCATTTCGGTAGTCTTTATTTTATCTCTTCTTGTGGCGACAAGGTCGCAGACTGCCTTTACATTTTCATGCAATGGCTCATTGACCTTGCCTTATCAATTTTGTGTGGTCTTCCGAGTTAGACCTCCCTAATTAGAGGTCCTCCCCTGCCACCTTTTATGGCGACAAAATCGCAGGACGTCCTTACACTTGCATGTAAAGACCCATTGATCTTGTCTTATCATTTTCCAAGTATTTTTGCCTCTGCAGGATGTTTTAGTTGCGACAATATGACAGGCCTAAATATCCTTGCGAACATAAAGCCCCATGACATTGCCGTCGTGCGACGAAATCGCAGGACGTCCGTACACTTTCGTGTAAAGACCCATTGATCTCGCCTTACCCTCGTGTTAGTATTATTGCCTCTGCAGGATCATTGCACAAATATGACAAGCCTAAGTCTCCTTGCGAAAACAAAGCCTCATGACATTTGCGTCTGTTTTGACACCCCTAATGGAGAGCGTCGCCCTTATCATCTCCCGGTTGCCCCTTCAAGGAGGCGAAACATCGGCCATACAAGACTAGCTCCTCCCATCCGGTCTTAACAACAACCGGTTGTTTTCGCAGCCTCTTATCCCTTATACCTATATGGTTTATGGTTACGAGACTGCACCCTAAGTGGAGTTTTCTTGGGCGAGTGCCGCGCATGCCAAGACTTGCCAAGAATGGCCGGGTAGGTTCATCCATCCCGGCACTCGCTCAACCGTGTACCTCGGCGCCTTGTGCATACATCGACTCCTTGGAAGAGACCCTCGGTCGCCCAACCAGGGTATAACCTACATATATAGTTGGGAATCCAAGGTATCTCCCAGGATAGGCTTTCATGGGCCCCAAATTTGCATGACCCGGGTTTCGGGAGCGGTGTAACCTTCCACCTCGAGCCATGTTAAGAGATACCCCCTTATATGACGCACTTTAGGTCTTACATTTGCCTCTTACGAAATATAATTCGCGAACTAGGGTGTACGCCATAAAGGTTCGTCCCATTCATTCATTCTTTTCATTCAATCATTCTTCATCACTTGCTATTTTGTTCTGTGAGATATTCGCCAATTCATTCATTTAATCATTCCTTATCTCTTGTTGGTTTGTTAAGCCATTCTTGACTTTTTGTTATTCTTATCGCGATCTCTACGGATTCTCTCTGTATTTTATTGAATGTCGCAAATATTTGGCGAAGAAGTATTTCATCTTGATTCCTTTTGTCATCTTTCGTTATTACGGGTAATATTTCTTTAGATATAACCTATTCCATGGTCTATCCAATTTTTGTCCCACATCTCTTCCTTCGGGTCCATCAATCTATATGCCCCCGTACCAACTACCTCTTTGACGATATAAGGTCCATCCCATTTTCTCGCCTGACTTGCCTCCACCTTCACGTTGATATACTGGGGTTTCTCGCAGCACCAAGTCTCCTGGTTGGAATTCACGTATTTTGACGCGCTTGTTATATTCTCTAGCCAATCTTTGCTGGTAATTCTCCATGTGTCGCAACGCCTTCTCCCTTTTCTCTTCTAATTCATCCAATTTGATTAGAATATTCCCTGCACTAAGATTTTTCTCCCAAACTTCTTTCTTAGTTGTCGGGATCACGACTTGTTGGAAGCACGGCTTGAACTCCATATGTTAAGCAAAAGGTGACATTCCAGTAGCCTCTCTTCTTGTTGTATTGTATGCCCATACCGCACCGGGGTACTTGTTCGCACCATCCTCTATTGTGTCCTTCTAACTTCTTCTTCAATATATCCGCAATTGTCTTATTTGTTGCCTCCGCCTTGAGTCGTTAGCTTGCGGATACAGTGGAGTCGATTTCCCACATTTTATTTTGAATGCATTAAGTAACAATTCTATGTTTTGTCCTTCGAATTGTTTCCCATTATCAGATACCAACTGTGCGGGGATCCCAAATCTGCATATGATATTCTCAAATATGCCAGAAAGTCTGCGACGACCTGTGACTTGGTTGAAGACAATATTTCATATTTGAGTTTGCAATGACTTATTTGAGCATTCCATCTTTCAACTCTTCCTGATCTTTTTGAATTTTTCATTACTGACTCAATTGGTACCTTTGTTACTACCCTAACAAGATGTGCACGAAAATATATCACGAAGCTTAAATGACGCATAGACTAACGCTAGGATTAGTTTTTCAATCTTTGAATAATTTCTTTCTGCGGCATTAAAAGTTTTACTTGATATAATAGATTGGTTTTTCCACTCCATGCGTCCGTTCGCAATAAAATGCACTTAAGGCGTGCGAAGTAGTCGCCAGATATATTAATAACTCTTCCCCAGGTTCTGCCTTCTGCATAATGGATACATCCATTAAATGCTCCTTAATTCCTTGTAGAGCCTTTTCACATTCGTCCGTCCATTCGAATTTTGATCCCTTTTTTAGAACACTGAAAAAATATTTACATTTATCAGACGATCGCGAGATGAACCTTCCTAGTGATGCTAACAATCCATTTAGCTTTTGAACATCTTTTACTGTGTGGCGTCGGCATGTCGCGAACAGACTTTTATTTTATCCGGATCAACGTGTATTCCTTCCTTTGACACAATGTAACCCAAGAATTTTCCCCACGCAACTCCAAAGGTACATTTTTCTCTGGTTGACTTTGATGTTGAAACGCCTCATTTGCTCAAAAATTTCTTTCAAGTCTCGCACATGATCTTACGCCTTCTTATTTTTTACTAGCATGTCATCTACATAGACTTCCAGTGTTTTATGTATCCATTCTGCGAATACCTCTTCTACCATCCGTTGATACGTCGCTCCAGCATTTCGCAAACCGAACGGCATTTTAGTATAGCAGTATAATCCTCTTGGAGCGAAGAAAGCAGTATGCTCTTGATCCTCTTCGGCGAGAGGGATCGATTGTAACCTTTGTATCCATCCGGCGAGGATACCCTTTCATTCCACGCCGCTGATTCGACTAGGCTGGGAATATCCGGCAATGGAAAACTGTCTTTAGGGCAAGCTTTATTTAAATCGGTGAAATCAATGCAAATCCTTATTCCTTTGTTCTTCTTTGGAACTATAACCATATTCGCTATCCATTCGGGGTATTTTGCTTGTCTAATGATTCCCGCGTCCAACATCTTTTGCAACTCTTCTTCTATCTCGAGGGTGATATCTTTGTTGCTATCTTTCTAATTCTTTGTTTGAATGGCTTCACATTTTTATCAATTTCCAACTTGTGACAAGCTACCGATGGATCTATACCAGGCATTTCATCCATATCCCATGCGAAGATATCTTTATAATCTCGCAACAGACCAACAGTCCTTTCTTCTTCATCCGCTCCCATATTAGTTCCAATCTTTAGCATCTTAGGTTCTTCCTTAGTTCCAACATTCACTTCTTTAGTTTGCTCTCCCGCGACGGAACTGGCCTTCGGTTCTCCCATAGGGGTTGGTCCTTTCGCCCGTCGCGGGATCATTTTCTTCTCCCGAGATCTCGCTAAGTATGCCTTTTCCTTCCTTCGCTTTGATCATGTAAACTCTGAACTCTTCTTCTTTCCTAGCTTCCCTCGCCATCTTTTTGCGATGCTTAGACATATTCTTTTGTTTGTTTATTTGTTCCTCGCAGCATTTTACTTCATTTTGATAATATATTCTTCCTTTAGCAGCATCCCCTTTGATCTCACCTATTCCAGTTGGTGTTGGAAACTTGATACATTGATGAAGCGTTGACGCCTTGACTTTTATTGCATGTACCCATGGTCTTCCTAGTAACAAGTTATACGGTGATTCCATATCTACTATACTCAATGTCACCTGAGTTTCGATTCTTCCTAATGGAATACGTATTTTTATCTCACCTCTAACTTTGGTTATGGATTTACCAAAGCCTTGAATATTGTATGCCGCGAAAGCCATATCCTCGTCTTCATATCCCATCTTTTTGTAAGTGTGATAGAACATTATGTTCACCAGACTCCCTGTATCAATTAAAACTCCATTTACCACCCATGTTTTCGCAGTGTTCTCCGATTCTTCTTTCTCCTTATACGCGTTAATTGCGATCACTAATGGAGATGGGTGATCCAAATTTTCTTTGGATATCTCTCCCGCCGTGAATGTTATCTCTTGTTTTTCCCAATCTTTCAAAGGTGATATCATTTCTCTGTCTGTAACCTTCTTTCCTTCAAAATCCCGTTTGTGTATTCTTCCTCTGATATTTTCATGAAATTCACTAATCATTACTCCTGTATCTGCGCCACATGCCATATCTTTTTCCCCTGCTTCATCCGATCTAAGAGTTTCCTTTCTCATTTTCTTGATCTAAACAGCTTTAATTGCGATTTTCTTTCTTGAACCAACAAGATTAGGCCCCTGTTTCTAGCGCATATGTAGTAGCGGGTTTTCCCACACTACACCCCTCACTATATTTTGGTTAATTAATCTGTTGAAAGTTGTATAATTGAGAATGTTTATTGATTAATTTCATGAGTTCTACACAGGAAAAATAGAATTACATTTAGTAAGTAAAACATTCTTAAACTTTCTCTCTCCTAATGACTTGCCTAACAATTCTAAAAAGATCTCTCCCTTACAACAGACTCACTCGACTCTTTATATAGGGTAATACATAGTGGATGACAGCTAAGCTATCCTTTATTTTCGGTTATGTCTCGCGAAGTGTCGCCAGTGTACAACTATTCAATTTCGCGACACTTCTTAACCCTCGCCAGGTTCCATGTCTTTCAGTTGTTTTATGTGTTGTTTCTCCCATCGCGTCGTTTATTTTAGCTCTCTGCGACTCCCTCGCGGTACCGTCATTTATTGATCCCGCGAGCCCTATGCATTGCGATATTATGATCCTACATCTCTCAATGTCATCCTCGATCTCTCGGTTTCTTCTCAATTCTTCTCTCCCGTGCAAGATTATTCTCCCTTCAGCAGCTGGGTCATTCGGCCCTTGGAGTTGCGTATTTCCTTGATTTTCCCTATTCCGCTCATTTTGAAGATTTTCGGGCTGAGGAATATAACAATCTTCCATTTCCCCTCTTCTCTCGCCATGCTCTGTACTTGGATTTTGTGTTTCTTCCTCGGTACTTTCTGTTGGTAAAACTCTCCTTCTTTCTTCCCTATTCGATCTTGAACTTGATCTCACGCTACTTCTTGATCTCCTATTTTGCAATCTCATATTTTCCATCCTCAATTCATGATTCTGTCTTGTCAAGTTTGCTCGTTCCTCTGCCTCTAGCCGTCTCTCTTCGTGTATTGTTTGTCTCAATCTTTCTAATGCTGCGATTTCTTCGTTTTCTGGATTCATTTCTCCATTCGTTCCTTGCTCTCCTTGTCCATTGTTCACCAGCTGCTGCTCCTCTTCCCTCTCGTCTTCAATCGGACCTCCAAGTATGTACACTTACTCTATCATAATCCACAGCGCGTTTGCTACTTGGGGAGATCGGTGGCTGGTTTTGATCTTCTCCATCATTTCTCATATTCATCCTTGACGATTCTCCCCTGTTTCATTCCTCCTTTCTCCAAAGCAAGTCTCCCACTTCTTCTTACAATCGTTGGTTGCCCTTGTACATTTCTTCTCTAGCCATTTTCTTTTCCAATGAATTCTTGAGTATCTTCTCCAATCCTTTTCTCTGTTAATCCAAATTCTTTCCGATCTCTACGTCAATCTCTGCTCGATCCCTGTTTCTAGCGCATATGTAGTAGCGGGAAATCCCACACTACACCCCTTACTCGATTTTGCTTAATTAATCCATTGAAGGATGTAAGATCAAGAATATTTATTGATTGGATTCATGGAATGTTTACACAGGAAAATAGAATTACACTTAGGAATTAAAACACTCTTAAACTTTCTCTCTCCTAATGACTTGCTCAACAACTCCCAAAAAGATCTCTCCCTTTAACAGACCCGTTTAGCCCTTTATATAGGGTAATACATAGTGGAGGACAGCTAAGCTACCCTTTATTTTCGGGAATGTCTCGCGAAGTGTCGCAGATGCACAAACATTTGCTCTCGCGACACTTCTTAACTCTCGCCAGGTCTCACGTCTTCTTTATATTTTGCCTGTCGTTATTCATTGCGTCGTTTATTTTAGCTCCTGCGACTCCTTCGCGATGCTGTCATTTATTAATCCCGCGAACCTTGCTTGTTGCGATATTACGATCCTACAGAGTAACACGAACCTCCAAGCACTATAATGAAACCATGTACGAAATACCCGTACAGGCTGACTCTCGGTGTGTTATACTAGCCCGATTGATCCCCTCTCGGTGTGTTATACTAGCCTGATTGAGCATCCGGACTGACCGTATCAGTCCGGATATGATCGCAGTCATCCAACTCCATAAGCATGATTGGTTGACCCCAGATCAATTCCATCACCCCAAGCGGTATGGAATATCCATTGCCGAACCAATGCGGAACCCGCACGGTCGGCCATTGGCCTAGCTTGCCAAAAAACGTTCATACCAAGCATTATGGACGGAAAACCCTAAATTAGGGTTTGCGGCATATTACATGTGTCGCAAAGCGGTCTCAACCATCCATCTTCGCAGGTATAGATGGAGGGTGTAGATGTAGATTCAAAGGGTCCCGAGCATGTCAACACGATCACCAGTGGGCCGCCTACACACTTGACCAATCGGTCAAGACCAACCATGTTTGGCCGTGATAAAATCGTCGCCCAAACAAGAGATGACGCACGGCTTTGAAACCCAAAATTAGGGTTTTGAGCATCACGAGCGTCCATCTTCTCCGGCATGAATGGAGGGTCCAAGATTAGATTAAGCGAGTCCGGTCATACCAAGATGACCACCGTGGACCCATCTATTCCCTAAACCGATCGGCCAAGGCATATCATGCCTGGCTAATCCAAAACGCACGCCCAAACTAGCGTGATCACTCCTCCCAAACCGTGAACCGATCTCGACCACTCAACTTCGTCGGACGATTTGGATGGCTCGGATCACGTTTTCATGGGATATTCGGAGTAAGGCGTGAACACCAGCCTACCACCTTCGCACCAGGCCAATCGGCCAAGACCGACCAAGATTGGTCGTCTTGGAACGTGTGCACGAAGTGGGCGTGACATGCGTCCCTTGCGGCCTTTGGTTTTTGTCACAAATCGATCTCGACCACTCGATTTCACCGGATGAATTGAGTGACCCAGATCATACTTTCGTGAGGTAATGGGGTATAGGCGCCTACACCATCATGATGTCTACACGCATGTATGGTCGGCCTGGCCAAAATAGTATCCCATGCTTGATTTCGACCAAGCTGAAGAGTGATGCCTGCGCACCTCTTCAAAACCCTAATTTCATTAACGGTCGCAGATGATCATCTCATCCGTCCAACTTCACCAGCCTGGTTATACAACCCTGGTCAAGAGTTAATTGGTCAGTGAGGCGTCATTACCCATCACCTTACCACGCCATGATGCAGTACCTGCATAAAATACACACGATACACAAGTATCGACTTCCTGAATAACGCAGTTATTCAATTCGACATTACATGCTATCTTTCGTGGATCCACGATCCACACATTCCGGACATCAATCATGTCACAAATCGGGGGATACATACTGGGGTATTGGTCTGGCGGTTTACAGCGTGCAGCGTGCAACGCGCCATCACAAGAACGTGTTAGGAAGTCATGGACGGTTAGAGATGAACAGGAGAAGTGGGCAAGGCTGGTCGTGCATCACCAACGCACAACTCCACTACTCCATCACTCCACTTCCTCCACTTCCCATGAGAGACGTGAATAAGACTCAATGACTTGTATAAATAGGTTATCCGCCCTATTTCCAAACAACAGAAGAGGAAAAAACAACAATAAAACACCCAGAGCCTGCTTACACTAATCGTGAGCTTGTTCACTTTCCTGTTGCAAGTCATAAGCAAGTCTACACCTTCAAAATCTCAACACCTTCTTAGCTTCCCTCCAGAAGATCAACCCCATCTCCTTCAATTTGTGACCGAAACAAGTCCGGAACGGCCATTTCTTGGTTTAGGCCGGACTTGCACAGATTGATCTCTCGAATCTACAAGCACTCACCGCGCAGTGCATTTGTTTAGGGTTTAGATTCATTCCTCATCCACACCCCAAATTACCAAATTCAGCAGGAGTAGTTTTCACCCATAAACAATTGGCGACCACAGTGGGAGGTTGATCTCTCGGTTGCAAAAAATTGAATTCTCAATTCTTCGGTTTTCGTCTCACGATGTATCCTCACCCGGAGTCCGCTGGTGGCTCAGATATCATGGGAAGCATAGATAGAATCTTTGGAGGATGTCTTGGAAAATCAAGCCAGGTATCACCGAAGGCGAGAGCGAGACATTTCGCCTTTTGAATGATATAGCAAAGACAATTACAAGGAAGGTCGATAGGCATCAACTCAGACAGTGCAAGAAACGTTGAATCCTTAGTCAGGAGTCACACCTTTACAAATGGAGAAGCAAAAAGAGCACGTAATCGCAAACGAATCAGGAAAGATGGACAACATGGTCCAGACTCGAAGCAACTCCACAGAGGAAAAGACTTGTCCGGAGTGCTACAATGTCGCCGGATAAAGAAAGGGAGCACTCGTAGCCTATGGAGCCCTGCTAGAGGATTTATATCTCAAAACTCTTGTTGAAGCCCGGAATACTGTCCAATCCGCATCGGCCTTCCAACCGACTGAATAAATGCTTGAGGAAGGAGAAATCAATCAGGAAATGCCTGAATACAGAGGATGGGAACGTTCAATCCGGTCACTCGGCGGTGACATTACGACACCTTCCACATCCCTTTACCTAGGCAAGCGATCCACAGATATGATGGCACTCGCAAATCTTCCAACTTCATCTCTTGTTCCACATCAAAGCCACGGAGAAACATCACAGCGCCCACTAATGCAGGAAAAGCTAGACTCAATGTACCTACATTTCCCCTTCCCAATGAAGAAGATTTTGGAGCTACTGGAGGCGTTGGTGCGAAACGGAGAGGTGGAGCTACCCCCGGTATGGCGTCCGCCTACTGATCAAGAAGTAATGGACCCGAGATACTGTCATTTCCACCGGTTCTTTCACCACCCCACCAGTGAATGCAACGCTTTGAAGCGCATGTTCAGGAGAAGCTTGGTTCAGAGGGATAGCTCTGAGAAATTACTGCGGAGGATTTCTTAGAGAGGCTACTCCGGTTTGATACAAGTAATGCTTCAAAAAACAAGTAAGTTTTATTCAGCAATTTTACAAGAAAGATAGTTTTAGAATTCACTGGGGACTTATCATCCCACGTATGGAAAAAGAGGCTCAGTGATCAAACGCCATATTTGTTTCCCTTCATACCTCCCTTTTACGAACACTTGCAATTTCATATGATATGTGCAATCATTCATGACCAAGATGCAAATTTCATTTTAACCTCTTTCAGAAAAGTTATTCACAAAACTATCTCAATAAACCAATTCCATTACCTATTAATTCAAAACCGGAAGTCAAATTACGAAAGGAAATCCTCACTATCACTCAAAAAGAAAAACATCTAAAATAAGAGGCAAGTATATAGCACGAATCCTTCAAGGAAAGTCCTTCAGCAACAACTCGTCCTTCTGGGAAAGAGCGACTTTCATCCTTTGAAGTACGGCCTGCTTCAGCTTTAACTCCTCAGACAGCTTTTCGACCTCTTCTTCCTGGCGAGTAACACGGTCATGGAAGGGACTTCATCTTGTAATTTACGGAGCTCCCGAATCTTGGAGAACCCTTTGAAGAACCAAGGAGCATTGAAGTTGTATCATGAACACGTCTCGATGGCACTTCCAGGTTTTAATCATCTCTTCGAAACCTGTTCGACCAGTCGTGACGCTCATCCCATGGATAGAAGATAAAGCTTCTTGGACGCGGTTGACCAAGGCAAGACGAATTTTGAGCTTCGTGGTGGTAGCAATGTGGTCGTGCTTCTCCCATATCGCTGTGTACAACTCTTCGAACTGAACCGACACGCTAAATCCACCAACCAACACATGACCTGGATAAGGGACAGTAAAAGGAGGATCGAACAAAGGCCCAGGCTGCATCACCGGTAATTCACCAACCACAGGAGTCTTGTCAGTTGCAAGAGGCCTTTCGGAAGGAGTCACTACAATAGCCTTGTTGACTGGAACTTGTTCAGAACGAACCTCAAGGGGAGCCGCCTCAACTATAGCAGACGCTGCCTCTCTTATATTCCTTCCGGCATCTACTTCGTTCTGGATGCTAATTTCCATCACGACCCCATCAACAAGATCACTTAAGGAAGCACCTTGTCCAACCGAGCTTGCATCATCTCTCGTCATGGTGCTGAAAAGGATCGGTTTCACCGGACTTCTCGGATGAAGATCGCATGCGCGGACTTCTCAACATGAAGGCCGACATTATCGGCCTTCTCATTTTGAATGCGCGCCAACCTTGTGAAGACATTCTCTTTCGGAATTCCCTGATTTCAAGCAAGGATCACTCTTAGAAGAATTTACTCTGGAGAAATGAAAGAATCAACGAAAGAGATTTAAATACACGCATATTGGAGGAATTAAGGATCACCGAACCGCATGCTTGCCTCTTAGATCTCTCTCCTGCTTGGGGACTGCAATCCTCAGCTCTGGTCCGTTTGGCTGGAAGTGGCTTCAACCGGAAATGCTTCTTCAAAATGTCAGAAGATGGCTCACCGCGGGAATCTGTCACAACACTCTCCGAGAATTCCTGGAAAATCAACAGTTTCCTCCTCCAAAATTCCTTGTATTTATCGGTTACCACTGGGTTTCTCCCAATGGGCCATAAAGGAAGGCTCACCCGTTCTAAAAAAACGCCAGCGTTAAGAATATTCGGGAGAAATTCTTTCGAAACCCTTGGTGAACGAATAAATGGGACGCCCTGATCAAATCCCATTTGACGAGCAGCCCTGTCGATATTGTACGGAGTCACAGAAAATTCTCCGTTGAATAGAGATGGGACATATCGTGGGATGCAGCTGCACAGGTAAATAAGTTCTCCAAACTTCACCGTCTCAGCATCGGTACACAACACAGCGTCAGGACCGTCAGAAGCGATAGCAAAAGTCTTTGGCGAACAATGGAAGGGTGGATTGGCCCCCATGGTCGGAAATCTACAGAAGATACATTGTCAAATATGTCCAAAAGTTTCGCGCCGTCTCTGGGACGCTTCCTATGCCAGCGGAGTATTCTCGAGCCACCATACAAGTTTCAGAGCGAATTTGCATGAGCAGGAGCATAACTTTTGAAGTGTTCCCATAAGAATGCCTGAAGAAAAGCGAAGTGAACGTGCGACTCCACTTTCTTGTACCCGTTAGAAACATGCATGTCCATTGCTAAAGCGTCCAAATGAGAATACAGTGATCCAAGGAACAGTGCGCCTAGAGGAAGAACTTCACCCTTCGCCAGCCTTATAGCAATCTTAACGAGGTCACTTCTAATGGTCTTCTTTCCAGAACCGTCATCAAATATATCTCTGGATAGCCATAAAGACAGAAACGCAATCACGCTGAGCTCATTTTCCAATTCTTGGTCCGTCTCCGGGTCCGCAGGAGACCACTCTGACACCCACCAGGTGTAGAAGCATCTCGTATCTTTTTTATCCTCCTTGTCCATATTGTCGAATTCTGCCACCTTTTGAAGTATAGCACCATAGTTACTTTGTTCCGTATCAGAGAGCTCGTAAGAAAGACTTCCAGCAACAGGCAGGTTCATTAATGCAGCCACACTCTCCAAAGTAATAGTCATCTCTCCCCATCTAGATATGGATGTATGAGTAGAAATGCGCCACCGAGAAATGAAGGTAATCAAACCCGCATCGTCTTTCTTAATTTCGAGAGCAGCAGATGCCATGACCGCATGAGGATTTGCGCTTTGGTCAAATTGTCTTTAATGCCCTTATTACTCAACATGCGTCTCATCCATCCTTCATAAGAACCCAGTGGAGTATGGAAAGTCTTGAATTCAATAGGGGAAGGCGGATATTCGTTTCACCTGGAGACAAAATCTCATCACAAGTCTTTCAAGAAGAAAATGGATCAAAGATCCATATTTTCTGAATCGGAAAGCAGGACTATCTTATGAGAGGGATGTTTTCTAATGTTTGGAAAAGGCGAGGTGAACAACTCATCATCAATGTTTGGCATATCTTTGAAGCTATCAACACTTCCTGACCTGGCACCAGCATTGTCTCCAGAAGACATCTCAACAAGAATTCTTTTCTTCCACAATGAAATAAAAGACAGAAGTTAGAACTTGTATGAAAAGCACATGAGAGATATAGTCACACGGCAAGACACAACTCACATCGGAGCACACAAAACCGGTCCAAACACTGGCTTAAGTTCGGTACAAGTTTCAGTCTGGTATTGGTTTCAAGTCTGGTACAAGTTTCAGTTTGGTATTGATTTCAAGTCCGGTACAAGTTTCAGTCTGGTATTGGTTTCAAGTCCGGTGCAAGTTTCAGTCTGGTATTGATGTCAAGTCCGGTATAAATTTCGAGTTCGGTGTTACTCAAGTTTCAAGCCTGATAGACGCATTTATGTGTCTAATTTGTCCCCAATGTTTCGTATTGTTAGTACCCCTTTTTGTCCTTATTATGGTGTTTTGTATGTTTGTAGGTATTTTTGGAAATAAACATTTTTAGAGAATTCGGCTCGAAAAGTTGGTAAAAGCACCCCTGAGGACATTTGTTATTCGGACTCCCACTTTGGATAAGGGGCACCTCAGTTGGGCACTGCTATTCGCACCCCCTGGTTCGGTTAAGGGGCAACCACCTTCTTCGTTTGAAAATGAAAAAAAGGCGGAAATGGACTTGGAAGTCATGAGATTTTCGGTGCGAGAATTAGACGTAATATTTGCCGAGTTTCTCTCGGATTTGACTTGGAATGATGCTGTTACACTAAAACAGGAAAGGTACTTGATTCATGCACGTAAATAATGGAAGAAATCATCAAACAAGGGATGAAATATATTCTCGGATTTTCTGTTTTAATTTCCGAGTTATTTTGGGAAGAGTTCTTGTGGCCTGAGCATGTTTGGCGCATGCTGGGATGTGTGGAAGAGTGTTTGGATGGAGGTTGACTGCAACAAACGCATGAAGAAGAAAATAATGGAAATAAAATATTCCCGAGAATAATTTTCTTTGATGTCGAGTTATGGGAGATTTTGGGTAATTATGAGACATTATTCTTGTTCCTGCGAGTATATATATGGTGTTGGTGTTGCATAGAAGGGGGATGGAGAGTTTGGGGAGAATCATTAGTTTAATATAATTGTTACAAACCCAGTTTTAATTGTTTTTCTCCCATTTCATTATTGTGATCATCCTTTGAGCAATAAGAATGAATTTTGAGTGTGTTTCCAATATGCGGAGCTAGAACCCATCACTGGGACGACGGAAGAAGCCGAATTTTATACATGGGTAATTTTAATTAATTCTTTTTATGACTTTTTCACTAATTAAAATTGAATTATGATTTGATTAAATTAGTTATTATTTTATTAGATGGGTCATGCTTGCTTAGATGTTTGATGTCCCATGCTTACGATTTATAACTAATATTTTGAGAATCAACCTTGGCAAAAATAAGAGTCCATGTTTTTATTTGTTGAGCTATAATTGTTAAAAGAATTAATATTTGAACCTTTTGTTATGAATTCGGTGGAATCCTGAATCCCAGTAACTCTCTCCATCTTGTGACAATATTTGTATATATTTTTCTTTTATTTTAGTTTATTAAATCCTAAGATCAATTTCATCAACTCCGAGTGAACGACAACCCCTACCTATTACTACAACATTATTGAGTCACATCAATTTTTGGCACCGCCGACGCGGACTTGTGTATAGATTTGTTTTTAGGATTTATTTTTATTTTTATTATTTTTGTTCTTTTTTATGCGTTTTGGTATTTCTGTTTGCTTTCAGACTTGGAGCTGCGCTAAAGAAAAAGAGAAGAAGTGTTGAAAAGTAAAGCGAAGCCAAAGAAGGAAAGAAAAAAGAAATCCAAAGGAGTAAAGAAGAATATCTTTGTATATAGTTAATTTATTTTTTTTATTAGATATTTTTTTTTTCTTTATTTTTTTAGAAACTGTAATTAGGGCTATATTTTTGTAATCTTTTATTTTTGGACATTTTTATTTTTGGACATTGAACATTGGACATTATTAATTTTAAACCCTAAGGAAGGGTTAGTTTAAATATAAACTGCACAGGGAAGGACGACAGTTACGATACTGTCTCGGCCCCTCGGGTTCGTACACTGACATAGGAGTCAGTGGCCTGAGTCGACTTCAACGGTTCATCCCCCGTCTGGAACGGGAGGTAATAATTCTAAACACCCGCGAATCCCCGTCGGCGGGTTTACTTTGATGATTTTGTATGCATATATGTTGAGGTCTTGAATACGGCTGTTTTAATTTCCTAGTAAAGGGCAAGGACTGGCCATACAAGATAAGGTTTCGGATTTCATCACCGTTCTCTTCTTGCCCGCCTTAGGAAAACAAAACCAAACGCGAACCTAAGCCTAAAATTTTGAATAGAACGAGACCGATAGGGTAACGAGCTTAATAGGAAAGTCGTTCGAAAAATATTGGTTACTCTTTTAAGCATACTTCGAAGTTCATGATGGTTTCTGTGAGTTGAATGCATGACTGCGCCGCCTTGTAATGCGGTGAGGCCTTGGGTATCAAAGCTCCACGCAGCTTCCCTCGCCTCTATTCAACTTATTTAAACTCGGATTGATTCCAGAGGAGTTTGCTCAGATTGTAACGAATTCCCTTTCGAAGGATTAGAAGCTGGTCTAGAAAACAATCCTAGTGGAGCCATCATGCTTTTTGTTTGCTAGAAATCAGTAGGTTTGTTGTGGTCGTGTCGGCCTTGTTTGTGTTTGTGTAGAATTCCCTTGCAGTTAGGATGTCAAACTGGTATTATAACAGCCAATACAATGAGTATCCAACTGAACAATATGGGCATTACTCTTTTTATGACCATAGTGTGAATAGTGGTTGGGAACGCCAATCTTTTGAAGTTTATGGGTCATACCATGGTGATCCCAATTACTATCCACACGAGCATCGGTCATTTGAGCAAGAAGATTATAGTACTAGTTCTTCGTCTCTAGAGGATACAATCAAATTATTGAAAAGTAGTCCTTTTTATGATCCATCTGTTCTTATTCCTCCTTTAGAAGAGTCCCTCAAGAAGTTAGCTGAGTCGACACGTAAGTTAGCTGAGATGAATGGTATAGTTATGGACGAAAGAACTATAATAATGAGTGAACCTTCTTTAGAAGATACCCTCAAGCAGATAGCTGAGACGAACGAAAGAATTGCTCGAAATAACTTGAATTTCCAACATAGTGTATCCAGTAATACCCTTGAGAATGAGGATAGTTATTCACATAATCAAGATGATGAGGTTAGAATTGGTAACACTACTTGTTTAGATGAGGTTCAACCATTTTCATATTATTATAATGATGATTATGATGAGGATAGTGTTGATGAAGAATTTGAAATCAGTAGGCATAGTGATCAGGAACTTGTTACTCCAATTGAGCTTAATAAAGATATATAATATTTCTAGTTCAAATCCAAATAATTTTAATAATTATTCACCTATTCAAAAGGATGAGGATTTGACTAGAGATACCCCCGTTTTAGACGATGTACTATTTCCTTTTCATTACGAAGCCAATGATGGTTTAGAGGAACGAGTATATTTTGAGTCTAGCGATTTAGAAACAATAGACTTAGAAAAAGAAAATGAACTCGTAGAGATGAGTGAGGATGTACCGACTTAGAAGAATCAATTGACCATTTTCGGAATCGAGATAACCTTGAAATTAGGGAAGTTGTGACTAGTCTTTTTAGAGACACTGAAAACTCTAAGTTTGGGGGTGATTATTCTCCATGTGCCTTAACTCTTAGAAAGGTCCCTAACTTGGGACTTGACATATGTGCCTCAACCATTTTAAAAGATTATCTTCATACACTTTTTCCTGAGCCTAGTTGTGTCCATAAAGAAGTTCGGTTGTTGAAACCCATCCTCTGGTTGATGTGGTTAACCTGAAGCTATGATACCACGATTGATTTTGTTTTCCCACCAAATATTTTTCAACCAATTGTGGGAACATATAAGTTTCAGATGTGTCAATTATTAAGTTTTGAGGCTAAACCTAATTACTTTAGGAGATTAGGGTCGACACATTTGATTAAGAATGACCACTATTGTGGTCAATCGTGTAGTGAGTCAAGTCTGATTGACTTAGAGGATCCCCAGTTATTCAGGTTATTATTATGTGCTTCTAAGTTTTATTTGAGTTTTTCCAGACTCTAGAACCTGAACATTCGGATCTAACTCATAAGGAAACGCAACCCATGAAAATATGTTATCTAGACCCTTTTATAGAGCCTGAACCCGAACCACAAATAGATGTAGTTGTCTTAAACAAAACAATATATAAGGGTGTGTTGGATATCTTCCTGGTCTGTGGCAGTTTTCTCTTCTTGTGGTTAGCACTTTTTGATCCAGATGACCCGAAGTTATTCCGACTGTTGCTATATGATTCTTCGAGGTGACTAATCCTTTCCAATGTCTGGCTGAAGACTTTAAACTTAGCACTTCTTGGGAGGTAACCCATGCTCTTGCAACACGGTAATATCTTCCTTACTCTTCAAGTGGTGATAGTTTCTCATTGTTCATGCTTTTAATTTCATCTTTAGAACATTGAGGACAGTGTTAGATTTAAGTTTGGGGTATGGGAACTGGAGAAACTTTTTGTCTGTTGCAATAAATAAACTCCAGAGCCTAGAAATTTATGTTTATTAAGGTCGGCACTAACCAATCTAAGTGGATGGAAACATTTTGGTTGTAGGAGTTGAGGAACCAATCTGATTAGATGGCAACATCTAAAGAGTCTATTCATAAAAGCACATAGCTCAGGTGTTAGAAATAACATGATAGTTTCACCATATCTCGTTGAGTCCTTTTCACTTCTGTTTTTTATTTTGTTTTGTTCTTTGTAAACTATGTTTCTCTAAGTGATTAGGTGGGGCCCACGAATCAAGTTGTTACCAATGCTAGGGTCAATTAGAGTGATTGAGATACCAAAAAAAAAAAAAAAAAAAAAAAAAAAAATTGAGACCAGACCATCTGACCAACCGGAATAAATTCAATAAAGTCGACCACTGGAACCCTTGTATATGCCAGTTGTGTTGACCTAGAGTTAGGATTATCGACCATTGGTTCCCTTGTATATGCCGGTGTGTTGATATTAGTCAGACTAGTATCTCAGTCCATTAGGATAGGTTCATTTTGGCGGAGGCCTTGATAGACACATTTTTTGTGTCTGAATTGTCCTTTTCACTGGTATTGTTGGAACTCGATTTTTGTACTAATATTGTGTTTTTATGTATTTTTAGGTATTTTTGGAAATAAATATTTTTTGGAAAAATCGGCTCGAAAAAATTATGCGGAGCACCCCCGGAGGACATTTGTTATTCGGACTCCAGAAACGGATAAGGGGCGACCACTGGATAAGGGGTGACCTTCTTCCTCATTTCAAATTTTGAGAAATGGCGGGAAAAAAAGAGTTCTCGCCTGGCAGATTTTGGTCGAATATTTGAAGGTGTTTCAGGGCGATTCAATGGCCGAAACTCATTGGGTATGTTCCTCTTGGATAAACGAGATTTGTATAGGCCTTTTGTTCGACTAGATTTGGCCGGATATTCCACGAGAAGAAAACAGAGGAGCACGGGTTTGCATGGGTATGTCACGGGTTTACAAAGTATTTGAGCGTGTTTGAAAGACTTGTGGAACGTGAATGAGTTAAACAGGGATATTTTGAGTGAGTTGGATTGCCACAGACGCGTGCTGCTACAAAAATGGAAAGAAAATACCCGAGAATATTTTCTTATCAAAACCGAGTAATGAAGAGAATATATGGAGTTATGGAGGATATAATTCGGGCATGAGAGGCTATAAAAGGTGTTGTGAGGTCATAGAAGAGTCATGGAGAGTTTGGGGAGGTTTTAGAGCACAACAGAGTGAAAATAATCGAGTGGCAGAATAGTTTTCTGCTGCTGTTACACCAAGAACACGAAGAACAGACGGCCAAAGACCGTCGTTCTTCAACGGTGCTAACGACTCACTTTTGTGGGTCGCATACTGGAGGCAGACTTAAAGAAATAGTAACAGCAACAGTTAGTAATTATCGTTCTCTGTAACAGTTGATTAGCAACATTTATTTCCGTTGCAATTCTCTGTTTCATTATATTTTCACTACTTGTAAGCACTTTTGAGCAATGAAAAATTCTTTTGAGCGTGTCTGCATCATGAGTGGCTAAACCCCTACACTGGGTCGACGGAGGAAGCCGAGCTTCATACGTGGGTAATTTTAATTAATTCTTTAAATGACTTTTGCATTTATTTTAAATTGTTTTATGATTTGAAAAAATTAGTTATCATTTTATTAGATGGGTCATGCTTGCTTAGATGTTTGATGGCCCATGCTTGGAGAATCTACCTTGGCAAAAATAAGAGTCCTTGTTGTTTTGTTTATTAAGCGATAATTGTTAAAAGAATTAATATTTGAACCTTTCGTTATGAGTTTGGTAGAATCCAGAGTCCCAAGACATCTCTTCATCCTGTGACAATTTTTGTATATATTTTTCTGTTATTTTATTTTATTAATTCTTAAAATCAATCTCGTCAAGTACGAGTGAACGACAACCCTACTACCACTTTCTACAACATTATTGAGTCACATCAATTTTTGGCGCCGCCGACGCGGACTTGTGTATAGATTTGTTTCTAGGTTTTATTATTTATTTATTTTTTATTATTATTTGTTCTTTTTTACGCGTTTTGGTTTTTTTATTTGCTTTCAGACTTGGTGCGGAGCTTATATAAAAGAGAAAGTGTTGAAAAGTAAAGTGAAGCCAAAGAAAGAAAGAAGAGAGAAAATCCAAAGGAGTGAAGAGGAAAATTTTGTATATAGTGTAATTAATTTTTTTTTTTTATTTTTAGAAACTGTAATTAGGTAATTATCTTTGTAATTTTTATTTTTATTTTTTGGACTTCTTAATTTTGGACTTTATTTTTGGACTGTTGGACATTTTTTTAAAACCCTAAGGAAGGGTTATTTAAATATTAACGCACGGGGAAGGACGACGGTTACGATATCGTCTCGGCCCCTCGGGTTCGTACATGACATAGGAGTCGTGGCCCGAGTCGACTTCAACGGTTCATCCCCTGTCCGGAACGGGAGGTAAGAATTCTAAACACCCGCGAATCCCACGGGCGGGTTTCTTGGATGATTTCGTGTGAATATATGTCGAGGAACCGAATTGGCTGCTTTAATTTCCTAGTAAAGGGCAAGGACTGGCCATACAAGATAAGAGTTCGGATTTCATCACCGTTCTCTTCTTGCCCGCCTTAGGAAAACGAAACCAAACACGAACCTAAGCCTAAAATTTTGACTAGAACGAGACCTATAGGGTAACGAGCTTAATAGGAAAGTCGTTCGAAAAATATTGGTTACTCTTTTGAGCATACTTCGAAGTTCATGATGGTTTTACGTGAGTTGAATGCGTGACTGCGCGCGCCTTGTAATGCGGTGAGGCCTTGGGTATCAAAGCTTCACACGACTTCCCTCGCCTCTATTCAACTTACTTAAACTCGGATTGATTCCAGAGGGGTTTGCTCAGTTGTAACGAATTCCCTTTCGAAGGATTAGAAGCTGGTCTAGAAAGCAATCTAAGTGGAGCCATCATGCTTTTTGTTTGCTAGAAATCGGTAGGTTTCTTTGTGGTCGAGTCAGCCTTGTTTGTGTTTGTGTAGAATTCCCTTGCGATTAGGATGTCAAATCGGTATAGCCAATACAACGAATATCCAATCGAACAATATGGACATTACTCTTTTTATGACCATAGTGTGAATAGTGGTTGGGAACGCCAATCTTTTGAAGGTTATGGGTCATACCATGGTGAGCCCAATTACTATCCACACGTGCATCGGTCTTACGAGCAAAACGATCCTCCAATTTCTTTAGAAGAGTCTCTCAAGAGTTTCAATGAGTCAACACGAAGTTTCACTTATTTATGAAAGAGACTTATAATATTCCGCTTCGGAAGAGTCCGTAGAGCAGTCAACTAAGATTTCTCTAGAAGAGTCCCTCAAGCAATTTGCGAGTACAAATAGGATTGTGGAAAAATTTGCTCAAGATAGTCTTAAATTCCAATATAGTGTTCCCAATACCACCCTTGAAAATAAGGACAATTATTTACATAATCAAGATGACGAGGATAAAATTGGTAACACTACTTGTCTAGATGAGGTTCAACCATTTTCATATTATTATAATGATGATTATGATGAGGATAGTGTTGATGAAGAATTTGAAATCGGTAGGCATAGTGATCGGAATTTGTTACTCCAATTGAGCTTAATGATGATAATATTTCTAGTTCAAATCAACATAATTTTAATAATTATTCACCTATTCAAAAGGATGAGGATTTGACTAGAGATACCCCCGTTTTAGACGATGTAGTATTTTCTTTTAATTACGAAGCCAATGATGGTTTAGAGGAGCAGTATATTTTGAGTCTAGCGATTTAGAAACAATAGACTTAGAAAAAGAAAATGAACTCGTAGAGATGAGTGAGGATGTACGACTTAGAAGAATCAATTGACCATTTTCGGAATCAAATGACCTTGAAATTAGGGAAGTTGTGACTAGTCTTTCTAGAGACACTTGAAAACTCTAAGTTTGGGGGTGATTATCATTCTCCATGTGCTTTAACTCTTAGAAAAGTCCCTAACTTGGGACTTGACATATGTGCCTCAACCATTTTAAAAGATTATCTTCATACACTTTTTCCGAACCTAGTTGTGTCCATAAAGAAGTTCGGTTATTAGAAACCCATCCTCTGGTTGATGTGGTTAACCAGGCTATGATACCACGATTGACTTTGTTTTCCCACCAAAAACCTTCCTTCCAATTGTGGGTACGTATAAGTTTCAGATGTGTCCATTATTAAGTTTTGATACTAAACCTAATTACTTTAGGATATTAGGGTCGACACATTTGCTTAAGGAAGACCACCAATCTTATTGTGGTCAGCTGTGTAAGTCAAAACGATTGACTTAGAGGATCCTCAATTATTCGAGGTTATTATTATGTGCTTCTAAGTTTTTATTTGAGTTTTTCCAGGACTCTAGAACACGAACACTCGGATCTAACTCATGAGGAAACGCAACCCATGAAAATATGTTATCTAGACCCTTTTATAAAGCCTGAAACCGAACCACAACTAGATGTAGTTGTCTTAAAAATAGATAAGGGTGTGTTGGATATCTTCCTGGTCTGTTGCGATCTCCTCTTCTTGTGGTTAGCACTTTTTGATCCGGATGACCCTTGATTATTAAAATTTCTTTGCTTTATGATTCTTGAGGTGACTAATCCGTTCCAATGTATGGCTGAAGACTTTAAACTTAGCACTTCTTGGGAGGTAACCCATGCTCTTGCAACACGGTAATATCTTTCCTTACTCTTTTCTTCAAGTGGTAAAAGTTTCTCATTGTTCATGTTTTTAATTTCATCTTTAGAACATTGAGGACAATGTTAGATTTAAGTTTGGGGTATGGGAGAAACTTTTTAGTTGCACTTTTGAAACTTCTAGCGTCACATGGTATCCGGTTAGCTAAGTTTACATACTTGTTTCTCACCGAAAGATAGAAATTGGAATGCTAGGGATAACAATCTATTGAGACATTAGAGAAAAAGACATTGAGATCCTTGAAATTCAGGAGAGAACTTGTTCCTTTTAGAGGGTAACCGTGATGGACCTAACCATCCATGATAGAAAGGCAAGTAGGTCAGGAAATGCCAGAAAGATAAAGCAACCTCACAATGTAGTCTTGGTTCTTGGATTACAACTCTCTCTCAGTAGAAACTTATCATCATCGACAAACGGAGCGACATCAAAATCTATAAAGAAAGTGGAAGACGTTTAAGGTTTAGAAGCAACAATAGAAAATCAGAATTCAAAATCAAATGATATAAGTTATTGAAGTTCATGAGACTAAGACATTACAAGTTGCGAAGATCCAAGTGTTAAATTCCTTCAGTGATGGCCATGTAAATTTTTGTTTTGTTTCCAAAAAAAAAAAAAAAAAAAAAAAAAAAAAAAAAATGAATGAAAAAAATATATTTTGTTCAATAAGGCCAAGGGAAATAGAAATCTATAAGGAAGTTGCAAGTGAGGAATCGAAGAAAAGAGTTAATTGTCAAGGTTCTATGAGGTTCAAGAGTTTATCATAAACAATTGAAACCGAAGAAGACGTTGTTTCTACTTGCACTATGAGAGAGTCGAAGAAAGATACATTTGGTTGCTTTGTTAGTCCGCTTTCAATCGGCACAAGATCTTTCTAGCACTTTAGTTTAACTCATCACACGTAATTAGTCCAAATTGTAGCGAGATGTCCCTCTCATCTTTTTCTCTCTCCTAATCTTAGTCCAGTTGTAAATCGCGGACGCATCTTACAATGTTTATCTAGGCGTGTAGCGGATATCTCTTTATCTAGCGGTGTTGCGGATGTGTCTCCCCTTTTCTTCAGATCGGCTTTAGAGTGACACCATTAATTTCTCTCGGCATTCTAGTCACTTGGAGATAGGTTGAGAATTTGTATGTCCTCATAGCTCTTTGGATACTTGTGACCAATTAGAAGTACGGGTTTTGTGGGTACACCTCTGGTAAACCCTCCGGAGACAACACTCGCCTCTAGGGCCGCCTAGGGTTCAAATGATTTTTATTTTCTAGAATAGAATAAATTTGCTCGAGGACTAGCAAATAATAAGTTTGGGGGTATTTGATAGACACATTTTTTGTGTCTGAATTGTCCTTTTCACTGGTATTGTTGGAACTCGATTTTTGTACTAATATTGTGTTTTTATGTATTTTTAGGTATTTTTGGAAATAAATATTTTTGGAAAAATCGGCTCGAAAAATTATGCGGAGCACCCCGGAGGACATTTGTTATTCGGACTCCGAAGCTGGATAAGGGTGACCTTCTTCCTCATTTCAAATTTTGAGAAATGGCGGGAAAAAAAGGGTTCTCGCCTGGCAGATTTTGGTCGAATATTTGAAGGCGTTTCAGGGCGATTCAATGGCCGAAACTCATTGGGTATGTTCCTCTTGGATAAACAGGGCTGGTATAGGCCTTTTGTTCGACTAGATTTGGCCGGATATTCCACGAGAAGAAAACAGAGGAGCACGGGTTTGCATGGGTATGTCACGGGTTTACAAAGTATTTGAGCGTGTTTGAAAGACTTGTGGAACGTGAATGAGTTAAACAGGGATATTTTTGAGTGAGTTGGATTGCCACAGACGCGTGCTGCTACAAAAATGGAAAGAAAATACCCGAGAATATTTTCTTATCAAAACCGAGTAATGAAGAGAATATATGGAGTTATGGAGGATATAATTCGGGCATGAGAGGCTATAAAGGTCTTTGTGAGGTCATAGAAGAGTCATGGAGAGTTTGGGGAGGTTTTAGAGCACAACAGAGTGAAAATAATCGAGTGGCAGAATAGTTTTCTGCTGCTGTTACACCAAGAACACGAAGAACAGATGGCCAAAGACCGTCGTTCTTCAACAGTGCTAATGACTCACTTTTGTGGGTCGCATACTGGAGGCAGACTTAAAGAAATAGTAACATCAACAGTTAGTAATTATCGTTCTCTGTAACAGTTGATTAGCAACATTTATTTCCGTTGCAATTCTCTGTTTCATTATATTTTCACTACTTGTAAGCACTTTTGAGCAATGAAAAATTCTTTTGAGCGTGTCTGCATCATGAGTGGCTAAACCCCTACACTGGGTCGACGGAGGAAGCCGAGCTTCATACGTGGGTAATTTTAATTAATTCTTTAAATGACTTTTGCATTTATTTTAAATTGTTTTATGATTTGAAAAAATTAGTTATCATTTTATTAGATGGGTCATGCTTGCTTAGATGTTTGATGGCCCATGCTTACGATTTATAACTAATGTTTGAGAATCTACCTTGGCAAAAATAAGAGTCCTTGTTGTTTTGTTTATTAAGCGATAATTGTTAAAAGAATTAATATTTGAACCTTTCGTTATGAGTGTGGCCGAATCCTGAGTCCCGGCACATCTCTTCATCCTGTGATAATTTTTGTATATATTTTTCTGTTATTTTATTTTATTAATTCTTAAAATCAATCTCGTCAAGTCCGAGTGAACGACAACCCTACTACCACTTTCTACAACATTATTGAGTCACATCAGGCCTTCAGACAGATATGGGAAACACCGTTCACTTAGTAAACATCAAAACCATCTATGTTTTTCTCTATACCCATCTTCTTGATCTATCCATGTGATTAGTTTTGACTCCGGGTATTGATGTCCATAGTGCAACTATCTGAGTAGAGCTCTGTGACTTATATATGAATTTTAGTATGCTTGAGTGAAAACTCGTGTACAACAATTGGAATTTCGCATCGGGGGTAGTTCCTCCCGTAGTCAATAAGTATGCCAACCAATGAGATTCTTTAGTGCCTTCCAAGGTTACGTGTAGATAGCTAGGGCCCGGAGTAAAGGTTTTGTGGGTACACCTCTGGTAAACCCTCCGGAGACAACACTCCGCCACTAGGGCCACCTAGGGGGTTCAAATGATTTTTATTTTTTAGAATAAATTTGCTCGAGGACTAACAAATAATAAGTTTGGGGGTATTTGATAGACGCATTTATGTGTCTAATTTGTCCCCAATATTTCGTATTGTTAGTACCCCTTTTTGTCCTTATTATGGTGTTTTGTGTGTTTGTAGGTATTTTTTGGAAATAAACATTTTTAGAGAATTCGGCTCGAAAAGTTGGTAAAAGCACCCCCGGAGGACATTTGTTATTCGGACTCCCACTTTGGATAAGGGGCACCTCAGTTGGGAACCTGCTATTCGCACCCCTGGTTCGGTTAAGGGGCAACCACCTTCTTCGTTTGAAAATGAAAAAAAAGGCGGGAAATGGACTTGGAAGCTGCGGAGATTTTCAGTGCAGAATTAGACGTAATATTTGCCGAGTTTCTCTCGGATTTGACTTGGAATGATCTTTGTTACACTAAAACGAAATGTACTTGATTCATGCACGTAAATAATGGAAGAAATCATCAAACAAGGGATGAAATATATTCTCGGATTTTCTGTTTTAATTTCCGAGTTATTTTGGGAAGAGTTCTTGTGACCTGAGCATGTTTGGCGCATGCTGGGATGTGTGGAAGAGTGTTTGGATGGAGGTTGACTGCAACAAACGCATGAAGAAGAAAATAATGGAAAGAAAATATTCCCGAGAATAATTTTCTTTGATGTCAAGTTATGGGAGATTTTGGGTAATTATGAGACATTATTCTTGTTCCTGCGAGTATATATATGGTGCTGGTGTTGCATAGAAGGGGGATGGAGAGTTTGGGGAGAATCATTAGTTTAATATAATTGTTACAAACCCAGTTTTAATTGTTTTTCTCCCATTTCATTATTGTGATCATCCTTTGAGCAATAAGAATGAATTTTGAGTGTGTTTCCAATATGCGGAGCTAGAACCCATCACTGGGACGACGGAGGAAGCCGAATTTTATACATGGGTAATTTTAATTAATTCTTTTTATGACTTTTGCACTAATTAAAATTGAATTATGATTTGATTAAATTAGTTATTATTTTATTAGATGGGTCATGCTTGCTTAGATGTTTGATGTCCCATGCTTACGATTTATAACTAATATTTTGAGAATCAACCTTGGCAAAAATAAGAGTCCATGTTTTTATTTGTTGAGCTATAATTGTTAAAAGAATTAATATTTGAACCTTTTGTTATGAATTCGGTGGAATCCTGAATCCCAGTAACTCTCTCCATCTTGTGACAATATTTTTATATATTTTTCTTTTATTTTAGTTTATTAAATCCTAAGATCAATTTCATCAAGTCCGAGTGAACGACAACCCCTACCTATTACTACAACATTATTGAGTCACATCAAAGCCCGGACACAAGACTAATACAAAGTCGACTTTCAGTCAAGCATATGTGGGTGAGACCCACGTTCAATCAAGTATATGCGGCGGGCCCGCGTTCATCCGCACACATCATAACACGATTTTCTTTATTCATGGGAATCGTGTCTACGGGATTCAAGCCAAGGTTTTTCTTTTCAAGATACAACCTAAAAGCTAGGTTTTGCATGCAGTGGTGGAAAGAAGCAAAAACGACATGATCATGAATTCACGGGTTGTTTTTACTAAGCAATTCTAGAAAATATTGGCGTATCAACTTCGGTGGAAAAAACTAAGCACATGCACATCTTACAAAAGGTGTGTACCTAATAAACTAGGGTTTTACCTTTAAAAGAAAAAAAGAAAAAAAAAAGAGCGAAACTTACCTTGGACGGCGGCAACTCCGGCAACGGCGACGGCAAGCTCCGGCGGGGTGGCGGTTGGCGACGGCAAGTGAAGACCCAGACGGGAGCTGCTCAACAAAAAAAAAAAAAAAAAAAAAAAAAAAAAACTCGTGAGAAAAGAAAAAAGGTTGGTCTCTTTTTATAGACAAAAGATTAGAAGAATCCCAATAGAACAAGGATACCTCTTTTGTTTGGATTCCTCTTTTAATTCAAATACCTAAAGAAGGAAACCGGTCCCACCAAAGGATTCTATACAAGCATGACGGCGTGGGCGACTAGCGGTTGGCCAACATTCTTCCGGGTAAACTTCTTTCATCCTGTCTTTCTCACATATGTATGTCACCATCTCATGCCTACCACACAAAAGTGTAACAATTATGTGCTAGGCGGGGACTTAATGTTGATGGTGGATTTTCATTCAAGGTTAAGTTTGTAAAAGAACCAGAAAAATTATGCGCTGACATCTTGTAAAATATAAAGCCATTTATAAGTGTTGGATACTCCCTCACTTAATTCACCAAGAATGGAGCATGTAGCAACAATCCCATTACGTGAATACATGAAATTCCTCCCGAGGTTGGAGCATGTAGCAACAATCCCATCCTGTGAATTTCATATCGGCCTTGTATTTCCGAGTACTCATTATCGGTGTGGCATGACGGTAGAGTGTTACTCTTACGAGTAACACGAACCTCCAAGCACTATAATGAAACCATGTACGAAATACCCGTCGGGCGACTCTCGGTGTGTTATACTAGCCCGATTGAGCCCCTCTCGGTGTGTTATACTAGCCCGATTGAGCATCCCGGACTGGCCGTATCGGTCGGGATATGATCGCGATCATCCAACTCCATAAGCATGATTGGTTGACCCAGATCAATTCCATCACCCCCAAGCAGGTATGAAATATCCACTGCCGAACCAATGCGGAACCCGCACGGTCGGCCATTAGCCTAGCTTGCCAAAAAACGTTCATACCAAGCATTATGGACGGAAAACCCTAAATTAGGGTTTGCGGCATATTACATGTGTCGCAAAGCAGTCTCAATGATCGCTGTCGTAAGCGACACAAATATAATTACACTTTCTTACTACTCAAAATATAAATATAGCAAGGGCAAGAAAGGATCGATCCTCCCGAGAGGTCTAGGTTGTCAAATTGTTATGGTTTCCTATATAAAACACCCGGAAGAATTTCTGTTTGTGTAAATAAAAATAAACAAAAAGCAAATAAACAAAGCACGCAAATCAAGGATGTGAAAATATTGGATAAAGGTTTCATCTTCAATTGTAAACAAGTTTATGAATATATGAATAGAATTCGTATTTAATCTCGCTATCATCAAAAGCCATGGAATACCTTATTGCAAGAATACTCCATAAATTCCCAAAGTTCATCAACACACACATTAGGGCTGCGTATGTGAATTCTACCTAAAGAATAACCTAACGCCTTGCGCTAATCAAGTTCAATTCCTAGGAGCATTAAGTTTCAGAAATAGGATAATCAATGCAATTGTAATACATTGCGCAAACAATTCGAACAAAGGTCAATTTCTACATATGAATACAAGGATGTATCACTACAACCTAGAATCATATCATGCTACTCGTATTCAAGGTTATCGCTCGATGAAAACCCTAAAATAGCTATAGATGTGGATGTGAGTTCAATCAATTCTAGACTCGACTAAACAAACACTCAATCATATTGCAATCCATCAATCATGCAATTATTGTAACCCGTAGAAAGTGAACGATAATATTGAGAGAAAACTAATTCATAAAAATCATAACTTGGTTGCAAAATCCAACTACGTCTTTAACCAATAATAAAAACTTAGTTCATATTCATGGAGTTCATAACAAGAAGAAAGAGAAAAGACTTCATGTTATCTAAACCCTAGAACAAAAGTAGAAGAGATAATAATAAAACGTGATCAAAAGATATGATCTCTCCTATTTGTGCCTAGGCTTCTCTATATATTGAGTTTTGTAACCTCCTCTTGAAGAAAACTAGGAAACCTAGTAAAATTAGGAAAGTGCACTCCTTAAAATTGTGTCCCGTGCATCCAATCCCGGACGAAGTGGCTGCCAAAATCGCCAAATATCGTTCACGTCCAAGTCTCGGCCATGCAAATTAAGTCGCCTACGTACTTGCCTATTGAGCTCGTGCATCAGCTGTGGAAGCCCAGCCCATTATTGTTCTTGGCTTGTCAGTCCGCTGGAGCTGACAGCCTATTCTCAATTCCATCTTTCCCTCGACAAATTCTTCTCGTCTTAGCTATCCTGGTAGCAGCAGCAGTCCCCACCATTACCGAGCATCACTCTGTTCCTCGAGCCGTTCTCGTTATCTCTGTCAACAGCCCCAGCTCTGATTTTCATCCATCTCTATTGACAAGATCATCGGCCAAAACCCTTCGTCACTTGTTTGCCAATACTCACACCGAACTCGAGTGTCTTTCGTTCAAACATCACATCCAACTCATCTCTGCTCACAGCTCAAGTAACAATATTTCATTACATGCTTCTCCTCTGAGCTCAACTCTCCACAACCTCGTTTACTCAGGCTTCATTGCAGCAAACCCATCTTCTTCTTACCGTCCTTGTTCAGCCAAACTCCGAATCCCATCACCAAGCTCGGGCTCTTCTTCATCAATGCAGCAGCCTATTCCTCGTTCGAACTCCATGTCTGCCATCATTCTCCTTAGTAGCTTCGATCACCACCGTTTATGGCAGTACCCAACTACACCGTAACCATTCGCTGCTATCTCTCGGGCTGAGCTGACCTTCTTCCATTCCGTATCATCTCCCATGGTAGAGACGACACAACCTCCATCTCTGAATAACCATTCCATCATCACCAGCCACAGCATCCCTGTTTCTGCAGTCAATGGCATCACGATCAATCCCTGCCATGCCAGCAAACCAAGCTCGACTGCAACCATCTCCATGTTTATCACCATCTTCACTTGTATTTCCATCCCGTGTAGAGTCTTTCTGATACTCTTTGACTCGAGCTGCACCACGGCTAGCCAAAGACAAACCCTTTCCAAACATGAAAACTCGGCACAAGACAACGATAACTCCGTATCATCCCCGATCAAAAACTCGGTCGAGAAGAAGATGATGCATGTGATCTGCATGGCCGGTGTAATAGTTTACACATTCAACTGTCAGTCTTGCAAGACTGACAGTTCATTAATTTTCGTGGCTGCTCCCGAGTAGAAACAATGGGCGCCATTATAACTTCTGTGTATTCAAAAACCACACACCTTTGACTTCCTTCAAATGCCCATAAAATCTTCATACGATGTCGGAATGACTCCGTTCTTTCGCCATTGTCTTCACCTTCTCGTCCTCTACACAATGAAAAGTAGAAATCTTGTATTTGAACGAGTTCCAATTGGTCTTTTTGCTCCAAATGACTCCATTGCACCTAATAAACTCAAAAGCACACATAAGATACATAATTCACAAGAAAAATAGCAAAGAAAGCGTAACTACTAGATAGTAAATTAGGTGTTTTAGACACCTATCACTCAACCATCCATCTTCGCAGGTATAGATGGAGGGTGTAGATGTAGATTCAAAGGGTCCAGAGCATGTCAACATGATCATTGTGGGCCCGCCTACACACCGACCAATCGGTCAAGACCAACCATGTTTGGCCGTGACAAAATCGTCGCCCAAACAAGAGATGACGCTGCGGCTTTGAAACCCAAAATTAGGGTTTTGAGCATCACGAGCGTCCATCTTCTCCGGCATGAATGGAGGGTCCAAGATTAGATTAAGCAGTCCTGGGTCATACCAAAGATGACCACTTTGTGGACCCATCTATTTCCTAAACCGATCGGCCAAGGCATATCATGCCCGGCTAATCCAAAACGCACGCCCAAACTAGCGTGATCACTCCTCCCAAACCGCAAATCGATCTCGACCACTCAACTTCGCCGGACGATTTGGATGGCTCAGATCACGTTTTCATGGGATATTCAGGTATAGGCGTGAACACCAGCCTACCACCTTCACACCAGGCCAAACGGCCAAGACCGACCAAGATTGGTCGTCTTGGAACGTGTGCCTGAAGTGGGAGTGACATGCGACCCTTGCGGCACTGGTTTTCTGTCACAAATCGATCTCGACCACTCGATTTCACCAGATGAATTGAGTGACCCAGATCATACTTTCGTGAGGTAATGGGGTATAGGCGCCTATACCATCATGCTGTCAACACGCATGTATGGTCGGCCTGGCCAAAATAGTATCCCATGCTTGGTTTCGACCAAGCTGAAGAGTGATGCCTGCGCACCTCTTCAAAACCCTAATTTCATTAACGGTCGCAGATGATCATATCATCCGTCCAACTTCACCAGCCTGGTTATACAACCCTGGTCAAGAGTTAATTGGTCAGTGAGGCGTCATTACCCATCACCTTACCACACCATGATGCAGTACCTGCATAAAATACACAAGATACTTCACAAGTATCGACTTCTGAATAACGCCGAGTTATTCAATTGACATTACATGCTATCTTTCATGGATCCACGATCCACACATTCAGGACATCAATCATGTCACAAACCGGGGGATACATACTTGGGGTATTGGTCTCAGCGGTTTACGGCGTGCGGCGTGCAACGCGCCATCACAAGAACGTGTTAGGAAGTCATGGACGGTTAGAGATGAACAGGAGAAGTGGGCAAGGCTGGTCGTGCATCACCAACGCACAACTCCACTACTCCATCACTCCACTTCCTCCACTTCCCATCAGAGACGTGAATAAGACTCAATGACTTGTATAAATAGGTTCTCCACCCTATTTCCAAACAACGGAAAAGGAAAAAACAACAAGAAAACACCCAGAGCATGCTTACACTAATCGTGAGCTTCTTCACTTTCGTGTTGCAAGTCATAAGCAAGTCTACACCTTCACAATCTCAACACCTTCTTCGCTTCCCTCCCTAAGATCAACCCCATCTCCTTCACTTTGTGACCGAAACAAGTCCGGAACGGCCATTTCTTGGTTTAGGCCGGACTTGCACAGATTGATCTCTCGAATCTACAAGCACTCACCGCGCAGTGCATTTTTTTAGGGTTTGGATTCATTCCTCATCCACACCCCAAATTACCAAATTCAGCACGAGTAGTTTTCACCCATAAACACCAAGCTAACTCGCTCATTCTCTGAGATTTCCACATTATGACTAGAAGAATGGTAACTAGACAAATTTTCCTCTATTTGATTTACTAATTCTTGAAGAGGTTCTTTCAGTTGTTGATCTGGGAGACAAGAGTCCGGATCTAAGTTGCTAACATTGTAATCATCTAGTGAAACATCCAGTTCACCTAGAGTTATATAGGACTTTAGAAGCTCCATATTCGACCCATACCCACCTTCCTTACCCATTGAAAAATTAAATATCTTAAGTTGTTGGACCACTTCATTCTCAGACAAATCACCTAGAAAATCTGTATTCCTAGAAACGTAGTCCAAGTGTTGACATACATTTTTGGAGTTGCTTGGACCACCTTCTTGAATTCTGATTCTTTTTCCTTATCTGTAGTTCATCTGATATGCTGGTTTACTATTATTATTATTTACAAAAACCTCAATCATACCTTGAGAGTTATATCCAATGATTGTCGTTGGAGAAGAAGTGGACAAAGGAATGTTCCTTATATTACTGTCTGCATCTTGCTCATTTAAAATAACAGCTTCTTTGGACACTTCCGCATTAAATTGCGCCGGGAGAATGTTTTTTGGATTTGCATGCATGTTTGAAGCAACGCCTTGATCACCAGCAGGCTGAATTGTAGCACCTTACTCTATGGCACCATATTGAGGCTTCCTTGTGACTCATATCCCTTCCCTACATTTGAGGGATAGGGAAGGGATGACCTGCACCATAGTGCTTGGCCAAAATAGGATTTTACACAAAGATTAAGAAACACAAAGAGAATAGTTTTTTTTCCACAATTACCCTAGGTTAGTATTTAATGTTCCTAATTTTTAGATGTATAGATTTTTGTTGTTTAATTAGAAATAGGGCTTAACCCGTGCCGTAACGGCACAAGCATAATTTTTATTTATTTATGCATTTTCCGACATATGATATGAATATTAAATATAATATGTATAAATATCAAGTTTACCATTTTTATCATTACAAAACTAAAGGAAACCCCGATAGATATTTTTATTCTTTACTTCACAAATCCTTTCTAGCATTTTCCGCCTTGACATTCTCCCATATTATGCCTCTCCTTTCTCGAGTTGCCTCCTCAAGCCGGCCATGAAATTAAATCGAAATTAATTTTTACATATTTTGTCCCCCCCCCCCCAAAAAAAAAAAAAAAAAAAAAGAACACACACATTATGTGATATGTTTTTTAGTTTACAAAGATATTTTATCGATCATTTGAAATGGTATTACCTTTCTACATCTTCCTTATTTTAGCGAACGATATTAGGATCTTCATGAACCATAGGAACCTACTATGGCCCAACCACATAACACCGATGATGTCCCTACTTTACCACCTTGGGATAAGAGGTGTGCGGTTTTAATCTAAAAGGCCTCGATGCTACGTACGGAGATGCCCAAGCTTATTAAGCTCCAGAAAGGAGTTTCCGTTTGGCACTATTTACACGGAAACTGAGTTTTTGTGTCATGTAGGGAGGGGATAAAAGAGCACCATAGTGAGGCTTCCTTGTGACCCATATCCCTTCCCTACATTTGAGGGATTGAGAAGGGATGCCTTGCACCATAGTGCTTGGCCTAAATAGGATTTTACACAAAGATTATGAAATACAAAGAGAATAGTTTTTTTTCCAAAATTACCCTAGGTTAGTATTTAAGGTTCCTAATATTTAGATGTCTAGATTTTTGCTGTTTAATTAGAACACGGGCATAATTTTTATTTAGTTATGCATTTTCCAACATATGATATGAATATTAAATATAATATGTATAAATATCAAGTTTACCCTTTTTATCATTACAAACATAAAGGAAAACCCGATAGATATTTTTATTCTTTACTTCACAAATCCTTTCTAGCATTTTCCGCCTTGACATTCTCCCATATTATGCCTCTCCTTTCTCGAGTTGTATCCTCAAGCCATCCATGAAATTAAATCGAAATTAATTTTTACATATTTTGTCCCCCCTCCCCCCGATATGTTTTTAGTTTACAAATATATCTTATCGATCATTTGATATGGTATTACCTTTCTACATCTTCCTTATTTTAGTGAACGATATTAGGATCTTCATGAACCATAAGAACCTACTATGGCCCAACCACATAACACCGATGATGTCCCTACTTGACCACCTTGGGATAAGAGGTGTGCGGTTTTAATCTAAAAGGCCTCGATGCTACGTAAGGAGATGCCCAAGCTTATTAAGCTCAAGAAAGGAGTTTTCGTTTGGCACTATTTACACGGAAACCGAGTTTTTGTGCCATGTAGGGAAGGGATAAAAGGGCACCATAGTGAGGCTTCCTTGTGACCCATATCCATTCCCTTCATTTGAGGGATTGGGAAGGGATTGCCTGCACCATAGTGCTTGGCCTAAATAGGATTTTACACAAAGATTAAGAAATACAAAGAGAATAGTTTTTTTTCCAAAATTACCCTAGGTTAGTATTTAAGGTTCCTAATATTTAGATGTCTAGATTTTTGTTGTTTAATTAGAACACGGGCATAATTTTTATTTAGTTTTGCATTTTCCGACATATGATATGAATATTAAATATAATATGTATAAATATCAAGTTTACCCTTTTTATCATTACAAAACTAAAGGAAAACCCGATAGATATTTTAATTCTTTACTTCACAAATCCTTTCTAGCATTTTCCGCCTTGACATTCTCCCATATTATGCCTCTCCTTTCTCGAGTTGTATCCTCAAGCCAACCATGAAATTAAATCGAAATTAATTTTTACATATTTTGTCCCCCCTCCCCCGATATGTTTTTTAGTTTACAAAGATATCTTATCGATCATTTGAAATGGTATTACCTTTCTACATCTTCCTTATTTTAATGAACGATATTAAGATCTTCATGAACCATAAGAACCTACTATGGCCCAACCACATAACACCGATGATGTCCCTACTTGACCACCTTGGGATAGGAGGTGTGCGGTTTTAATCTAAAAGGCCTCGATGCTACGTAAGGAGATGCCCAAGCTTATTAAGCTCGAGAAAGGAGTTTCCGTTTGGCACTATTTACCCGGAAACTGAGTTTTTGTGTCATGTCGAGAAGGGATAAAAGGGCACCATAGTGAGGCTTATTTGTGACCCATATCCCTTCCCTACATTTGAGGGATAGGGAAGGGATGCCCTGCACCATAGTATTTAAGGTTCCTAATTTTTTAGATTTCTAGATTTTTGTCTTTGTTTAATTAGAACACGAGCATAATTTTTATTTAGTTATGCATTTTCCGACATATGATATGAATATTAAATATAATATGTATAAATATCAAGTTTACCGATTTTATCATTACAAACTAAAGGAAAACCCGATAGATATTTTTATTCTTTACTTCACAAATCCTTTCTAGCATTTCCGCCTTGAAATTCTCCCATATTATGCCTCCTTTCTCGAGTTGTATCCTCAAGCCAACCATGAAATTAAATCGAAATTAATTTTTACATATTTTGTCCCCCTCCCACCGATATGTTTTTTAGTTTACAAAGATATCTTATCGATCATTTGAAATGGTATTACCTTTTTACATCTTCCTTATTTTAGTGAACGATATTAGGATCTTCATGAACCATAAGAACCTACTATGGCTCAACCACATAACACCGATGATGTCCCTACTTGACCACCTTGGGATAAGAGGTGTGCGGTTTTAATCTAAAAGGCCTTGATGATACGTAAGGAGATGCCCAAGCTTATTAAGCTCGAGAAAAGAGTTTCCGTTTGGCACTATTTACGCGGAAGCTGAGTTTTTGTGTCATGTCGAGAAGGGATAAAAGGGCACCATAGTGAGGCTTCCTTGTGACCCATATCCCTTCCCTACATTTGAGGGATAGGGAAGGGATGCCCTGCACCATAGTGCTTGGCCTCAATAGGATTTTACACAAAGATTAAGAAACGCAAAGAGAATAGTTTTTTTTTCACAATTACCCTAGGTTAGTATTTAAGGTTCCTAAGTTTTAGATGTCTAGATTTTTGTTGTTTAATTAGAAATAGGGCTTAACATGTGCCATAACGGCACGGGCATAATTTTTATTTAGTTTTGTATTTTCCGACATATGATATGAATATTAAATATAATATGTATAAATATCAAGTTTACCCTTTTTATCATTACAAAACTAAAGGAAAACCCGATAGATATTTTAATTCTTTACTTCACAAATCCTTTCTAGCATTTTCCGCCTTGACATTCTCCCATATTATGCCTCTCCTTTCTCGAGTTGTATCCTCAAGCCAACCATGAAATTAAATCGAAATTAATTTTTACATATTTTGTCCCCCCTCCCCCGATATGTTTTTTAGTTTACAAAGATATCTTATCGATCATTTGAAATGGTATTACCTTTCTACATCTTCCTTATTTTAATGAACGATATTAAGATCTTCATGAACCATAAGAACCTACTATGGCCCAACCACATAACACCGATGATGTCCCTACTTGACCACCTTGGGATAGGAGGTGTGCGGTTTTAATCTAAAAGGCCTCGATGCTACGTAAGGAGATGCCCAAGCTTATTAAGCTCGAGAAAGGAGTTTCCGTTTGGCACTATTTACCCGGAAACTGAGTTTTTGTGTCATGTCGAGAAGGGATAAAAGGGCACCATAGTGAGGCTTATTTGTGACCCATATCCCTTCCCTACATTTGAGGGATAGGGAAGGGATGCCCTGCACCATAGTATTTAAGGTTCCTAATTTTTAGATTTCTAGATTTTTGCTGTTTAATTAGAACACAGGCATAATTTTTATTTAGTTATGCATTTTCCGACATATGATATGAATATTAAATATAATATGTATAAATATCAAGTTTACCGATTTTATCATTACAAACTAAAGGAAAACCCGATAGATATTTTTATTCTTTACTTCACAAATCCTTTCTAGCATTTCCGCCTTGAAATTCTCCCATATTATGCCTCCTTTCTCGAGTTGTATCCTCAAGCCAACCATGAAATTAAATCGAAATTAATTTTTACATATTTTGTCCCCCTCCCCCCGATATGTTTTTTAGTTTACAAAGATATCTTATCGATCATTTGAAATGGTATTACCTTTTTTACATCTTCCTTATTTTAGTGAACGATATTAGGATCTTCATGAACCATAAGAACCTACTATGGCTCAACCACATAACACCGATGATGTCCCTACTTGACCACCTTGGGATAAGAGGTGTGCGGTTTTAATCTAAAAGGCCTTGATGCTACGTAAGGAGATGCCCAAGCTTATTAAGCTCGAGAAAAGAGTTTCCGTTTGGCACTATTTACGCGGAAGCTGAGTTTTTGTGTCATGTCGAGAAGGGATAAAAGGGCACCATAGTGAGGCTTCCTTGTGACCCATATCCCTTCCCTACATTTGAGGGATAGGGAAGGGATGCCCTGCACCATAGTGCTTGGCCTCAATAGGATTTTACACAAAGATTAAGAAACGCAAAGAGAATAGTTTTTTTTTCACAATTACCCTAGGTTAGTATTTAAGGTTCCTAAGTTTTAGATGTCTAGATTTTTGTTGTTTCATTAGAAATAGGGCTTAACATGTGCCATAACGGCACGGGCATAATTTTTATTTAGTTTTGTATTTTCCGACATATGATATGAATATTAAATATAATATGTATAAATATAAAGTTTACCCTTTTTATCATTACAAAACTAAAGGAAATCCCGATAGATATTTTTATTCTTTACTTCACAAATCCTTTGTAGCATTTTCCGCCTTGATGCCTTTCCTTTCCTTTCTCGAGTTGTCTCCTCAAGCCGGACATGAAATTAAATCGAAATTAATTTTAATTTTTACATATTTTGTCCCCCTTCCCCCCACCCCCACAAAATAAATAAATAAAAATAAAAATAAAAATTTATGTGATATGTTTTTTAGTTTACAAAGATATCTTATCGATCATTTGAAATGGTATTACCTTTCTACATCTTCCTTATTTTAGTGAACGATATTAGGATCTTCATGAACCATAGGAACCTACTATGGCCCAACCACATAACACCGATGATGTCCCTACTTGACCACCTTGGGATAAGAGGTGTGCGGTTTTAATCTAAAAGGCCTCGATGCCACGTAAGGAGATGCTCAAGATTATTAAGCTCAAGAAAGGAGTTTCTGTTTAGCACTATTTACACGGAAACCGAGTTTTTGTGTCATGTAGGGAAGGGATAAAAGGGCACCATAGTGAGGCTTCCTTGTGACCCATATCCCTTCCCTACATTTGAGGGGTTGGGAAGGGATGCCCTGCACCATAGTGCTTGGCCTAAATAGTATTATACAAAAAGATTAAGAAACACAAAGAGAATAGTTTTTTTTTCCAAAATTACCCTAGGTTAGTATTTAAGGTTCATAATTTTTAGATGTCTAGATTTTTGCTGTTTAATTAGAACTAGGTCATAATTTTTATTTAGTTATGCATTTTCCTACATATGATATGAATATTAAATATAATATGTATAAAATATCAAGTTTACCCTTTTTATCATTACAAAACAAAAGGAAAACCCGATAGATATTTTTATTATTTACTTCACAAATCCTTTCTAGCATTTTCCGCATTGACATTCTCCCATATTATGCCTCTCATTTCTCGAGTTGTATCCTCAAGCCGGCCATGAAATTACATCGAAATTAATTTTTACATATTTTGTCCCCCTCCCAAAAAAAAAAAAAAAAACATTATGTGATATGTTTTTTAGTTTATAAAGATTTCTTATCGATCATTTGAAATGGTACTACGCCAGATTGGACCATATTTGACATGGGGGTTTATAGGAATTTGATAGGAAAACTGTGTCATTTCATTTTTGATACGCGTTTGCTATCAAATTCGTATAGGTACATGGCCCCCGGTTGGGCATCTATTATCGACGGGGTGAATAACTGAATAAGTGAACCCTTTTCATTTTTCGTTTCATCCCCAAATTCATTTCTCTTTTCACCCAGAAGGAGATCTCTCTTCTTCACCACCAACTAATCAATCTGAAGTTTCATTACTTAAAACGATCGAAATTGAATGAGATCGAAATGAAGATATGTCATCTGAATCTAGGTTTTCAAAACTAAATCGGAGTATCAATTAGCACTTGATTCATCACGCAAATCTCAATTCGGAGATTCACTTGAAGTCGTAGGAGAAAATTGATGAGAATCAATTGTATAATCTCAAGATTAAATCATTCACCGGTATTGGAAAGATAAGTTTAATCTCTTCTTATATTTTAAATCATTGGTTAAGTTATCGAGTCCGGAATCTAGTTTCAGAAGCAAAAAAAATTGGTTCATAAAAACCTAAAACAATTGATTTTATTGAGAATCTCTTTACCGACTCTTAATCGGAGCTTAAATACGTAACAATCTGATTATTATTCTCGTTTTGAATATAAAATTTCATCAATTTGTTTTTAGAACTTATCTCTGAAAATCTTATCGAAATTTATTCGATTTTCGACCTAAACTGAACTTATATATGTTCTTCAATGATTGTAGTTGCTCGAATCAAAAGATTGCTTGCATAAAAACAATAAGGTTTTTAACTTTATTGTAGGACCATAATATCGCAACGAACAGGACTCGCGAAGCTAATAAACGACGATGTCGCGAGGCAGTCGCAGAGAGCTAAAATAAACGACGCAAAGAATAACGACCGGGCGAGACATAAAGAAGACGTGAGATCCGGCGAGGGTTAAGAAGTGTCGCGAGATTGAATAGTTGTACACTGCGACACTTCGCGAGACGTTCCCAAAATAAAGGATAGCTTAGTCATCATCCACTATGTATTACCCTATATAAAGGGTCGAGTGAGTCTGTTGTGAGGAAGGGATCTTTTTAGAATTGTTGGGCAAGTCATTAGGAGAGAGAAAGTTTAAGAGTGTTTTACTTGCTAAGTGTAATTCTACTTTTCCTGTGTAGAACTCATGAAATTAATGAATAAACATTCTCAATTATGCAACTTTCAAATGAGACTAATTAACCAAAATATAGTGAGGGGTGTAGTGTGGGAAAACCTTCTACTACATATGCGCTAGAAACAGGGACGAGCAAAGTGATTGACGAAGAAATTGGAAAGAATTTGGATTAACAGAGAAGAGATTTGGAAAGGATATTCAAGAATTCATTGAAAAGAAAGATGGCTAGAAGAAGAAATGTACAAGAGCAACCAACGATTGTAAGAAGAAGTGGGAGACTTCTTTGGAGAAAGGAGGAATGAAACAGGAGAATCATCAAGGATGAATATGAGAAATGATGGAGAAGGTCAAAACCAGCCACCAATCTCTCTAGTAGCAAACGCGGCTATGGATTATGATAGAGTAAGTGTGCATACTTGGAGATCTGATTCTGAAGACGAGAGAGAAGAGGAGCAGCAGTTGGTGAACAATGGACAAGGAGAGCAAGGGATGAATGGAGAAATGAATCCGAAACGAAGAAATGGCAAATTAGAAAGATTGAGACAAACAATACACGAAGAGAGACGATTAGAAGCAGAGGAGCGAGCAAACTTGACAAGACAAAATCATGAACTGAGGATGGAAAATATGAGGTTGCAAAGAAGGAGATCTAGAAGTAGCGAGAGATCAAGTTCTAGATCGAACGAGAGAAGAAAGAAGAGTTTTACCAACGAGAAAGTGCCGGGAAGAAACACAAAATCCGAATACGAGCATGGCGAGAGAACGGGAAATAGAAGATCGTTATATTCCTCACCAAAATCTTCAAAATGAGCGAAATAGGGAAAATCAAGAAAACATGCAACTCCAAGGGCCGAATGACCCAGCTGCTGAAGGAAGAATGATCTTGCATGGGAGAGAAGAATTGAGAAGAAACCGAGAGATCGAAGATGACATTGAGAGACACTACATTGAACAAGCGCGACTAGCTCGCGAAAGAGAAAGAATTAGAGCAGAAATGGAAAATCAAGAGATGGAGGAAGCAATCCTGACGAGAATAACCATGACAACCGCGAAAGAAGAAGGGAACAAAATCGTACCAATAGAAATATTAATGAAGAATATGAGAGGGTGCAGATGATGAGAGCTGAGAGGCAACCAAGAAGAGAGAATAATCGATATAATGGCGTGCGAATTGGCGAAAGAAACGAAGAAGAGCGTCGCGAGGAAAGAAGAGGAGAAAATAATGAGCAGGAAGGTCAAGATAGGCACGAGCGAAGAAGGAGAGAAGCGAGCTAAAAAGACCAAGTAGAAACAAATCTGAGGCAAATGAACAAATCTTAAGAGAACTAGGCAAATGAGAGGATTATTGAATAACGAAGGGAAGGAGGAAGGAGACAACTGGACGAAGCCATCGCAGGCCCGAAGAACCCCTTCACACTAGAAGTACAGATGGGAGGAATACCTCCTAAGTGCAATCTACTGCGTTAACCAACATCTTTGATGGAACAACTCATGCGATACAACATATTAAAGCTTACATGAGATGTATGTTACAATGGGAGAATCATGATGCCATATTATGCAAATATTTCGCGTCAAGCTTAATAGGAGAAGCACTAAAATGGTTTGAAGGTCTACCAAGGAACACAATCACATCATTCAATCATTTGCAAGCCACATTCCTGGGAGCATACATAAGTAACAACTCTTCGCGACCAGGTATTGAAGATGTATTCGGGTTGAAACAAAGGATTGGCGAGAGCTTAAGACAGTTGACAATGAGATGGAGAACCATGTGTAGCGAAATGGCAGGACGGGTTGAGGAGAGATATCTCATCCTCTCATTTGTGAATGCTCTCTTTGCGACTAACTTGTTATACATTCAAATTTTTAGAGTCAAAAATACAATCACGATGGCAGAACTGCGAGAATTACAGGAAGAATATATCGCCTTAGAAGAAAGACGAGAATGAAATGAATTCTTATCCAGCTTAATAACACAAACTCGAATGCTGCGAACGCAAGCTTGTTACCTCGCTCATCAATACAAAGTGGCGAGCACTTCGCAAGGACAGAGCAAGGAGAGCCGATGAGGGACAAAGAAGATAGTAGCCATGGGAAGCCATGATCAAGAAGAGTTTGAGCGAAAAGGAACTACTAGAACCGTAACAAAGAATAATAAGATTCGAGGCTAGATCATATGCAAGAAACTTATGGTGGACGAAGGCAAAATTACCGTGAAGGGCGGAGGTCATAGAACAAAGATGGGAAACAGATTAAGATGCCTCCATTGAATGCTAGCGTTGAAAAGATTTGGGAAGCTATACTTGTGATGGAAAATGTACCAAAGACCTTGGAATGTTGGAATGGAACCGCCGCCACAGCGATAAAGTCATGAGTTTTGTTCTTACCATCGCTTCCATGGGCATCAAACAAATGATTGTAGAAACATAAAGAGAATTATTCTCGGGATGATTGATCGGGGGAAGTCAACCACTTTCTAAAGGGAGAAGAAACAAGTCGGACATTACCACCACCACCGAGATGCACGAACGAGTGTCACGAAGGGAAAAGAAACATTTGTGATAGAAGTAGGAACAAAAGCCAAGAATTTGAACCGCAACTCTATTGTCCACTCCTATCGCACCATCGAAGATTTCCATGACAACGTACTCAGAGAGAGTCTTTGCGAGAGACGCTAATGATAAAGAAATAATGAGCCCAGCGAAACGACGCAGCTTAGAAAAGTGGCAATTGAAGACTATTTCTTTCTCCGTGCAGATGAAGTACCAAAAGGAAGGGAAACACACGATAGCCCGTTGGTTGTGAAACTAGAGATTAACCCGAAACCTGGTCGATGGAGAAGATGATGAGGCGAAGCTTGTTGGGCGATCAACCGACTTCTAATCGACACCTAAGTTCGGTGAATATCCTTCTACCATACTTATAAGACGATGGGAGGAAAAGATGAGGATTTGATCCCCTCGACATACAAGATATATGGCTTTAATGGCACTGCAAACAAACCGAAGGGAGAGGTTCACATGAGAATACCTCTACAAGGATTATCAACTGATATTTTATTCTGTGTAGTTGATGTGGAATCCCCGTATAATGCACTAATTGGAAGGCCATGGCTTCATGAAATTTTAGGAGTCGCGTCAACATATCATCAATGTATTAAATTCCCACATCCAAATGGCATTGGTATCATACAGGGAGATTGGAAGGAGTCGCAACAGTGCCATGAGGTTGATATAGAAAATTGCGAAGAAAGAAGTGCCAAAAGAAAGGGTTGGAAGCAACATGTGAGAAATGAACAGAGAAAGGAAAAACTAATGGTAGATGCTATAGAAGTGAGGGCTGAACGTACCCCGCGAGGTGAATGCTTAGAGACAGACCAATATTATAACAATGAAGAAGCAAAAGATATGAGGAACAAAAGGCATAAGAAGTGAATAATCGAATATGACAAGATGCAAAGTAACAATCGAAGTAATGATGTGCGAGAATCTCGGCACCAAGAGTAAGATGAGAATACGATTAAGAAAGAAAAGTGAAATACAACAAGTGAAATGTCAGAATCGTGCGAATACTTCGCAAACAAATATCAAAGAAATAATGAAACATGAATGATTGAATGATTTAACAAATATACATGCGCAAATGAATGGGACGAACCTTTATGGCGTACACCCTAGTTCGCGAATAACATTTCGTAAGAGGCAAATGTAAGACCTAAAGTGCGTCATATAAGGGGGTATCTCTCGCCGTGGCTCAGGGGGAAGGTTACACCGCTCCTGAAGCCTGAGCCATGAAAATTTGGGGCCCATGAAAGCCTATCCGGAAGAGGTACCTTGGATTCCCAACTATATATGTAGGTTATACCCTGGTTGGGCGACCGAGGGTCTCTTCCTAGGAGTCAGTGTATGCACAAGGCGCCGAGGTACACGGTTGAGCCAGAGTGCCCGGGATGGATGAACCTACCCCCCGCCATTCTTGGCAAGTCTTGGCATGCGTTGCACTCGCCCGAAGAAAACTCCACTTAGGGTGCAGTCTCGTAACCATAAGCCGCTATAGGTATAAGGGATAAGAGACTGCGAAAACAACTGGTTGTTGTTAAGACCGGATGGGAGGAGCTAGTCTTGTATGGCCGATGTTTCGCCTCCTTGAAGGGGCAACCTGGGAGATGATAAGGGCGACACTCTCCATTAGGGGGGGTGTCAAAACAGACGCAAATGTCATGAGGCTTTGTTTTCGCAAGGAGACTTAGGCTTGTCATATTTGTGCAATGATCCTGCAGAGGCAATAATACTAACGCGAGGGTAAGGCGAGATCAATGGGTCTTTACATGAAAGTGTACGGACGTCCTCACGATTTCGTCGCACGACGGCAATGTCATGGGGCTTTATGTTCGCAAGGATATTTAGGCCTGTCATATTGTCGCAACTAAAACATCCTGCAGAGGCAAAAATACTTGGAAAATGATAAGACAAGATCAATGGGTCTTTACATGCAAGTGTAAAGACGTCCTGCGATTTTGTCGCGATGAAAGGTGGCGGGGGAGGACCTCTAATTAGGGAGGTCTAACTTGGAAGACCACACAAAATGATAAGGCAAGGTCAATGGGCCTTTACATGAAAGTGTAGAGGCGGCTGCGACCTTGTCGCAAAAAAAAAAAAGAGATAGAATTCTCGATTCATAAAGATACTACAACGATCTCGTCGCGGCTATACACTTAATAACCAACAAAATACTTGATGACAATTAAAATCTTCCATCTCAAGAAGAATATCGAGGCAAGTATGGGAATGGAAAAGATGAAATATTGCTATTCATCTTCGATGAAAGAATTATACATCAATAATGTTAATCAATTATATTACAAGGAAGAACTACCAAAAAAGGGGACTCAAGATTGAATTCAAAGGAGAAAAATCCAAGAAATATACTATAATAAGGATACGTAAATGTACAGATACTACAAGCGAGGAAGAAAACGAAAAAGTTATTTCTTTGGCGATTCTTCTTCTTCGTCTCGATTCTTCAATCGATTATTCTCGTCGCTGAATTTTCTTCTTCGCCAGCCTCGCTATCGAAACGTCTGAGACAGTAGATTCTCGGGAACCTCTTCAAGGAGCCAGGGGATATGAATGCGAGGGATATTATGGTCCTTACAAACATACTCCATGCCTCTATTGCGAAAGCGAACAAAGATCATTGTTAAAGTTCTCCACTGTCCGTTAGAAATTGTTTCTTCAACTTGGAATATCTATTCTCGCGAAGGAAGAGATTCTTTGCGAAATGTTCTTTTTCGGTTTCGAGTTCTTCAATTCTCGCTGGAAAATTCTGCGAGTTGCTCTTTCTCGCATTCAAGCTCTCTAATTCTAACCTTGAAGCCTCTTCTCGATTCTCGCAAATAAGAAACAACAAATTAACAATTTACAAGTAATATTACGGAAATGAGAAGCGAAGGGTATAATAAGCAACCTTCTCTCAATCGGATATCATATCTTTAACCAAGGAAGTATGCTCGGCGTGAAGACTAACATCAACACCTAGGTTATTTCTGGCGTTATCTAAAACTTTCGCAGCCCAGGCGAATTCATCATCATTATTTATAACAAGGAGCGAACGAATCTGATCTTCTCGCTCACTAAGTAAGGAATTCTGACGAAGCAATTCATCTCGCTCAATTTGTAGCTCAAGAAGAGATTTTTGAAATTTTGCTAATGCTTGAGCACCATTGTTAGCAATGCGGTCTTTGTCATCTATGTGATCACTAATTTTCTTCCTCAAAATTTTGATTTCTTTACGAGACTCAAGAAACATTTGTTTAAATTGGTTGGCCGCACTTAAACCAGATCTATGTTCAATCTCTAAAAGGCGATATTTGGTCTGAAGTTCATCTAATGAAAGAGAGTTAATTTTGTTCGAAGAACTACTTAAAGAAGTGTTGAGATGAGCGAGAAGAAGGTTATTATCCATAGGTTCAGAAATGTATGGAGAAGAATGGCCTCATCTGGAGAGATTATATACGTCCCGAAAGTAATAAGTTAGGTGGCAATACGCGACCAATAAAATAAAAATAATAAAAGAAGGCAAAATATTATACCATAAAGTTGTTGATTAGCGTTTTGAAGGGTGGATACCCTCTCCTTTTGGGAATCAAGTTCGGTATTTAACTTTTGAATTTTCTCGTCTTTATCGCGAGATGACGTAGCTTCAATTTCCAATTCTCGAATCCTCTTATTTAACTGAGAATTCTTCCTTTCAAGATTGCTACGTCTTCTCTCAAGATCTGAGGCAACTACAAAAGAAGACCTTCCAACCTATGAAAAAAGATAGAAAAGCTGTTAATACACATACAACAATATAAAGACAATGGGGAGATATGATTGTATACATACCAAGGATCCAAGCGCATTCAAGAAGTCAGGAGACATAGTTCTAGAGACTCCATTGAAAGAATCATTGCCCTCCAGTAGAGTGGCATTGCACACGTTTGCGAGAGTCCCGCAAAGAGAAGCTAGGGGAGCATCTCCCATTCCTTGGAAAGAATCAGAGAAGATACTAGACAACTGACCCATAGAAGAACTGGTTAATGGGGTCCTTGTAGCGAGAGAGCGATTGGAATCATGGTCATCTTCATCAGAAGACTCAGAGTTTGAGCCAAGGCGAGAAGAGGATTGGACCTTTCGCTTCTTAGTTAAGGGGGCAGAGGATTTACCCTTGCGAGCGACAAGTCTTACCCTTACTTCTAGTCTTCGCAAAGAACAACTTTTTCAACTTCAGCCTTCGCAAATGTGAGAAAGTTGAGAAACAGAGCAGTAGTTAAAAAAAAAAAAAAAAAAAAAAAAAAAAAAAAAAAAAAAAAATGAAGGGGAAATGCTTCTTACTTCACTCATAAGCGATCGAAGCAATGTCAAAGTATCCTCCGACGGATCCCTTTTGTAGCTACTTTTCAATCTGGTTATCTGAAAGATTTCACAAATTCAAAGAATCGTAAAAAGAAAATTGCGAAAGCAAAAATTTGGAGTAGGAAACATACTTCTTTTTCCTTCTCAGGCCATTTGAATTCCCATGGATGATATCCTGCGAGATTCGCAGGGAGAATATGCGAGCCCGCGATATAAGGACCATTTAAGATCAAGGGTACGACCCACCATTTCTCGTCTTTGGAATGACGAGGAGAGGAATTATTACCTGGGTGCCAATCAATATCTTGCATGAGTAATTTATCTTCAGAGACATTACTATTTTTCTTCGTATTTAACGCCCCAGCGAGATCTCGCATTCATCATAGTTATCACTGAGTAATTTTCAAAAAAGTTTTCCACAGTGTATTTCTCAACAGCTATTTCCAAATTTGCGAATTCGGGATTTCTGGCGGAATTAGGGTATAAAGATCCTTTGCCTGCACCGCGGTTCGCGAACTCAAGCATCAGGCGAATACAATCGCCACTTAATTGATAAACAGCCCGATTGAATTTTTCATGGGCCAAAATTTCATAAAATAAAGGCAACTCAGGATTGTACAAGGGAATAGGAAGTCCCGCGAGAATCTGACCGAGCGAGACTATAATCTTTTGATCATCACATTGATGATCAGAGAAAAGATTTACGGAGAGAGAATGGATGAGGGTTCTTGATCAGGAATGGTTGATAGAGTGAAGCCCTTCTCGAGCAATTTCTGATTAACTTCATCAAAAGAAGTTTTGTATGCACGACTAAGGGCAGCCATTATCAGTATGGGAATGGATGAGAGGTTAAAGGTAAAGATCGATGCTAGAGAAAGATGAAAAGAAGATTTGCAGTAAACAGGAACGCAAATTGCGGAAGGAGAAAATCAAAGAAGTTGCGAGAAAAAACTAAAGAACGAAAAGGAGAGGAAAAGAAAACTATATATAGGGAAAAAGATCCTCGAGAAAAACGAGGTCATTTAATGCGAGAAGGGACATGAAAAGTCAAGAATAAACGGTTGGAAGAGACGTGTCGAAAAACGGCTTTAATGGTTAAAAGCTGTGTACGGAGCTGAAACAGATAAAGATTAGCAGTCGCAGCGAATAAAAAGCATCACTCTCATGATATTCTTCCCTTCGCAAGAAGAGTATGAGGAGAGACAGGAGACGCAAAGCTTCGGAACATCGCAAAAGAATAGAGGCAAGTACGTACTTTTCAAGTCCAGTATTCTTTCGCTCGTTCCTTCATCAGCGAAGACCAAAGATTATTACAACAACAGATTTTTCCTTAAAAATTGCTCTTCAAGCAATATTCAAGGAAAAAGAGGCAAGATGTAGGACCATAATATCGCAACGAACAGGACTCGCGAAGCTAATAAACGACGATGTCGCGAGGCAGTCGCAGAGAGCTAAAATAAACGACGCAAAGAATAACGACAAGTAGAGACATAAAGAAGACGTGAGATCTGGCGAGGGTTAAGAAGTGTCGCGAGATTGAATAGTTGTACACTGGCAACACTTCGCGAGACGTTCCCGAAAATAAAGGATAGCTTAGCTGTCATCCACTATGTATTACCCTATATAAAGGGTCGAGTGAGTCTGTTGTGAGGAAGGGATCTTTTTAGAATTGTTGGGCAAGTCATTAGGAGAGAGAAAGTTTAAGAGTGTTTTACTTGCTAAGTGTAATTCTACTTTTCCTGTGTAGAACTCATGAAATTAATGAATAAACATTCTCAATTATGCAACTTTCAACAGACTAATTAACCAAAATATAGTGAGGGGTGTAGTGTGGGAAAACCTGCTACTACATTTATAGTTGTAATTAATAAATGAGAAAATCGGTTTCTCTGTTTCCTTAAGTTATTAATCAAGGTGGATTCAGTTTTCCAGTGCTTTTGTATGTTCCTGTTTGTGCCAATTGATTGCCAATATAAGTTTTTATTCTTGTCGACAGGGAGTTCTGGGTTACGTCTTCAAGATAATGGGAGGATGCGACATTTAGTATTTGTTATGGTAAATTTTCCTTATGTTGGTTGTTGGACCTTGCTTGGTTTTGAGCTCAATATAGCTAGGCCGCTTTTTGACTTCCTTACAGCTGATATAGTGTTAGCAAGCCAACTTTGTCTAATTAGTACTCATATAAGTATTTCCTCTGTGTATTGCTTAAGAATTAGAAATGCTTGCTTGTAAAACATTAAATGTTAATTTTAATTTTGGTTCATTTATCTTCTTCTCATTGCGATTTGTAATTTCTCTTTCTTACCTTCCAGGAGAATAAGGCCAGCCTAAATAGCAGAGACCAAAGGCCAACGACAACAAGCCTGTGATGAATGAGTAATGAATTAGGTTCGTTGCGAGTTTGTGGTGTTTCTAACTCTATTCTTGCTATTGATTATGTCACTCAGAGACTTTCTTCAAATTATTAAGTGTTTTTCTTACTAGTGCGCGGATAAATAAATTTAGATATCCTCTGGCAGGTTTTTGAGATGATAAAAAATGCACATTATCTATACCGTATGACAATTATACATGCAATATCTTTACTTTCTCCAGTCATGGACTCAGAAATTACATGCTCAAAACTTTTTCCATTGATCGTAGATGCCTCGAAAGATGGGTAAATGAAAGAAGGGTTTACCAATTTCTTAATTTTGTTGCATCAAGGTACATTGTAATATTTTTCGGTGGACAAAATGAACAACCTTCATTTACTTAATACAATACTTGTTCAATGCTTATCTTCATCATTGGGAGCAGCATCAGTTTACAAATTTTTTGTAAATTTTAGAACTTATATTCTTCAAATTATTTATCATATTTGCTCTTTGTTACACTAAAACTATGTATGGTTAGAATACTTGAATTCATTGGTTATATTATGTTACAGGGGATCTGGAGAGTACTATCAGGAAACTGGAAGAAACCAACTCCTTGTTGGCAATTATGAAAGTGCTGAAAGATGTTTCTCGAGGTCTACCTATTCCGTGCTTAAATATTTTCTGTAGGAAAAACAAGTGATAAGCAAAACGATATACAGGAAATGGAGTGTATGCTAAAGAAGTTGTTTGTATTTTTCAGTCTCCCTGTTCATAACTTATGATTTGTTATAGTTTTGAATGTAAGTTGACTATCGGATGTTTTGAATTGAGGTGCTGCATAGGAGGTGATTTCATCTCGGCTAATAGAAGTCCAGAATCTTCATAGGAAAGGATTAAAATTCTGAAGAAATTATTTGTGTTTGCCACTCGCAGGAGAAGAATATCTTGCTTTAATTGGTTTACACAGATAAATTTTCTGTTCTATGTTACATCTTAACATAATCTTGCCTTAAGTCTGAATTAATTTGATCAGATCTTTATCATTAGATCAAATGTATACATGCTAGTATAGCTTTGCCTTCAGTTTATGGACGTATTATACCTTGATCTAGTGTAGTTAGTTGAACCACTAGCATTGTAGGTCCTGATGTGAGTAGAGCACGAACAATGGGAAATTGAAGATGCATGTATATTGGCTGAGCAAGACGTGTCTGTTCAAAATTATAACGCTCACAGGCTTCAGGTTTCCTCTCTTATTTTTGTAATTCTGATATGTTCAGAGACTAGAATTGAATTTGATGAAAATTGATGTCTTTATATCTGTACATGTGGAATCTTTATAGGTACAAGTAAACCAGGAGAAGGAACGTGTACCAATTAGAATGAGGTAAGCCTTTCTATGGATAACTACAATTACATAGTTTTCTTCATATGCAAGCGCGTCCTCATTAGCTATTGTTTTTGAGAAACCTAAACTAGTCATCTGAATAATAGTTCGGATGAAAAACGTTTCACGGAGAACTGTTTTTCCAATAACTAGCAATATATTTGCTTTATTCTCCTCATATTTTCCTATATCAATCACATAACTCTACTTACTGTTTGACACTATTTCACATGCTATTGTTTATTTTGTATTACTGAATGTCCATTGTTGGCTCTGATTGATGTAGGAATCTGATGAGTCAAACTTGCCTGCTAGTTACTGTTGTGCAATTAGATGATGACAGAAAGATTGGAGCTATTATGATTGGGCAGGTAATTAATTAGTGATCAATTAGCCAAAACCAAGCATTAAGCCTTTCCGGCACTGTTGTTTTTGGATTCTAGTATGCTCTTAGGCAATGGTCTATGCAAGATTTTTTTTTTTTTTTGGGATTTTATCTTCAGCAGTGTGGTTTGTGGTTTTCTTTCTTGGATGTCATTTGGACGAAGAATATGTATGCACTTTGTTGAAGTTAAAAATCTTCTTAGTTCTTCATATTACTCTTATTTACAATTTAAGAAATAAAAAACACTATTCGTTTGTAAATTATTAAAAATATGAAAAATAAGAAAATGTTGGCAATTCAATTCCAAATTTAATTGATAAGCAACGCCCGTCAAAAATTATTGACAAGTGAAGCTCGTCGTTTATTATTTCTAATTATTGACAGTAGGTGTCTATCAATTAAGTTTTTTGACACCTCAAAAAATGATAGGCCATTCGACAGGCAGGGTCTGTCAATAATCTTCATTATCGACAGATCTGGTCCTTCAAAAAGGTGATTTCTGGCGTAGTGTTACCTTTCTACATCTTCCTTATTTTAGTGAACGATGTTAGGATCTTCATGAACCATAGGAACCTACTATGGCCCAACCACATAACACCAATGATTTCCCTACTTGACCACCTTGGAATAAGAGGTGTGCGGTTTTAATCTAAAAGGCCTCGATGCTACGTAAGGAGATCCCCAAGCTTATTAAGCTCCACCTGTACTCCTCTTTCTTCCAAGTAGGACTATCCCTAACTATACTTGTGTGGTTTATCTCTCCACATACTCCAACAATCTCCACTTTGGCGAGATTAAACCACTTCACCAGTCTAATCAGACTCCACCATATGATTACCATCTGTATATGCTACCCATTGATCATGATTATTGTCACTATGCGCTCTAGAACCCTACTCCACCTTGATTTAATGAGAAGGAAAGCACTAACTCCACCTTGAGCATTTCCTTTCCCACCTAGAACCCTGATCCACTTGAGAGTTAATGTGTGAGATACTAACTCCACCTTGAGTGCCAGTTCAACCTTGAGCATTTCCTTGCCGATTTAGAACCCTGTTCCACCTAAGTTAATAAGTGAGACACTAACTCTACCTTGAGCGGCAGTTCAACTTAGAGCCTTTCCTGCTCCACCTTGAGTCTGACTCCACTTGCGCCCTAAACCGGGTGACATCCACAACCACTTCTACGTTCGGACAGTAGCCCCAACCATGGACTCTGATACCAATTGTTAAGATCTTCGCGAACCATCAGACACTACTCAGGGCCCAACCCCCGAACCCCACTTGAACACCTTGGGATAAGAAATGTGTGGGTTTTAACTAAAAGGCCTTGGTGCTATGTATGGAGATGCCCAAGCTTATTAAGCTCCACATGTATTCCTCTATATTCCATGAGGGACTATCCCTAGCTATACATACGTGGTTTATCTCGCCACATACTCCAACACCAAGCGAAACCAAAACATTAAACTATGTAAGTTGCAAAAAAAATTACAAAGACTCGAACTCATTTGTCTCAAGAATAATTATGTAGATATGAATTGTGTTCGGGTTCTTGTTGCTTTTTTCCCCTTTAAGAATAGTTTAAAAAGAGTAAAACTCAGAATTGACTCAACAATACATATCGTATTGTATGTTCTTACTATTTCAATACTATTTCAATCAATGATATAATGAAAAGCTAAATTATTCACTTAACTTATTATATTTTAAAATCTGAAGTCATTTCCGATGGCAACCATTTTACTCACATACTATGTAGTTATATTTTTTCAAAATTCCCAGATATATTATGTACGTAATTCAATTCGGCAGGAAGAGTTCACCGAATAGAATATAGTTAATGGCTTGTCCTTTCATAACATTGTGGCATTTTCAACATAATTGGATCCAGAGGTGGTAGAAAGCATTGTATTTATGCGTTCTCGGGAGAGAGTAATCTAGGGATGGGCTACCTCCCAGAAAACTGTTGAAGGATGACCGCATCAGTGTCAGTTGAATATCCCACACTGTCGGAAAACCGCAGTGACTAAGTGGGGACAATATTGGCAGAGGATTAGGTCCTTACAAATGGTATTAAAGTCGACCACGGGTTACCTGTTGAGGGTGAAAGAGTATGCTTGACGGATTGTGTCGGGAAAGGGTCTCATGAGTGAGAAAAAATTCTAAAGTCTAGGATGGTTTGTCCCTTCCTAACACCGAGACCTTTTCAGCATTATTGGCTTCATAGTTGGCGAAAAATCTCTATAGTTAAGCATGCTCTCGGTACTGAAGTCTTTCTGGGATGAGTGACCTCCTGAGAAGATATTGTTGGATGACCGCAGCGGTGACCATTGAAAACCCCATACTGTCATATGACCGCAGTGGCTAAGTGAGGATATTATCGGTAGAGGGTCGGGCCATTACATTCTACGACATTACGCTTCCAAATGTGAGGTTATTCATTGTATAAAAATAATAAAACCATGATTAGTTAGTAAGTCAAATCATTAAGTACTTAACCTAATAACAATAAGATATACTAACAATAAACTTTGTTATCCATCATTATTGAATAAAAATAACGTCAAACCATATATCAAGAAATACGTGAGACGATGCGAAATTACTCATTGGGCACCAATACTTTCCACCGTCACTATGGTGCAATTATATAATTGTTAGTCAATCTAACTAAGTTTGGTACCGCTTTTTTTCTTTTGAAAAAAAAGTACTTTGAAAACATATTTATAGCAATATCTTTTCATCTTAGTGTTTGGTAAAGATTTCACATAGTGTTTTTTATGCAAAACACTTCCAAAATATATCAATTTTAAAAGAACGCGCAATTGGGGGATACTTATATTAATTAGGGATATGAATTACTAACCCCATCCAATAGTGTTCACTAAAGGGTATTTTTTTGGGGGGCGGAAATACTAAAATACCATTCCATCTAAATTAAAATTTTAAACTAAATATCAAAATCAAAATCAAATTCTAACAAGTTCTTAAAGATATGTTAAATTGAATTGTTGTTGAGCAAGAAGAAGAAGAAGAAGAAGAATAAGAAGAAGAAGATAAAAAAAATAAATGGCTTCATTGAGAAGGTACATGATACCCAATCATATTTAAAGTGTTGTTGTTGTTTTAAAACTTCGTTTGGGTTAGAATCATAAACTGAAAAAGTGTTGTTGTCGTTTTAAAACTTCGTTTGGATTAGAATCATAAACTGAAACTTTTCAGTTTCAGTTTCAGTTTTAATCCACTCATGGCTTGTGTTCATGATGAATATACCCTACTGTTTTTTTTTGCTGGCATGGCTTTTAGGATGAATACCATGCCGATATCTAGTGTCGACATGGTTTTTAGGATGAATACCATGCCGATATCTGGTGCTGGCATGGCTTTTAGGATGAATACCATGCCGATATCTAGTGTCGGCATGGTTTTAAGGATGAATACCATGCCGATACTAGTGCTGGCATGGTTTTTAGGATGAATACCATGCCAATACTTGTTATTTCAGACAGATTTTCTGTATGTTTTTGTCCTCAAACCGGCACGGTACACTTGGGAATCGACCATGCCGGCACTACTACCGGCATGCTCGATAATGAACTTTCTGTGCCGGCAGTGTACTTACAATTTCAAAATTGGGGGATATTGTATATCGGCATGGTGAAAGTATGAATACCATGCCGATTTGGTCCCCGACGACATGGTATTCATACTTTTACCGTGCCGACATTGAGTTTTTCAGGCGTAACAATGGCGGATTCAATGAAAAAAAATCAAATTTCAAAACATTGATACCTATAATATGACTAATTGGTGCACTTGTATATTCATCTTGTTTACATTCTTGGATTGGTTCTTCACCTAAACCTTCATGATCATAAATATCTTGATTTAATGTTGTTGCATCAACAAATTCAATGGTAATGATTTATTCTAATGATTATCAAACTAATATATTAAATTACCTAATTATATTTAACCAATAAACATGATTAGTGAGGGGTAGATTAGGAATTAGTTAAAATACATGGATAAGGGGTGACTCTGATATACTATTTATATCCCGTTTTTGTCTTTTTCCTCTGTCCCCCAATTAATATAAGTATCCCCAAATTGCGCGTTCTTTTAAAAGTGGGGGCGAAGGAGCTTTTAAAAGCTTCAAAAGCAAATACCATAGTTCACACTAATTTCATATTATATTTTCCAATTCTATCCCATTTTTTTATAACTGATAAAAAATATTCTTAATTATATATATCATCACCAATTTTTATTCATTAAAGATAATTATTATTTATTTTCAAACTACATTTTATGTTATACCGTATCACTGAAATATACTTTTATTTATCCAAAATAAATATTAAAAAGTTATTGATTTTTAAAAAATGGTTAAGAAAGATAATACTCCCTCCGTTTCTGGAAAAGAGATACTTTCACTTTTTCAATTTGGCCTATTTTTAGGCTAAAATGAAAAAGTGAAAGTATTTCTTTTCCAAAAACAGAGGGAGTACTTTTTAGTAATAATACTAATTAGTAAATTTAATATTACATATATGTACTCAAATAGTAGAAAATTTAATTTTTTTACACACAATAAAATAGAATAAACAATTTTCAGAGATATGTCTGCTTTTGTCATTTTCTCACTAACTATAGCTGAACCTAATATTTCCCCACACACAATTTGATTGCTTTTTAAAATAGTTTTAGCTTTAGTTTATAATTTGCAACCATTTGATTGCCTTTTTTTTTTTTTACAGAGCTCGCACAATAACGTACATCACAACCATTCAATCGCTTTTTTTACATAGCCCGACACAGTAACGTACATCGAAAAAGCACTTTTGTAAAGCTCGCAACAATACCAAACTAATCCTAAGTATTGGCTAATAAAAATATATTTATTATCATCATTAGTAAATAATTTATATATTATCTTTTTTAATTTGACATTTAATAAAATATTATCATGGAAAATTAATAGAGTATTTATTGTGAAGAATTATGGAACCTTAATGACAATGAATTTTGTCGGTTAGATGCATTTCCAATCCCAATCACAACCATCACTTATGACAAACGATTACATACTTAGATTTATCTCTTGTGAGGACAAATCTGAACCGCCACTTACACAGGCAAAGTTATCCAAACTGTGCTTTATATTCTTGAAAAAAATTTCAAATTAAAGGATGTATATAGAGAAAAGTATTTAAGAGTGAGTCTAGAAAATTGAAATACATAATTTTCCATGTTATGGGTTGATTCCTAGTTAGGGGCAAATCAAGATAAAAAGTGAAAAAATATGATGTATAACAAGTATTTTAGGACAAAAAAACCCCTATTTTGGCATCTAAACAAGGACGGAGGGAGTAGGACGGAAAATATTGAAAATTCCTAGGTAAATCAACCATGCTATTGACATTGAAGAAGATATCTGAAAAAGCGTGGGTCTAACAACCACACCCAATAATTCGTTTGGCAATCTGAATAGACAAACTCAAATATATTTTCAAGAGAATCAACTAGACAGTCAGACTCAATATATAGAAAAGTATATCAAAGGGTTTTGTATTTCTATATCTCAATTTAATCTGCAATCAGCAAATAGAAATTTGCGAGCCCGATTGAATATAAGAGAAATAACTTGAACGGTACCAAATACCAATGTTCAAGGATCAATCAATCTCAATAAACAACCAAAGGTTGGATTTCCCAATTGATCGATTCAACGTACAACCTGTGATATTTTCAATTATATAAAAATATAATGCGGAAAAGAAATATCACAGACACCAGAAGTTTTCTTAACGAGGAAACCGCAAATGTTGAAAAACCACGGGACCTGGTAAAGATTTGAACACCACACTGTATTAAGCCACTACATACACTAGCCTACTACCAATGAATTTCAGACTGGACTGTAGTTGAACCTTAATCAATCTCACACTGATTCAAGTTACAGTTGCGCTCCTTTCGTCTCTGATCTCAGCAGGATACTACGCACTTGGTTCCCTTAGCTGATCTCACCCACAACTAAGAGTTGCTACGAACCAAAGTCGAAGACTTGATAAACAAATCTGTCTCACACATAAAAGTCTATAGGAATAGATAAATATGTCTCCCGCAGAATACCTACGAGTTTTCTTCCGTCTTTTGATAAATCAAGGTGAACAAGAACCAATTGATAAACCAGACTTATATTTCCGAAGAACAACCTAATATTATCAATCACCTCACAACAATCTTAATCATATGGTAGCGAAACAAGATGTTGTGGAATCACAAACGATGAGACGAAGGTTTTTGTGATTACTTTTTATCTTGCCTATCGGAGAATAACTCTCGAGCCAATCTTAAAGAAGATCGTACCCAAACACGATAGAAGATGTAAGATCAGATCACGCAACTATAAGGAAAATAATTGGATCTGGATTCACAATCCCAATGTAGTCTTCACGTCGTTAACCTACAAGGTCTCGTGAAAAACCTAAGGTTAAAGGAGAATCGACTCTAGCTTATGCAACTAGTATCACACAGGAGGTGTGGGGATTAGGTTTCCTAGTTTCTAGAGTTCTCCTTTATATAGTTTTCAAATCAGGGTTTGCAATCTACGTTACCTTGGTAACAAAGCATTCAATATTCACCGTTAGATGAAAACCTTATTAGATCCAAGCTAATATCTTTCAACCGTTAGATCGTACTTAGCTTGTTATACAAAAATGAAATGTACCTTCATTTAGGTTTATGTAACCGTACCTAAACGTGTACACCATGTTGGCTCAACCGTAGTTAACCGAGGTTAGCTATATGAACACTCTCATATCAACCTTATTCATCTTAAGCATAACTAGTTCAAATGACTCAAATGAAACTAGTTAAAGAGTTGGTCATTGTTATATTCTCATAGAAGTATACAAGAACATAATTAAAGCAAAATCGGTTTGATTCACTCGAATCAATTCATGAACATTATAGCCACGGTTTGCAAAGAATACATTCCCTTAATATATATATATATATATATATATATATATATATACAAGTTCATGTCACAACCGATTTTAGAACTTTAACCACTCAAGTATGCAAACTTGTACGCATACTTAAGTAGCCAGACCAAGATTGGTTTTCGCCAGTATGCGAATGGGTACGCACACCTACAATCCCAGCAGAATTTTCCAGACCCGAACCTTACGGAAGTATGCATACGGGTACGCGTACTTAGGTACTCGTAATTCACAAACCAACATGTACGCATACGGGTATGCACACTATGGTTCCCGGACATGGATTACACATATGCAAAGTGCATAACATGTACATAATCCAATATGGTTAATTGTTCTAAACTCTTATTTCAATCATTGAAACTTTCTTAGAGGATGACAATAGCCGTTTTCACACACTATTAGCATCAAAGCAATTTTCAAGTTATTGAAATAATCATAACGAAACATTCCAAGTTTACACCAAATGATTGTATCAAACAAACCATGTAAGATGTTACTAGGCAATTTTCACATGATCATCTTTTGACTTTCGTCAAGAATATAAGATGAACTTGGTCGAAGCGAAAGATTGCCAACACATATTCCGAGAAATATGTATGAAAGTTAAACTCAGCTCTAAATATCAAATGTGTATAATAGAAAACTATATCGTAACACGACTTATATCTCAATATAGGAGATAGAGTCGAAACAGACTTTCCAAGTGATAGATGAGTTTCAGTCTCCACATACCTTTTGTTGATGAAGTTCCACAAGCTCTCCTTAGTATTTCTTCGTCTTCAATAGATGAATGCCGTGAAGTCTAATGCTCAACCGCACAATCTATCCTAGTCCGAGACATCTATAAGTAGACTGGAAATCAAGACTTATAGTTTTGATCACTAACATTGACAAACAAGCTTGAGATAGCAACGCTATGAGTTCGACCGAGCAAAGGTGCTCTAACAATCTCCACCTTTGTCAATTTTAGTGACAAAACTATCAATACATATGGATACAAAATATATAAACTTTGTAGCTTCTCATCCAAATACTTGATCTCCTTGGTTATTTAACATTACTCGAAATCTTCGTCACTTCCAAGTACTCCAATGATTCTAAATGTGTTCAACTCAACATCATCGTTGTTGAAGATCCGTAGTTATAACAATGAGAAAACAGTTTCTCTCAATCATTATTATACAGTGTCATAGTATCATTATACACCATCAAAGTTAAATTGTATCATAACTTTGACAACAATAATATGGTGATATGTATCATTCCCCCTTAGTCAATACTTCATCTCACAATGAAAACCACTCCCCCTTACATAATGATCCGTAACCATATGTATTTGTATTGTGAACTACACATTAATTCTTCCCCTTTTTGTCAATAAAAATTGGCAAAGGTACAAAAACTAGTGGGATCCTCATGAAATTATCATAGGGATACTTCATGACCAAAATAGAACAACATATCAACTTGTTTGGATGTCATCAAATAGCCGAAGCTAAATGCATTCATCAAGGAGTTTATAAAGATTCAAGTTAATCCCTAAAATATTCCACAGCCGCACTCCCCACAAAGATTTGGTAATTAAGCACAAGTTTAATTAAGAACTCTCCCCCATAAAATGTCATTCCCGAAGAACAACAAGAACGACCTTACTTTTACAAGAAAAGAAGGATTTATTTGGACATTAACAAATCGCATAAGAATATGAATTTGTATCCAAAAATCTCAATTGAATTAATGATAAGCACGAAAGTGCGACGTATTTTCACCCATAAATACATTAGCCGGGACTCATTTTATCACTAATAAACTTGTTTGTAGGTGTTTTTGGGCAATAAACATTTTTAGAAAAATCAGCTCGAAAAGTTGTTAAAGGCACCCTCGGGGGCATTTGTTATTCGGACTCTCACTATTGGTTAAGGGACACCTCAATTACTAAAGGGCACCTTATTTGCTATTCGGCACCTATTGCTATTCACACTCCAGATTTGGCTATAGGCACTTCATCTTCATCCTTTTCGAATCTGAAAATTGGCGGGAAAGAATGGCAGTGAAGAAACAGATTTAGGGCTCGAGCTTTGGAGGATTTTTAGAGAGACTTAATTCCTGAAACTTCTTGGGCGGACTTGTTTTGGCTTAACAGGGATGGTATAATGATTTGAACCAACTTAATTGGGCTGGAAATCGTGTGGTGAGAAAACAGAGGATGAGCTTTTCACGGATTCTGTGGAACTTCTTCCCAATTTCTATGTGGTTTCCGGTGTTTGGATTGTGTTTGACTCGATCAAGAGAAGTGCAGAAACGTGTTGGAGATATTCAAGCTGGAGCATACCACGTAAAGAAGCTAAATTAGGGAAGAAGGTTTTTACGGGATAAATACTCGAGATTCTGGTGTTGGATTTGGGAGATATTCTGTGAGATATTCTCCCGGTTTAGGATGGGTATCATCCTGTTTGACCGAAACAGGGATGGTAAGTCTCTTGGTTACGTTAAAAAAGTGAAGCCACGGCTTTGGAAGAAAATCAGGGTGCATGAGAATTCTATCAATCTTACACGAGATTTGTGCAGTGAAGTGTGACTATATGGAGTTGGTTTCGATATGAAAGGTTTTGGGAACGTGATTGGAGTGATTGAAGGCAACAAAACTTTTGAAGAAGGAAAAAAAATAATCCCGTGACTTGGAGTATTAAAGAGAGAATTATTTGGAGTTATGGGGGAAGATGCTTTGTCCTACGAGTATTTATAAGGTGCTGAGGAAGTCTAGAAGAGGATATGGAGAGTTAGTGAGGAAACAGAGCGTAGAACAGGAAGTTGCAGAGCTTGGATCTGCTGCTGCCATTGAAGGAGAGAACGAAGAACATAAGACGCCGAATAACCGTCGTTCATCAACAGTGACAACGACAAAGACTAAGGCGTTGTATTTGCTACAGTGACAGTGGCATTTTCCATTTATCATTCTTTGTAACAGTTCATTGCAACACCTTTGTACCATTGTAAATCTCTGTTTTCTACTATTTTTCCAATAAAACACCATTTGAGCTATGAGTTATCTTTTTGAGTGTGTTTTCATCATGAGAAGCTAGACCCCTACACTGGGGCGATGGAGGAAGCCGAACTTCATACATGTGTGAATTTATTTTATTTTCTATATGACTTTTGCACTAATTAAAATAGAATTATGATTTGAAAAAATTAGTTATCATTTTATTAGATGGGTCATGCTTGCTTAGATGTTTGATGTCCCATGATTACGATTATAACTAATATTTGGAGAATTTACCTTGGCAAAAAAATAAGAGTCCATGTTGTTTTATTTATTGAGCGATAATTGCTGAAGAATAAATAATTGAACCTATTGATATGAATTCGGTGAAATCCTAGGCCCAGTAACTCTCTCTTTTGTTATTTTCATTCAACCTTTAAATTTAATCTTCACAAGTCTTAGAGTTCGAATCCTTAATACTACAACAACTTTAAATTCAACCTTTACTACAACAACAATTAAAAATCACATCAAATTTTGGCGCCGCCGACGCGGACTTGCCTTTAGATTAATTTTTAGGTTTATTTATATTTTATGCAGTATTTTCATTTTATTTTAGAATTTCTTTTTCCTTTTATGCGTTTCTTTTTGTATTTCTTTTTAGGGACTTTTTGAGGATGATGACTTCTTTTGAGGAGACGTCACCTACGATGACGCCGCGGAATATAAGCGTAGAAAGTCAAATTATCCGGAAACCTCATCCGAGATGACGCTTGTCAATATATGCGTAGGCAATGGTATGGAGTTTCTACTCCGCATGAGGTAAGTGAAGAATCACATAAAACTATATATGAGAAGTATTACAAACACACACCGCCTAGTCTGGAACAAAGATTGAGAGTTCTTGAATGTCAAAGATTATTTGCTGATGATGATGAATCTGGTAGTGACTCTCTGTTCCAAACGGAACATTTAGATGACCCTGTGGATGATTCGCCTAATTCCATAAATGAATCTACCTCACAAGATCATTCACCCGACTTAGAGGTTGTTTCTAGACCCCTAGACTTCCAAAAGTTGCCTAATTTAGGGTTAGAATTGTGTGCTTCTAAAGTGTTGTTGGAGTACTTTGCATCTAAGTACCCAGAGGACTTGCATATTCCCTCGATATCGTGCATGAATCAATTGATATTTCCTCGCCTCAATAGAATCCCATATTTTGTTCTTTACGCACTTCCATGTGCGAAAAACTTGGTTTAGGGGTAAATCTTGGTTTTTGATAGTTTCAGTGTCTCCGCATCGTTATAACATAAGTATGAAGCTGTCATTTGTAAATGTTTTATTTTGGGTTGATCCCCAAATTTTCAGGTTGTTAGTTTATGGGGATCCTTTTTGTATATTCCAAAGAGGTGTATTTTTTTTTTTTTTTTAATATTTTCGCTTTTTTTGCATCTTATGAATTTCCCATCTTAAGTTTTGCGTTGATGACTCAATTACATTGAGGACAATGTAATGTTTCAAGGTGGGGGAGTGGTTAACTTTTTACTTTACTTTTTTCAGAACCAAGCTGTTGAGCGGGTCAAAAAAAATAAAAATAAATAAAAAATATTATTATAATTGTTAGCCGTATGACCAGCTGTGTGGCGAGTCTATTTTTATGTATTTTCTTATTATGACCAGCTGTGTAGCGGGTCTTTAAAAAAAAGAAAAGAAGAATGATCAGCTGTTTAGCGGGTCTATAAAAAAATATATATTATGATTGTTAGGGTTATGACCAGCTGTGTAGCGGGTCTTTTCTTTTTTTTTTCTTGCATGATTATGACCAGTTGTGTAGCGGGTCTTTTTTTTTTTTTTCTTGCATGATTATGACCAGCTGTGTAGCGGGTCTCTAAATTTTTTTTTTTTTTTTTTGATATGACCAGATGTGTAGCGAGTCTCTCTCTATCTCTTATTTTATGACCATCTGTGTAGCGGGTCAATTTTCTGTTTTGCTCGAGGACTAGCAAAATGTAAGTGTGGGGGAATTTGATAAGCACGAAAGTGCGACGCATTTTCACCCATAAATACATTAGCTGGGACTCATTTTATCACTAATAAACTTGTTTGTAGGTGTTTTTTGGGGAATACACATTTTTAGAAAAATCAGCTCGAAAAGTTGTTAAAGGCACCCAGGAGGGCATTTGTTATTCAGACTCTCACTGTTGGTTAAGGGGCACCTCAATTACTAAAGGGCACCTTATTTGCTATTCGGAACCTATTTCTATTCACACTCCGGATTCGTCTATGGGCACTTCATCTTCATCCTTTTCGAATCTGAAAATTGGCGGGAAAGAATGGCAGTGAAGAAACAGATTTAAGGCTCGAGTTTTGGAGGATTTTTAGAGAGACTTAATCGCTGAAACTTCTTGGGCGGACTTGTTTTGGCTTAACATGGATGGTATAATGATTTGAACCAACTTAATTGGGCTGAAAATCGTGTGGAGAGAAAATAGAGGATGAGCTTTTCACGGATTCTGTGGAACTTGTTCCCAATTTCTGTGTGGTTTCCGGTGTTTAGATTTTGTAGTTGCAGGAAATCCCACACTACACCCCTCACTATAATTCACTCAACTAATCCATTGGAAGGTGAACAACTATGAATGTTTATTGATTATTTTAGTTTCTCTCTCTTAATGACTTGCTTTTTAATTCAAAAGAATCCCCCTTACAACAGACTCATTCATCCCTTTATATAGGGTAATACACAGTGGATGACAGCTAGGCTGTCCATTATTTTCGGGAATGCCTCGCGAAGTATCGCAAATGTATAAGTATTCATACTCGCGACACTTCTTAACCTTCGCCAGGTTTCATATCTTCCTATCGTCATCCGTTGCGTCATTTATTTTAGTTCCCTGCGACTCCGCAATGCCGTCTGCTTATTATCTTCGCGAGTTTTATACGTTGCGATATAATGATCCTACATCTTGCCTCTTCTCATGTCTTCTCTGCGAAGGAGAGAATGTCATGAGAATCAATATTTTGAATTGCCGCAACTGCTTATCTTTACCTGTTTCAGTCCCGTACTTTCACACGGACTTTATTACAGATGTCTATTCTTCTATTCTTTTCTTGACACGTCTCTTTCAACCGTTTATTCTTGACCATTCACGTCCCTCTCGTATTAAATGCCTTCTGTTTTACCCGAGGATTTTTCTCTCTATATAGTTTTCATATCCTTCTTTTTTCCTCTTTCGCTTTCCTCTCCAACTTTTCTTTAACTCTCTCCTTCCGCAATTTGCGCTCATTACCGCAAATCTTCAATCTTTTCTCTTAATCTTCAATTCTTTATCCATTCCCATACTGACAATGGCTTCACTTAGTCGTATATACAAACCTCGTTTTAATGAAACTCAAAAGAAGTTGCAAGAGAAAGGTTTCACCCTATCTACTATTCCTGGTCAAGAATCTTCATCTATACTCACTGCAAAGCTGTTTTCTGATCATCAATGTGATGACTCAAAAATTATAATCTCACTAGGTCAACTCCTCGCAGACTTCCCATTCCTTTATATGATCCCGAGATACCACTCTTCTATGAAATCCTTTCCCATCCGAACTTCTCGCGAGTGTCTATCGCCTTTAGCGGCGATCGTATCCGCCTAATGCTTGAGTTCGCCAACCGTGGCGCTGGCAAAGGATCTTTATACCCTAACAAATGTCAAAGACCCCAAGTTCGTAAACTTAGAAATAGTCCCTGAAAAATACACTGTAGAGAACTTTTTTGAGAATTATGAAGTAATAAGCATGAGAAATAAGAAATCTTATTGGGCGCCTGCATTGAAAAGAAAAGATAATATCCCGAGGATAAATTACTTATGCAAGATATCGATTGGCACTCGGGCAACAATACTACTCCTCGCCACTCCAAAGATGAGAAATGGTGGGTTGTACCCTTGTTTTTAAGCGGACCTTTACATAAAGTGTTCGCATGTACTCCCCGCAAATCTCGCAAAACTATCATCCTTGGGAATTTAAATGGCCCGAGAAGGCAAAAGAGGTATGTCTTCAAATTTTTCTTTTGCAATCTCTTTCCTCTTGTACTTATTGAGTTTGTAAAATTTCCGATTGACAAATTGAGGAAAAGCTACAGGATAAATCCATTGGCAAGTACCACGGCAATACTTCGATCGCTACGGATGAAGTAAGAAATATCCTTTTTGTTACTTAACAATATTGTTGCATCTATTTCTTATCTTCATTTGTATGCGAAGGTTGACGCCGAGGAAATGGAAGCTATGAAGGTTAAAGGCAAGGGTAAAGCCAATGCTCGCAAGGATAAATCTTCGCTCCATCATCTAAGAAACGAAAAACTCAATCTTCCCTCATCTTAGTTCAAGTTCAATCTTCCGACGAGGATGATAATGATATGAATTCATCTTTCACAAAGGAGACTCAATCAGCCGATTCTCCTATGGAACAATTGTCCAAAGATCTTCTCGCATTCTTTTCATGAGTAGGAGATGCTCGCCTAACTTCTATATGCAAGGCTCTCGCCACCGTGTGTAATGCTACACTACTGGATGGAAATGACTCTTTCAATGGGGTTTCTAGATCTGTGTCCCCTAGTTTTTTAAATGCACTTAACTCGTTGGTATGTACGAACTCATATTTCCCTTCCGATTTCAATTTTTAACTTATATCTTAACAATCTTTTTATCTTCCTTCGCAGGTTGGAAAAACTTCTTTTGTAGTTGCCTCAGATCTTGAAAGGAGGTACAACATTCAATTGAAAAAGAATACTCAACTTTGCACAAAGATCAAAGAATTAGAAGTTGAATCTGCGAGATCTCGCGAAAAAATCCAGCAACTGGAGATCGAGTCTTCTACCCAAAAGAACAAAGTTACCACTTTTCAGAACGCTAATCAGCAACTTTATGGTATAAAATTTTTCTTCCCTTATTACTTTTATTTTATCGTTGCATGTTGTTACCGACTTATCACTTTTGCGTATATATATAACCTCTCCGAAGAAGCTATTCTTCTCCATTCATTTCCGAACCTATGGATAATGACATTCTTCTCGCTCATCTCAACAACTCTTTAAGTAGTTCATTTAACAAAGTTCATTCCCTTTCATTAAATGAACTCCAAACCAAATATCGCCTAGAAATTGAGCAGATCTAGTTTAAGTGCAGCCAACCAATTTAAACAAATGTACCTTGAGTCTCATAAGGAAACCAAAATTTTAAGGAAGAAAATTAGTGACCATATAGATTACAAAGATCGCATTGCTAACAATGGTGCAATGTGCATTAGCAACATTTCAAAAGTCCCTTCTCGAAGTACAAATTGAGCGAGATGAATTGCTTCGTGCCGAATTCCTTACTTAGTGAGCGAGAAGATCAAATTCGTTCACTCCTTGTTATAAATAATGATGATGAATTCGCTTGGGCTGCGAAAGTTTTAGATAAAGCCAGGAATAATTTAGGTGTTGATTGTAGGATCATTATATCGCGACGTACAAGACTCGCGAAGATAATAAACGACAGAGCTGCGAGGGAGTCGCAGGGAGTCAAAAGGAATGACACATTGGATGACGACAGGAAGATGTGAAATCTGGCGAGGGTTAAGAAGTGTCGCGAGTATGAATACTTGTACATTCGCGACACTTCGCGAGACATTCCCGAAAATAAAGGACAGCTTAGCTGTCATTCACTATGTATTACCCTATATAAAGGGGTGAGAAGTCTATTGTAGGGGGGATTTCTTTTGGATTGAAAACTAAGTCATTAGGAGAGAGAAACTGGGAGAGTGTTTTGTGATTCTTAAGTGTAATTTCATTTTCCTGTGTAATGACTTGAAGAAAATAATTGAATAACATTTTAATTGTACATCTTTCAATGGACTAGTTAAGCAAATTATAGTGAGGGGTGTAGTGTAGGATTTCCTGCAACTACATATTGGCGCTAGAAACAGGGAGTGAGAAAAGATAAGCATTGAGATTTGGAAAAATTTGAATCAGCAAGAAAGAAATTTGAGATAATTTTCAAAAAATTTACCAAGAGAAGAATGGTTAGAAGAAGAAATGTACTTGAACAACCAGTGAGAAGAAGTGGAAGACTTGCTGGAGAAAGGAGAAATGAAAGAGGAGAATCGTCAAGGATGAATATGAGGAATGATGAAGAGAATCATGTCCAAGCTTTAATTCCCCTGCAGGGCGAATGAAACTATGGATTACGATAGAGTAAGTGTGCACACTTGGAGGACGGATTCGTAGGATGATAGGGAAGAAGAGCAAAGAATTGGTAAACAAAGGAGAAGGAGGAGGAAATCAAGGAATGAATGGAGAAATGAGTCCAGAAATGAAGAGATTACAAAGATTAGAAACACCGAGGCAAACGATATGAAGAAAGGCGACTAGAGGCAGAGAGGAGCGAGCAAATTTGACAAGACATTAATCATGAATTAAGAATGGAAAATATGAGATTACAAAATAGAAGATCGAGAAGCACTGCGAGATCGAGTTCAAGATCAACTAGGGAAGAAAGAAGGAGAGTTTTATCAACAGAAAGTGCTGAGGTAGAAAACCAACATCACGAAAGAAGAGAGGAAATAGAAGATCGTTATAATCCACATCCCGAGAACTTCCAAGAGGAGCATAATGAGGAAAATCAAGGAGCTAGGCAATTTCAGGGGCCGAATGATCCAAATGCATCAAGGAAGAGTAATATTGCACGGAAGAGAAGCATTGAGATGGCAGCAAAGAGATCGAAGATGACATTGAGAGGCATTATGTGGAGCAAGCACGCTTAGCTCGCGAGAGGGAGAGAGTAAGAGCAATGGAAAATCAAGAAATGGAAGAAGCAATTCTACAGAATAATCACGACAACCGAGAAAGAAGGCGAGAACAAATCGTGTCAATAGAAATATTAACGAAGAATACGAAAGGATACAGAGGGAAGCTGAGAGACAGCCCAGAGGAGAGAACAACATATATAATGGTGTGTGAATTGACGAAAGCAGCGAAGGAGAAGGCCGCAGGGAAAGGAGAGGAGAAAATAATGAACAAGCAGGTCAAAACAGACATGAGCGTAGGAGGAGAGAAGCAAGGCTAAAAAGACCAGCAGAATCAAATCCTGAGGCGAATGAACAAATCTTGAAAGAACTAGCAGAAATGAGAGAATTGTTGAATAGTAGAAAGGAAGGAGGAAGAAGACAATTAGATGAAGCCATCGCAGAGCCGCAAGAACCCTTTCTCACTAGAAGTACAAATGGGAGGAATACCTCCTAAATGCAATTTGCCCTCATTAACCAACATTTTTGATGGGACAACCTGTGCGATACAACACATCAAGGCTTATATGAGGTGTATGTTGCAATGGGAGAATCATGATGCCATATTGTGCAAATATTTTGCATCAAGCTTAGTGGGAGAAGCACTGAAATGGTTTGAAGGATTACCCAGAAACACAATTTCGTCATTTACTCATTTACAAGCTACTTTCTTGGGAGCATATATAAGCAACAATTCTTCGCGACTGTGAATTGAGGATGTATTTGGACTAAAGCAAAGAATTGGCGAGAGTTTAAGACATTTGACAATGAGATGGAGGACAATGTGCAAATAAATGGCCGGAAGGGTAGAAGAAAGATATCTCATTTTATCATTTGTAAACGCTCCGTTCGTGACTAGTCTCATTATACATTCGATTTTTAAATTAAAAATACAATTACAATGGTCAGAGTCATGAGAACTCCATGAAGAATATATCGCTTTAGAAGAAAGACAAAATGAAATGGAATCTTACCCAGCCAAATACAAGTTCGAATGTCAGAATGCAAGTATGTTACCGAAATTCTTGAACACAGTGGCGAGCACATCGCAGGGGCAACCAGAAAAGAGAGTTGATGATGGACAGCAGAAAATAGTGGCAATGGGGATCCGCGATCAAGAGGAGTTTGAGAGAGAAAGGAACTACAACAATCGCAGCAACAATAATAAGATCCAGAGATTAGATCAAATGCAAGAAACTTATGGAGGACGAAGGCAGAATAATCATGGTGGGCCGAGAAATCGCAGAGTGGTATGGGAAGAGATAAGGATGCCACCACTAAATGCTAGTGTAGAAAAGATTTGGGAAGCTATACTGTAATGGAAGATGTACAAAGACCATGGAATGCAGGAGTGAACCACCACCAGGACAGGAGTCATGAATATTGTTCTTACCACCGCTTTCATGGACATTCAAAAAATGATTGTAGAAACATAAAGAGAATCATTCTTAGAATGATTGATCAGGGGAAATTGAATCATTTTCTAAAAGATGAAGAAAAAGGAAAGAAAGTATTAACAGCATCACCATCAGAAATGCAAGGAACAACTTTCAAGAAAGGGAAAAGAGGCATTTGTAATAAGTGGGAACAAAAGCCAAAAATCTATTTTGCAATTCTATTGTTCATTCATATCGTACAATCGAAGATTTTCACGACAATGTGCTCAGAGAGTCTTCGCGAGGGATGCAAATGATAAAGAAGTAATGAATTTAAGCAGAACGTCGCAATGGAAAGCATGGCGCTTCTGATTATTACTTTTCTCGCAGATGAAGTACCCAAAGGAAGAGAAGTACATGACACCACCGGGTGGTAAAGCCGGACCTTAATCCAAAACCAAATTGATGGAGAAGATGATGAAGCGTAAAGTTGTTGGGCGACCAACAGATCCTAATCGACACCTAAGTTCGGTGAATATCCTTTCTACCATACGTATAAGACTATGGGAGGAGAAGATGAAGACTTGATCCCCTCAACATACAAAATATACGGTTTTAATGGCACAAAGAAACAAAAACCAAAAGGAGAGGTTCGCATGAGAATACCTTTACAAGGATTGTCAGCCAGTATTTTATTCTGTGTGGTTGACGTGGACTCGCCCTATAATGCATTAATTGGGCGACCATGGCTTCATGAAATCTTGGGAGTGGCGTCAACATATCATCAATGTATAAAGTTCCCACATCCAAATGGTATTGGAATCATAAGAGGAGATTGGGAGGAAGGACAAATAAATGTTATGAGGTTGACGTAGAAAGTCACAAGAAAGAAATGCTAAAAGCAAAGGTTGGAAATGAATGTGAAAGATGAACAGAAAAGAGAAGTTGATGGTGGATGTTATAGAGATAAGAAATGAAGAAGCGTCGCGAGATGACGCAAGTGAATGCATGAAAGTAGATGAATGTTATGAGGGGAAAGAGTCATTTAAGGATTGGGATGATGAAGAGGCAAGGAGTGCAATGAACAAAAGGCATAAGAAGTAAATAATCAACAAAAGATATATCAAAGGCAATGTAAAGAAGAATCAAGCTCATGAGACTTTCTGAAACAAAAGGAAATGTGCGAGAATCTAAAATAAATGTCAAGAAGCAACATAAGGGGAAATTTTGCGAGGACTCCGCAATGTCAAGAAGCAATTAAATATGAATGACTGAATGATTGAAATAACTAAATGATGAATATCAAGAAGCAATTAAATATGAATGATTGAATGATTGAAGCAACAAAATGATTGAATGAATGAATGAATGGGACGAACCTTTATGGCGTACACCCTAGTTCGCGAATAACATTTCGTAAGAGGCAAATGTAAGACCTAAAGTGCGTCATATAAGGGGGTATCTCTTAACATGGCTCAGGGAAAAGGTTACACCGCCCGGAACCCGAGTCATGCAGATTTGGGGCCCATGAAAGCCTATCCTAAGAGGTACCTTGGATTCCCAACTATATATGTAGGTTATACCGGTTGCGCGACCGAGGGTCTCTTCCAAGGAGTCGATATGATCAAGGCGCCGAGGTACACTGTTGAGTCAAGAGTGCGGGGAGCATGGAACTTCCTTACCACTCTTGACAAGTCTTGGCGCATGCCGCACTCGCCCCAAGAAAACTCCACTTAGGGTGCAGCCTTGTAACCATAAACTCTATAGGTATAAGGGATAAGAGGTCACGAAAACAACCGGCTGTTGTTAAGACCGGATGGGAGGAGCTAGCCTTGTATGGCCGATGTACGCCTCCTTGAAGGGGCAAATCAGGAGATGATAAGGGCGATACCCTCCATTAGGGAGAGTGTCAAAACAGACGCAAATGTCATGAGGCTCTGTTTTCGCAAGGAAACTTAGGCTTGTCATATTTGTGCAATGATCCTGCAGAGGCAATAATACTAACGCGAGGGTAAGATGAGATCAATGGGTCCTTACATGAAAGTGTAAAGACGTCCTGCGATTTCGTCGCAAGACGACAATGTCATGGGGCTTTATTTTCGCAAGAAAATTTAGGCCTGTCATATTGTTGCAAACAAAATATCCTGAAGAGGCAAAAATACTTGAAAAATGATAAGGCAAGGTCAATGGGAATTTACATGCAAGTGTAAAGACGTCCTGCGACCTTGTCGCAGAAAAGGGTGGCAGAGCAAGACCTTTAACTAGGAAGGTCGCGCTTAGAAGACCACCAAAAATGATAAGGTGAGATCAATAGATTACTTCATTTATGAAGATATCTTGCGATCTCATCGCGATGATAAATTTCAAAATGATAAGTGCGAACTTCAGAGGTTTCATTCTACAATAATAATTGAACAAAAATCTTTCATATGAAGATAAATAACAGAGGCAAGTATGGGAATGAAAAAGATGAAATAGATGAAATATTGTTATTCATCTTCTAATGAAAGAGCCATACATCAATAACGTTAGCCAATTATATTACAAAGAAGAAGTGCCAAGAAAAGGAAAGGAAGATCGATAATCCAAGAAATTTACAATAAAGAGATGCAGAAATGTATAGATATTACAGACAATGAAAGAAACAAAAGGAATTACTTCTTTGGTGATTCTTCTTCTTTATCTGATTCCTCAGTTCTATTATTCTCTTCGCCAGCTTCTCCTTCTTCGCTGGTCTCACTATCAGAAACGTCTGAGACAGGCAAATTCTCAGGAATTTCTTCAGAAAGCCAAGGATATAAGGAAAGAGGGATTTTGTGATCATTACAAACATACTCCATGGCTTCATTGCGAAAACGAACGGCATCATTATTGAAATTCGCCACTGTAGTTTGAAATTTCTTCTTCAATTTGGAATATCCGTTTTCCCGAAGATTGAGGTTATTTGCGAGTTGTGCTTTCTCGAATTCAAGTTCTTCAATTCTTGCTTGAAATCTTTTTTCGGATTCTACAAATAAATAATGATAAGTTAACAATTTGACAGTCATACTACAGAGATAAGAAACAGCAAGGTATAATAAATAACCTTCTCTGTCAGATATCATATCCTTGATCAAGGAAGTATGTTCGGCATGAAGACTAACATCAACACCTAAGTTATTCCTCAAAGTTATCTAAGACTTTCGCAGCCCAAATAATTCATCATCATTATTTATGATAAGTAGCGAATCTAACTTGATTCTCTCGCTCACTAAGTAAGGAATTCTGACGAAGCAATTCATCTCGCTCCATTTGTACTTCGAGAAGGGACTTTTGAAATGTTGCTAATGCCTGAGCACCGTTATTAGCAATGCGATCTTTGTCATCTATGTGGTCACTAATTTTCTTCCTTAAAATCTTGGTTTCCTCGCGAGACTCGAGGTACATTTGTTTAAACTGGTTGGCTGCATTTAAACTAGATCTATGCTCAATTACTAAGAGACGATATTTGGTTTGGAGTTCGTTTAATGAAAGGGAATTAATTTTGCTCGACAAACTACTTAAAGAGTTGTTGAGATGAGCAAGAAGAATGTCATTATCCATGGGCTCAGGAAATGAATGGAGAAGAATAGCTTCTTCGAAAGGTTATATATATCTCAAAGTGATAAGTCGTGTAATAAATGTGGAACCGATAAACCAAATAATAAGAGAAGAAAAATTATATACCATAAAGTTGCTGATTAGCATTCTGAAGAGTGGTAACTTTGTCCTTCTGGGCAGAAAGTTCAGTCTCCAATTGTTGAATTTTCTCGCGAGAACTCGCAGACTCGACTTCTAATTCTTTGATCTTTGTACAAGATTGGACGTTCTTTTTCAATTGAATGTTATACGTCCTTTCAAGATCTGAGGCAACTACAAAAGAAGTTCTTCCAGCCTGCGAGGGAAGATAAAAAGGTTGTTAATATATAAACTAAAATTAGAAATTGAAAGAGAAATATGAGTTCATACATACCAGTGAATTAAGTGCATTTAAAAAGCTAGGAGATACAGATCTAGAAACCCCATTGAAAGAATCATTGCCATCCAAAGAATGTAGCATTGACACTTTAGCGAGAGTCTCGTATACATGTAAGTTAGGTGAGTATCTCCTATTCCTTGAGAGAATCCGAGAAGATGTTTGAACAGCTGGTTCATAGGAGAATTGGATGATTGAGATTCTTTTTGGAAAGATAAATTCATATCATCATCATCATCGTCGGAAGATCCGGAATTTGAGCTAGGTTGAGAGGAAGATTGGGTTTTTCGTTTCTTAGATGATGGAGCAGAAGACTTATCCTTGCGAGCATTAGCTTTAGCTTTGGATTTAACCTTCGCAAGTTCCGTTTCTTCGGCGTCAACCTTCGCATACAAATGAAAATAAGAAATAGAGACAAAAATATTGTTAAGTAACAAAAGGGATATTTCTTACTTCATCCGTAAGCGATCGAAGTATTGCCAGGGTACTTGCTAATGGATTTATCTTGAAGCTTTTCCTCAGCTTGTCAATCTGGAAATTGTACAATTTCAATGAGTACAGAAGGAAGGAGAGATTACAAAAGCAAAATTTGAAAACATACCTCTTTTGCCTTCTCGGGCCATTTAAATTCCCAAGGATGGTATCCTGCGAGATTTTCGGGAAGTACATGCGAACCGGCTATGTAAGATCCGCTTAAAAACAAGGGTACAACCCACCACTTCTCATCTTTGGATTGGCGAGGAGTAGTATTATTGCCCGAATGCCATTCTATATCATGCATGAGTAATTTATCTTCTGGGACATTATCTTTCTTCTCACCGAATACCCCAAAATGAGACTTCTTATTTCTCATACCTATTACTTCATAATTCTCAAAAAGTTCTCTCATAGATATTTTTCAGAATTATTTCTAAGTCCTTGCAATCGGGGTGTCTGACACTGTTAGAGTATAAAGATCCTTTACCAGCGCCACGGTTGGCGAACTCAAGCATTAGGCGAATACACCGCCGCTCAACTGATAGACACTTTCTCGAGAAGCTTGGATGGGGAAGAATTTCATAAAAGAGTGGCATTTCAGATCATATAAAGGAATGGGAAGTCCTGTGAGGAGTTGACCAAGCGAGACTATAATTCTCCGATCATCACATTGATGATCGTAAAATAGTTTTGGCAAAGAAGAATAGATGAAGGTTCTTGATTAGGAATAGTAGTTAGAGTGAAACCCTTATCTTGCAACTTCTTTTGAATCTCAATAAAACGAGGTTTATACATACGACTAAGTGAAGCCATTATCAATATGAGAATGGATGAAGAATCGAAGATTGGAAGAAAAGATTGAAGATTTACAGTAATAGGAGCGCAAATCGCGGAAGGAGAAAGTTAAAGAAAAATTGCAGAGGGAAAACGAAAGAGAAAAGGAGAGAGATATGAAAATTATATATAGTGAGAAAATCCTCTGGAAAACGAGAGCATTTAATGCGAGAGGGGACGTGAATGGTCAAGAATAGACGGTTGAAAGAGACGTGTCAGGAATAGAATGGAAGAGTAGACATCTGTAATAAAGTCCGTGTGAAAATACGAGGTTGAAATAGGTATGGATAAGCAGTTGCGACAATTCAAGGGGACATAAATTCTCATGATTCATCACCCTTTTTAACTTGCGAGATGAGCTCGCGAAATTTATCACTTACCATAACCCCTGAGGCAAAAAATGATATTTTATACATAATTTTCAAAGCTTGGAACTTCGCCAAAGAATAGAGGCAAGTACGTACTTTTCAAGAAAAGTATTCTTTCGCTCGTTCCTTCACCAACAAAGATCAAAATTATTACAACAACAAATTTTTCCTTTAAAATCGCTCTTCAAGCAACTTTCAAGGAAAAAGAGGCAAGATGTAGGATCATTATATCGCGACGTACAAGACTCGCGAAGATAATAAACGACAGAGCTGCGAGGGAGTCGCAGGGAGTCAAAAGGAATGACACATTGGATGACGACAGGAGATGTGAAATCAAGCGAGGTTAAGAAGTGTCGCGAGTATGAATACTTGTATATTCGCGACACTTCGCGAGACATTCCCGAAAATAAAGGACAGCTTAGCTGTCATTCACTATGTATTACCCTATATAAAGGGGTGAGAAGTCTATTGTAGGGGGGGATTTCTTTTGGATTGAAAACTAAGTCATTAGGAGAGAGAAACTGGGAGAGTGTTTTGTGATTCTTAAGTGTAATTTCATTTTCCTGTGTAATGACTTGAAGAAAATAATTGAATAACATTTTAATTGTACATCTTTCAATGGACTAGTTAAGCAAATTATAGTGAGGGGTGTAGTGTAGGATTTCCTGCAACTACATTGATGTTAGTCTTCGTGCCGAGCATACTTCCTTGGTTAAAGATATGATATCTGACAGAGAAGGTTATTTATTATACCTTGCTGTTTCTTATCTCTGTAGTACTGCTGTCAAGTTGTTAACTTATTGTTGCTTATTTGCAGAATCCGAAAAAAGATTTCAAGCAAGAATTGGAGAACTTGAATCAAAAAGAACAACTCGCAAAGAATCTCTCCTTCGCGAAATAGATATTCCGTGTTGAAGAAGCAATTTCAAACTACAGTATCAAATTTTAATAATGATGCTGTTTGTTTTCGCAACCAAGCCATGGAATTTGTTTGTAATAATCACAACATCCCTCTTAGTTCGTATCCTTTTCTTGCTGAAGAAATTCCTGAAAATTTGCCTGTCTCAGACGTTTCTGATAGCAAAGTCAGCGAAGAAGAAAAATCTAGCGACGAGAACGATACAATTGAAGAATCAGATAAGGAAGAAGGATCAAGAAAGAAATAATCTCTTTTGTTTCTTTCAAGTCCCGTGAACATCCGTACATATGTATCTTCTTTTCTCAGAACTCTTTATCGTAAACTTTTTGGATAATCAGACGTGAATTCCATCTTTATTTCCCTTTCTTTGCATGTATTGATCTAGCAGTTCTTCCTTGTAAATACAACTGGCTAGCATTATAAATGTATGACCCTGTCATATGAAGATGAATAACAATGTTTTATCCTTTCCATTCCCATACTTGCTGTCATATGAAGATGAATAACAATGTTTTATCCTTTCCATTCCCATACTTGCCTCTGTTATTTATCTTCAAATGAAAGATTTTATTTAGTTATCAGTGAAGGATAGATCTTCCACATCATTTTTTTTTTTTTGGAACGCAACCCATTGATGTTGAAGTTTATCATTACATGACGAGGTCGTTGTGTATCTCCATAAATAAAGAAACCTACTTTTATCGCCTTATCATTTTTGTGGTCTTCTAAGTAAGACCTTCCTAGTTAAAGGTCTTACTTTGCCACTCCTTATTGCGACAAGATCGCAGACGTCTTACACTTGCATGTAAAAACCCATTGACCTTGCCTTATCATATTACAAGTATTTTTGCCTCTCTTCAGGATGTTTTGCTTGCGACAATATGACAGGTTTAAATTCTCTTGCGAGAATATAATCCCATGACATTGGCGTCTTTGCGACGAAATCGCAGGACATCCATACACTTTCGTGTAAAGACCCATTGATCTCGTCTTACCCTCGCGTTAGTATTGTTGCCTCTTCAGGATCATTGCACAAATATGACGAGCCTGAGTTTCCTTGCGAAAACAGAGCCTCATGACATTTGCGTCTTTGGCACTTATCAGCTCCCTAATGGAGGGTGCCGCCCTTATCATCTCCCCGGTTGCCCCTTCAAGGAGGCATACATCGCCATACAAGGCTAGCTCCTCCCATCCTGGTCTTAACAACAACCAGTTGTTTTGAGCCTCTTATCCCTTATACCTATAGGGTTTATGGTTACAAGGCTCGCACCCTAAGTGGAGTTTTCTTCTGCCGAGTGCAAAGATGTGCCAAGACTTGTCAAGAGTGGTAAGGAAGTTCCATGCTCCACGCACTCTTGACTCAACCGTACCTCGGCGCCTTGATCATACGCTTCACTCATGGAAGAGACCTGGGTCGCCCAACCAGGGTATAACCTTATATATATAGTTGGGAATCCAAGGTACCTCTTCCTGATAGGCTTTTATGGGCCCAAAATCTACATGACCCAGGTTCCGGAGCTGTAACCTTTTCCCCGAGCCATGTCGAGAGATACCCCTTATATGACGACTTTAGGTCTTACATTTTCCTCTTACGAAATATCATTCGCGAACTAGGGTGTACGCCATAAAGGTTCATCCCATTCATTTACTCATTCATTGTTGTTAAATCATTCAATCATTCATATTTAATTGCTTTTTGATATTTAGTTTGCGAAGCCATCGCACAATTCTGTTTCATTTGTTGTATTTCCATTTTTCTCTCAGATTCTCGTACATTCTTGTTTGCGAAATTCTCGCGCATCATTTCTTCTTTCTCTTGCCTTTGATATATCTTTTGTTGATTATTTACTTCTTATGCCTTTTGTTCATTGCACTCTTTGCCTCTTCGTCATCCCAATCCTTGAAGGACTCCTTTCCATCATAACATTCGCCTACCTTCATGCATTCACTTGCGACACTTCGCGATGTATCTTCATTTCTTATCTCTATAATATCCACCATCAACTTCTCTTTTCTCTATTCATCTTTCATATTCTGTTTCCAACCCTTCCTTTTAGCATTTCTTTCCTCGCAGCTCTCTACATCAACCTCGTAACATTTTTGTCCCTCCATCCAATCTCCCTTTATAATTCCAATACCATTTGGATGGGGAAACTTTATACATTGATGGTATGTTGATGCTACTCCCAAGATTGCATGCAGCCATGGCCGCCCAATCAATGCATTATAAGGAGACTCCACATCAACCACACAGAATAAAATAGCAGTTGATAATCCTTGTAAAGGTATTCTCATGTGAACCTCTCCTTTAGGCTTGTTCGCCGTGCCGTTAAAACCGTATATTTTGTATGTCGAGGGGATCAAATTCTCATCTTCTCCTCCCATAGTCTTATAAGTATGGTAGAAAAGAATATTCACCGAACTTCCGGTATCGATTAGGATTATATTGATCGCCCAGCAATCTTCTGCTTCATCATCTTCTCCATCAATTGGTTTTGGATTAATTTCCAGTTTTACCACCAGCGGGCTATCATGTACTTCTCTTCCTTTGGGTACTTCATCTGCAGAGAAAGAAATAATCTGCAGCTGCCACTCTTTCAACTGCGACGTTCTCGCCAGGTTCATTACTTCTTTATCATCAGCATCCCTCGCAAAAACTCTATTGAGCACGTTATCATGAAAATCTTCAATTGTACGATATGAATGAACGATAGAGTTGCAAAATAGATTTTTGGCCTTTGCTCCAACTTCAATTACAAATGCTTCTTTTCCCTTTTTTGAGACTGTTCTATGCATTTCTGATGGTGATGGCGTTGGTAATTTCTGTCCTTTCTCCTCATCTTTTAGAAAATGATTCAACTTCCCTTGATCAATCATTCTGAGAAAGATTCTCTTTATGTTTCTGCAGTCATTTGTTAGATGTCCATGCAAGCGGTGGTAAGAACAAAACTCATGACTTCTGTCACCCGGTGGTGGTTCACTCCCCGCATTCCATGGTGCTGGTATGTCCTCCATTACAAGTATAGCTTCCTAAATTTTTTCCACACTAGCATTTAATGGTGGCATTTTGATCTCTTCCCATACTACTCTGCGATTTCTATGCCCTCCATGATTATTTTGCCTTCGTCCTCCATAAGTTTCTTGCATATGATCTAATATCTGAATTTTATTATTGTTGCCGCGATTATAGTAGTTCCTTTCTCTCTCAAACTCCCCTTGATCACGGCTCCCCATAGCTACTATTTTCTCATTGTCCATCATCAACTCTCTTTTTCTGGTTGCCCTTGCGGGCGTGCTCACCACCGTGTTTAAAAATTTTGGTAACAAGTTTGCATTCGCAGATTCGAACTTGTATTCTAACGGTAAGATTCCATTTTATTTTGTCTTTCTTCTAAGGCAATATATTCTTCCTGAGTTCTCGCAGTTAAACATCGTAATCGTATTTTTAATTCTAAAAATCAATGTATAATAAACTCGGTTTAACGAGCGTTTACAAATGATAAAATGAGATATCTTTCTTCACCCTTCCAAATTTATTTCACGCATTATTGTCCTCCATCTCATTGTCAAATGTCTCAAGCTCTCGCCAATTCTTTGTTTTAGTCCGAATACATCCTCAATTCCTGGTCGCGAGGAGTTGTTACTTATATACGCTCCCAGGAATGTAGCTTGTAAATGGTTGAATGAAGAGATTGTGTTTCTGGGTAAAGCTTCAAACCATTTCAGTGCTTCTCCCATTAAGCTTGATGCAAAGTATTTGCACAATATGGCATCATGATTCTCCCATTGCAACATACATCTCATATAAGCCTTGATGTGTTGTATTGCGCAGGTTGTTCCATCAAAAATGTTGGTTAATGCAGGCAGATTGCATTTAGGAGGTATTCCTCCCATTTGTACTTCTAGTGTGAAGGGATTCTTCGCAGCTTCTGCGATGGCTTCATCCAATTGTCTTCTTCCTCCTTCCCTTCTATTATTCAACAATTCTCTCATTTCTCGCCAGCTTCTTTCAAGATTTGCTCATTTGCCTCGAATTTGATTCTGTAGGTCTTTTTTAACTCTGCTTCTCTCCTCCGCGCTCATGCCTGCTTTTGACTTTCTTGTTCGTTATTTTCTTCTCTCCTTTCCCTCGCGACTTTCTCCTTCATCTCTTTCACCAATTCGCACACCATTATATCTATTATTCTCCCTTCTGGGCTGTCTATCGCCTCCTCTCCGTATCCTTTCGTATTCTTCATTAATATTTCTATTGACACGATTTTGTTCTCGCCTCTTTCTCAAGTTGTCGTGATTATTCCGTTTCGGATTGCTTCTTCCGCTTCTTGATTTTCCACTTCTGCTCTTACTCTCTCCCTCTCGCGAGCTAAGCGTGCTTGTTCAACATAATGTCTCTCAATGTCATCCTCGATCTCTTTCTGCCTTCTCAATGCTTCTCTCCCATGCAATATTACTCTTCCTTCAGTGGCTGAATTATTCGGCCCCTGAAATCGCCTATTTCCTTGATTTTCCCCATTCTGCTCATCTTGGAAATTCTCGGATGGGGAATATAACGATCTTCCGCTTCCTCTCTTCTTTCGTGATGTTCGAGCTTGATTTTGTGTTTCTCGTTGATTTTCTACTTCGGTATTTTCCGTTGGTAAAAACTCTCCTTCTTTCTTCCCTAGTCGATCTTGAACTCGATCTCGCAGTGCTTCTTGATCTTCTATTTTGCAATCTCACATTTTCCATCCTTAATTCATGATTCTCGTCTTGTCAAATTCGCTCGCTCCTCCGCCTCTAGTCGTCTCTCTTCATGTATTGTCTGTCTCAATGTTTCTAATGCTGCGATTTCTTCATTTCCTGGATTCATTTCCCCATTCATTCCTTGTCCATTGTTCACCAACTGCTGCTCTTCTTCCCTTTCATCCTCAGAATCTGACCTCCAAGTGTGCACACTTACTCTATCGTAATCCACAGTTGCATTTGCTATCGGGGGAATTAAAGGTTGAACGTGATTCTCTTCATCATTCCTCATGTTCATCCTTGACGATTCTCCCCGTTTCGTTTCTCCTTTCTCCAAAGAAGTCTTCCACTTCTTCTCACTGGTTGTTCAAGTACATTTCTTCTTCTATCCATTTCTCTCTTAGTAAACTTTTGAAAATTATCTCAAATTTCTTTCCTGCTAATTCAAATTCTTCCAAATCTCTATGTCAATCTTTTCTCAGTCCCTGTTTCTAGCGCCAATATGTAGTTGCAGGAAATCCCACACTACACCCCTCACTATAATTCACTCAACTAACCCATTGGAAGGTGAACAACTATGAATGTTTATTGATTATTTTCTTGAAATGTCTACACAAGAAATAGAATTACACTTAAGAAATTACAAACACTCTTTTAGTTTCTCTCTCTTAATGACTTGCTTTTTAATTCAAAAGAATCCCCCTTACAACAGACTCATTCATCCCTTTATATAGGGTAATACACAAAGGATGACAAATAGGCATCCATTATTTTCGGGAATGCCTCGCGAAGTATCGCAAATGTATAAGTATTCATACTCGCGACACTTCTTAACCTTCGCCAGGTTTCATATCTTCCTATCGTCATCCGTTGCGTCATTTATTTTAGTTCCCTACGACTCCCTCGCAATGCTGTAGTTTATTATCTTCGCGAGTTTTGTACGTTGCGATATAATGATCCTACAGATTTTGTTTGACTCGATCAAGAGAAGTGCATAAACGTGTTGGAGAGATTCAAGCTGGAGAATACCACGTGAAGAAGCTAAATCAGGGAAGAAGGTTTTTACGGGATAAATACTCGAGATTCTGGCGTTGGATTTGGGAGATATTCTGTGAGATATTCTCCCAGTTTAGGATCTGTATCATCCTGTTTGACCGAAACAGGGATGGTAAGTATCTTGGTTACGTTAAAAAAGGGAAGCCACAACTTTGGAAGAAAATCAGGGTGCATGAGAATTCTATCAATCTTACAGCTTCTCCAATAGCATGTGTGTGGAGATAAATGTCAAAATCCACCTAGGATGCACATCATTTTCTCTAAAATCATTCTCCAACCCGGATGTCATAAATCAATGTATGCATGACTTTAGGTAGAAAATGTCAAGGGGAATGTCTAGTTTCCCACATTCCCATTGACATTGTCTACCATCCTAGTCAGCTTTTTTAAATTAAAAATATATTTTATTTACTAAATTAATTTTAATACAATAAATATTCATTTTTAGATCTAATAGAATCTTAAAATTACTAAACATAAAATTTGCATTTAATAAGAAAATGATCACAAACGACACTATTAGAGATGAATAACTTTATTCACCTAAACTTAAGGAAAATTTGGAATAAATATGTCTTGTTTGTGTTGCCACATAGGAAATACATTCAACAACCATTGGATAAGCTCTTACACGAGATTTGTGCAGTGATGTGTGACTATATGGAGTTGGTTTCGATATGGAAGGTTTTGGGAACGTGATTGGAGTGATTGAAGGCAATTTGAAGTATTAAAGAGAGAATTATTTGGAGTTATGGGGAAAGATGCAAAACTTTTGAAGAAGGAAAAAAATAATACCGAGACTTGAAGTATTAAAGAGAGAATTATTTGGAGTTATGGGGGAAGATGCTTGGTCCTACGAGTATTTATAAGGTCTTTGAGGAAGTCTAAACATTCTCAATTATACAACTCAATGAAGGGGATATGGAGAGTTAGGGGAAAGAGGAAACAGAAAAAGCGTAGAACAGAAAGGAGGAATGAAGTTGCATGAGAGCTTGGATCTGTCAATGCAAGGAGAACAAGGAATGAATGGAGAAATGAACCCAGCCATTTGAAGGAGAGAACGAAGAACATAAGACGCCTGAATAAACGCTGCTCATCAACAAAGACAACGACAAAGACTAAGACATTGTATTTGCTACAAGATCAAGTGATGCTCGTGGCATTTTCCATTTATCGTTCTTTTGTATAATGGCATTCATTGCAACACCTTTGTACCATTGCAAATCTCTGTTTTCTACTATTTTTCCAATAAAACACCATTTGAGCTATGAGTTATCTTTTTGAGTGTGTTTTCATCATGAGAAACTAGACCCCTACACTGGGGCGACGGAGGAAGCCGAACTTCATACATGGGTGAATTTATTTTATTTTCTGTATGACTATTGCATTAATTAAAATAGAATTATGATTTGAAAAAATTAGTTATCATTTTATTAGATGGGTCATGCTTACGATTTATAAATAATATTTGGAGAATTTACCTTGGAAAAAAATAAGAGTCCATGTTGTTTTATTTATTGAGCGATAATTGCTGAAGAATAAATAATTGAACCTATTGATATGAATTCGGTGAAATCCTAGGCCCAGTAAATCTCTCTTTTGTCATTTTCATTCAACCTTTAAATTTAATCTTCACAAGTCTTAGGGTTTGAATCCTTAATACTACAACAACTTTAAAAATCCTATCAATTAACCACAAGGAAAATGATCAATTCAATTGGCCATGCTCAACATAAGAGAACTTATGGAGCAACACAGTACATACACAAAGATGTAGATCAGGGAAATACCAATAATGCAGAATAATCAAAGATTCATTCTATTTTTCATCACTATTTTCACAATGACTTATAATAGACTTAATATTTGTAAACAAAATTTCATCCTTTCTTCCATCAAATAATGACATAAAAGGCTTAACTTTTGTAGTCAAAAGTTCATTCTATCTTTTATCAATACTTTCATAGTGACATATAATAGAGATAACTTTTGAACAAGTATGGGATACTCAAGGTTCACGGACGTAAACAACATATCCCATAACAATTTGCAATATATAAAATCATAAAGATTAATACTGCAAAAATCATCTTCCAAATAAACTTTAGAATTTAAATAAATAAATCTAAAAGCATTGCAAGATGAAAACGTTGGCAATAGCTATGTGTACTCACAATAATGGCTATTACAAACCCTAGATATCCTTTTCAAAACAAAAAAATAAATTCTCATAATAAGTTTCCTAGACCTTGAATCAAAAGTAGCTCTAAAAACAAAGACCGATAAATCACGAAAATGTAGTCATCATTTTCATCATCATAGACCATAAGAGTGGCTTGAATCTTATCCATGTCATCCTTGATTTATGGAAACTTAGTAGCAATCACAAGTAATTGTTCTTGCACACATATTACCTTGGCACTAATCTTACAAACACCTTTGAGAATTTGATGAAGAAGATTCATGGAAGAGGAATCACATGAAACATCAAGGGTGTTACATCTTTGTCTTTTGCAAGCATTCTCCTTCATACGTTTGAAAGTATATGAACGAACAAGCTTGGGAGTTCCAATGGAGTTGCCAATCGGATCTATAGAGAATGTGCGACAAATTCGCTCAATCAAGGAAGGGTAGCCTAACTTCTTGTTGGAAGACGTCATCGACAACATTTGATATATGATAAACCCATAAATGTCGAGACTTTGAGTTTCCAACACAAGGAAATAGACCAACTTCGCAAACTCACGGTTCCAACAAGAATTCTCAATCGTGGAGGGACAAAGATTAGATATACAAAGTTTACCAAAGGACATCATGGAGAGACTTAGATTATTAGTAGGAAATTTTCCCTCATTCCTAACAAAACTCTTACCACAGAGACCAATAGAAATGGTTTCATAAGAAGGTCTTTCAGGACTAAGTCTTGGAAAGCGAAAAATCCCTAAGGGAATTTGAGTAATCCTTGAAATCAACTCTCTATTTACATGAATCCTTTGTCTATTTATCATGGTCTTAAATTCCATGTCATCATAATTAACATCATAGATGTTAGCATAGAAGATTCTTGTAAGAGTGCCAAAACCTTCACCAAGACCATCAAAGATATTTTCCAAGATTGAATTTTTCAAAACATATCAAATCCTCTTTATGCCCACTAGTAAAATCCAACTTCTTTTCTAGAATAAACCCATTAGATGAAATCCTTTCAAAAACCTTCCCACAAGAATCATCGACAAATCTAATTCTAATGGAACTTTGATCTATTGGTAAGTTCATGCTAGAAGAAGATGAAGAACCCACGGTTTTTGAACCCTCTTTTGAAACCTTGAAATTCTTCATGAGATCTAGAAATTAAGAGCTTAGAGGAAGAAAAAAAAACTTACTTGATATGTTCCTTGAAAACCCATTTTCACTTTTTGATCTCCAAGGATGATTAATGGAGAAAACACATGAACCCTAGAGCGTTCACGTACGCGGACAAGATGGGAGGAAGAGGAAGGTACAGGTACCACTCCTTTTATATACCCAAGGATGGGCTTGGACCCGTTTCTGAACCGCGACCCACTAAAGGAATGTAGGATTTTTTTTTTTTTTTTTAGGTTATCAACCACCAAGGTTATGAAACTCGCGAAATCCCACAAACTTGCGAAAAGGCGGTGCAGTAGAAAGCTATTTCACAATTATCCTGAGGAGGATAAAAAATTAACCCAAGTACAAACAAATCAAACCGTTCCTTTCCCCATCTCAAGATATATACAAATGTGGTAGTGCCAAACAAGTTACCAAGTGGCAAGATGTGCAGAGAGACCCTCATGCACTATTTCCGGTTGATATCTATGAACAGTACCAGTGAAATAATCATACTAATGATGATAATCAGGGATAACAGAGCTTTCTAACTTCTTTTTCATATGACCAGAAAGGAGATTTTTCCGATAACTTGAACATGTGTCAAAAACACTAGAACCCATTTTATTGGACCTACTTGTGTTGACAACATGTTTAGTTCGTACATTATGATGTACAAAACTTTTATCAGAGCGATTCTTATTCTTAATCGAATTAAGATTTTCTAAGAATCTAGAAACGTTTTCAAATGCTCTAAATAGATCTTTGTCAATTGATCCATCACGATAGTATTCCTCAAAAAGATTAAGAGTTAATCTAGTGAGATTACATAACTTTGAGCGTAAAGAACGTTTTCTCGACCTTCCTTTCTTAAAGGAACTTTTAATTTTTTTCTCCAGATTGTTTCTCACCATCTAAGTTTTCCAAAGTCTTCGATGGGATGATATTATCATGAGAACCCAAAGGTTTAGTCCATAATAATCTTTTAACAATCTTTAAGGAATTTTGGCGTGCGTTACAGATGCCGAGAGCAAGTTTCCCAAAGAAATTTCCCACGAGGACAAACTTTAGGGATTAGTCAAACATAAACTTATTAGGTTTATAGTGTTTGCCTGCTCTGATACCAATTGAAAAAGCATGGGTCTAACAACCACACCCAATAATTCGTTTGTCAATCTGAATAGACAAACTCAAATATACTTTCAAGAGAATCAACTAGACAGTTAGACTCAATCCATAAAAAAGTATATCAAAGAGTGTGTATCTCTATATCTCAATTCAATCTGCAATCACCAAATAGAAATTTGCGAGCCCGATTGAATATAAGAGAAATAAATTGAACGGTACCAAAGACCAATATTCAAGGATCAATCAATCTCAATCAGCAACCAAAGGTTGGATTTCCCAATTGATCGATTCAATGTACAGGCTGTGATATTTTAATTATATAAAATATAATGCGGAAAAGAAATAACACAGACACCAGAAGTTTTGTTAATGAGGAAACTGCAAATGCAGAATAACCCCGGGACCTAGTCCATATTTGAATACCACACTATATTAAGCCGCTACATACACTAGTCTACTACCAATGAACTTCGGACTGCATTGTAGTTGAACCCTAATCAATATCACACTGATTCAAGGTACAGTTGCGCTCCTTACGTCTCTGATCCCAGCAGGATACTACGCACTTGATTCCCTTAGATGATCTCACCCATAACTAAGAATTGCTACGACCCAAAGTCGAAGACTTGATAAATAAATCTGTCTCACATAGAAAAGTCTATAGGAATAGATAAATCTGTCTCCCACAGAAATACCTACGAGTTTTGTTCCGTCTTTTGATAAATCAAGGTGAACAAACCAATTGATAAACGGGACTTATATTCCCGAAGAACATCCTAGTATTATCAATCACCTCACAACAATCTTAATCATATGGTAGCGAAACAAGATGTTTTGGAATCACAAACGATGAGACGAAGATGTTTGTGATTACTTTTTATCTTGCCTATCAGATAATAAATCTTGAGCCAATCTTAAAGAAGATCGTACCCAAACACGATAGAAGATGCAAGATCAGATCACGCAACTATAGAGAAAATAGTTAGGTCTGGCTTCACAATCCCAATGAAGTCTTCAAGTAGTTAACCTATAGGATCTCGTGAAAAACCTAAGGTTAAAAGAGAATCGACTCTAGCTTATGCAACTAGTATCACACAGGAGGCGTGGGGATTAGGTTTCCTAGTTTCTAGAGTTCTCCTTTATATAGTTTTCAAATCAGGGTTTACAATCTAAGTTACCTTGGTAACAGAGAATTCAATATTCACCGTTAGATGAAAACCTGATTAGATTCAAGCTAATATCTTTCAACAGTTAGATCGTACTTAGCTTGTTATACAAAAATGAAATGTACCTTCATTTAGGTTTATGTAACCGTACCTAAACGTGTACACCATGTTGGCTCAACCGTAGTTAACCGAGGTTAGCTATATGAACACTCTCATATCAACTTTATTCATGTTAACCATAACTAGTTCAAATGACTCAAATGAAACTAGTTAAAGAGTTGTTCAATTACTATATTCTCATAGAAGTATACAAGAACACAATTAAAGCAAAATCGGTTTGATTCACTCGAATCAATTCATGAACATTATAGCCACGGTTTGCAAAGAATGCATTCCTTAATATATATATATATATATATATATATATATATAGTTCATGTCACAACCGATTTTAGAACTTTAACCACTCAAGTATGCAAATGTGTACACATACTTAAGTAGCCGGACCAAGATTGGTTTTCTCCAGTATGTAAACGGGTACGCACACCTCCAATCCCAGCAGAATTTTCCGGTCATGAACCTTACGCAAGTATGCATACGGGTACTCTTACTTAGTTACTCAGAATTCACAAACCAACAGGTACGCATATGGGTATGCACACTAAGGTTCCAGGACATGGATTACACATATGCAAAGTGCATAACATGTACATAATCCAATATGGTTAATTGTTCTAAACTCTTATTTCAATCATTGAAACTTTCTTATAGGATGACAATAGCCGTTTTCACACACTATTAGCATCAAAGCAATTTTCAAGTTATTGAAATAATCATAACGAAACATTCCAAGTCTACATCAAATGATTGTATCAAACAAAACCATGTAAGATGTTACTCGGCAATTTTCACATGATCATCTTTTGACTTTCGTCAAGAATATAAGATGAACTTGGTCGAAGCGAAAGCTTGCCAACACATATTCCGAGAAATATGTAAGCGAGTTAAACTCAGCTCGAAATCTCAAATGTGTATAATAGAAAACTATATCGTAACACGACTTATGTCTCATAATAGGAAATAGAGTAGAAATAAACTTTCCAAGTGATAGATGAGTTTCAGTCTCCACATACCTTTTGTTGATGAAGTTCAACAAGCTCGCCTTATTAGTTCTTCGTCTTGATGAACGCCGTGAAGTCTAATGCTCAACTACACAATCTATCCTAGTCCGAGACATCTATAAGTAGACTAGAAATCAAGCTTATAGTTTTGATCACTAACATTGACAAACAAGCTTGAGATATTAACACTTGCAAGTTCGACCGAGCAATGCTCTAACAGTATCTGCCAAGTCATTGTAATCTACACCAAAGTCGTAGCGATAAGAAACAGATCAAAACGTTTTTAAAATAATTTTTTATGGGAGAAGTCCATTAGCATGGTAGATTTTCCTATTTTTTCCGTTTCAGTCTCCTTTTTCCTCTCTTTTTTCGGTTGTATTTATTGGTTGAGGTATCCCTTAATTACGTTTTTTTTCAATGAATTTCTGCATAGTGACCGATTAAAAAAAAAAAAAAAAACCAATGGTAAAAGAATTAAGGTATTTTTCTTACAAAATTCAACCAGCGACAAGAAGGATTGAAAATTCAACCAATTTGGCATTTGGGGGTTGCTGAATTACCCCTAGTCACTCCTAGTTCCGTCACAAAATTCAGCTACACGTTCCAAACATTTTGGTGCAATACATTTTGCGTCACTAATACGTATACGTAGGCATGAGTCAAGCATGATTTGAGACATAAAGAATATAATTATGCTGGACAACATCAACGAAAAATATACAAGTAACTGAAAGAAAAAGAAGTTAAAAGCAATGAATGCAAGGTGACAAAAGAATAGTTAGGGAGAAAGAAGTCGAACAAGTTTAACTTTGCATTAGCATTTGCTGATTTGCACACCATATTCTGTCAACCATCCAATCAATCAATAACCTCTGGAAGAGCCAAAAGCTAGCAAGTAGGTTACCAAGTGATCTTTTGCATATATGCACAAGGAATAGCATCGTTCAAGTCAACCTTTTCCTTTTCAAAAAATTCTCTAAAGTCGAGTTTTCTCTCCAATACATGCTATAAATAAGGACTTGATTGCTTAGACAAGCTCAGAGGTTAGCACTCAGTAATTGACCACACTAATCAGTTATGAGTACTATACCGATTGTAATTTGCATGCATTTGTGAAGCAGTATGGTTATTCTTTTCTGAACTTAAGAAGAGAGGTCTTACATTGGAGATAAGAGTATATATGTTTAGTAGCCAAAGATGACCTGCCTATCTATCTATACTCATTTACAACAACAAAAGTGTTGGATTTGGATAGGCAATCACCTTGGCTAACTTGACCCACTCTTATATCTCATGCTACACTCTTACTTTTCTTTTACACTAGAGTGATGGGACGAAAAATTGTTGGGTAATATTTTAGTTATTTTGCGAATAAAATTGCTTATGTTCCAATGTAACAATATCTGATGGTGTATCACAGTAAGGGCCAGTCTTATGGTGCAAGAGTTCCATCTTACAAGTTTCACGTCACATCACTCGTTTGAGTAGAGCATAGAACTACAAGTCTAACAGTGGAATCCAAAAAAGATGCAAAATGGAATAACAATTTATGTTAGTCAAATTTGCATTTTCTAAATTTAATTTGCAACCAAGTTAGTCAGAAATCAGAATAACTTGGTTTTTCTAATTAATATAATCTTTTCATTTCAAAAAAAAAAAAAATTAATTTACAACCCCTATTGCATTAAAACCCGTGTTTTATTGTTTTTGTTTTTCTATTATTTTTCAAGTCACAAGTAATAAAGTAGAGAAGGTTCTATTTGTCTGGTAATGCCATGCAATTGGTGGGCGAGATTGGATTAGCGCTTTGCCCAATTCGAAATTGAATTTTCGTCCTTTTCCTTAAGTTTTTACGTGATTTCGAATGGCGTTTAGATCGAATCGGATTACCATTTCATTTGTTTCACGAAATCATGGAACATGTCTTGAAAAAAATATATGGATGAGGATAATTCCAACTTGAAAGCCATTAGACTTGACATCCACACTTTTTTCAAGCTCAGAGTAACTTGGATTCCACCGTAAAACTTGATCTAAAGCTTTAAATAACAACGTTTCATATTACCTCCGTCCGCTCTTCTTTTTTTTTTCTGCTCTTCAACACAAAATAGAATTTACAACTTTCTTAATTATTATCACTCTCTCAAATAATTTTTGTACTTTTATCAAATAAACTGAAAAAAATTTCCCGCTTTAACCAAGGAATGTGGTAAATCGTTAATATACCACTGATTTAGATACTATAGGCTACCATGTACCACTGTTGTGGGTTTTAATATGTTTTGTTTCATTTTTTGAATACCTGCATAGCTTCATCCAACTTACAAATCTTACAATAGTCATCGTTTAATATAATATATTACTAGATAACCGCTACCACGGTCGGACGGCCGACCAAAGAAATCAACGCAAAATTATCATTTTTCCTGACATGACGTGAAAGTATCATCGGGTAAGTATCATTTTTCCTGACACAGGGTGAATGTATCACTTTTCCTGAAACGAAAAACTACCCGATGCATAAACCAAAATATGGCTCATAATGGCCATGCATTCAATTTCCAAAAATTGTGCCTAAAGTAAAAGTATCACTTTTTTTGAAACAGAGGGAGTACATCATTTTATTAGTTGCAACGGAAAATAAGTTGATGCATAAACCAAAATATGGCAACATAAAGTATTTGGTATCCTTTGTGGTGGTTTGCATAATTGATATACATTTAATTTTCGAAAATTGTGCCTAAAATGATAAACACCTTCGAATCATTCGTAAAAACTCTAAATTTGATGTTGTTGTTTGTACTCATTGCGTAGAATTTTTTAAAACCATTCCAATGAGATAAAATTTGTAAAATTCCAACACACAGATTTTTAGATATGTTATATTAAAGTTTGATTGCCAATTATACCCTTAAAAAATAGGATACATATGGAGTTATAGTAATTGGACTTAAAAAGGAGGTATAATTTGGAAATTTCCATGGTATGACATCAAACCAATCAAATCCAATCTTTTTGTGTCAAATTAGCGAAGAAAGTCATGTCTCACTGTTGATAGTGGTTTTTAGCTTAGGGTTAAAATCGTAAAACACTAAACCCTAGCAGACAGTGATGTCATAACATTTAAAGTAACAAGCATTTACTAGGCACATTTACTGAAACCTTTAATGTGTCCCTAAATAATTACCGGGGTATCTTTTTCAAATTAGGGTTACGACAAGAACTTTTATTAATGAGTCGCATTTTGATCTCCTAAAAGGAGATTATAAATAACCGAATCGAAATTACTAAATTGTTCAGTAGAGATTTGTGTTTCTCTTGCTGACTTAGCTAAGGCGTCAGCGACTTGGTTATCTTCTCTACCGACATAATCAAAAGTACATAAAATAAAACTATATCTTAGATGTTTGATCTCTTTTATTAGATTTCTATTCTTCCATTGAATGACTAGTGAGTGACCATTAATGGATTGTATAACGAGCTTTGCATCCGCTTCAATCTGAATTCTTGAGTGGTTTAAGCTTTTCTCCCATTGTAGTGATCCACGTACAACCATGCACTCGACAGCTTCTGGGTTCAATGCTCCACCTCCATATGTTCTTTTCATCCCAATGCATTCACTTGTTGAATCACGCAGCAGCCAATTCCATATTGATTAGTGTCAGCATCGTAAGACCCATCTATGTTAAATTTAACAATGGTTTCTAAAGGAGGTTTCCACTTAGAGACATTAAAACATAAAGATGCAGCATTATGATTTTCATGCAAATGAGATGCAAGGTGATAATGTATTTTATGTATAGAGTTTAGAGGGTTTAAGGAGACTCCCTAGAAAACTACATCACAACGATCTTTCCAAATTATCCAAGCACCAATCATAAGAGAATACAACCATTTCTCATCCCTGTTTTGATTTGAAGTAGTGAACCAACTAGTAACCCACTCAGAAACTATGCGGCAGTTAGCTCTGAAAGCATCAATGTTAATGCTTATTCCTCTCCATACTGCTCTGGCATGCCTACAATCAAAAATAATATGCTCTATTGTTTCTTCATTTCCCCCACAAATATCACAGCTAGTTTCAGTGCTGCTGTTATGTATTTCCATTATGTACTTGGTGCTGTGAATACCTCTTATGCATTTCCAAGTGAAGAGTTTTATCCTTTGTGCAGCTTTACATTTCCATAAACTTTTCCAGACCTTTCTATCAATAGTTCTGCCTTCTATTTGTACTTCTCTGTCATTGTAGGTAAGCATTTTGTATGTGCTTTTCACATAGAATACTCCATCTTTAGCTGACATCCATATCATAGAGTCTTCCTTGCTGTTATCTATATAAAGTGCTTGAATTTTGAGTGCAGTATCAACATCAAATAAAGTGGTGATAAGGTGAATATTCCATTGAGCAGTTTCTTGTACCATTAACTCTTCTACAAACTCATAGAACCTAAAAAAGTAGGAGGTTGAGACATACCAGGGATCCATCTATCTCTCCATATTCTTGTTTTCTTGCCATTGTTGATCTCCATGAAGTAGTTCTGCCTGACAATTTCCAGACCCTTTGAAATCCCATTCCATGTATAAGAGCAATTGTCAACTGAGATGTGCTGATGAAGTAAATCTACAGACTTGAAATATTTACTTGAGAGAGTTTGAGCCATTAGAGTATTAGGTTCATTGCAGATTATCCAGGCCAATTTGGTAAGGAGAGCTAAATATAAAATCACACATATTCATTGATCATTACAAATTTTTCAATCCAAAAACCAAAGAAACCAAAAAATAAAGGAACTTAGGAAAGAAAAATACAGTATGAACTAAAGTTCTACTAAGATCCTAAGCTTCCACAAAATTTTGACTGAACAAAAGTACAATTCAACCACACTGAGAAATAACCTTATAGCACTTGTGAACAGCTAGGCTTGTTCTCCCAGCAATAACCTTATTGCAAAACACTTCAATCAGTGCCTGAAGGGCCAAAATTAAAAAAGTTTAAGAAGATCATAATACGATAAGAAACATTCAACCAGGAAAAATTTCTCAGTACATAGCTTGTGGAAAGGGGTGTATCTACTAGAGAAATACGTCACATAGAGCCTATAATATTCATGCAACTAAATTGCTTAATAAACACCTGCCAACAGAGAACGGGCTTTTTTATATTCATCGTGCATTAACTAAACCGACCTAACGGTAGATTTTGATATGAGTGAAACCTTCTAAATGTCCAATTCTTACTGTACCGGTCTATGTCATGTAACTTTAAGAGAAGTATCCCTTTACCGTTTTAAATATTTGTGTATCTCGCTCATTGAAAATCTTTGCAGGCCTCCAATCAATGTATATAGATAATCTGAGTAACAAAACATATGCATATCAGGGATTGCTTACAAAAATCTCTTATAATAAAAAAAAAAAACTCACATACCAAGTAAGAGATTTCAGCTGCTTTCATCTGCATTAAAACCAAAGTACAATTATAAAAACCACAAATAAGAAACCTAAATTTAAAGAACCTAACTACGAAATCAACCAGTCTTATAACCAAAGTGACGTAACTCGCAATCACATGTTACTCTAAGAGCAAAATAAAAATCAGAAATTACAGGTGCAAAAATAAGATATTATATATCATTGAGAGATCCAGCAAACGAAAACAATCCACAGTATTGGTGAAATGACCTGCAATAAGATGAACTTTAAAACGAAGAAGCAAAATAATCCACAATCATCATAAAAAGTTTTATTCCATGCTTTGCAGGTCTCAAGTGGATCTTACTAAATTCGAAACAGTGCAAGCAGACAACTTGCTTCGATGAAACCGTCGGTCGCGCCTAAAGAGTTATTTAGGATACAAAACTAGTGACAATTTGGTTCTGAGTATATAATAACCAGCTTCCTTTGTACCTATGAAGGTGAACTGGTCACTTTTGTATCCAGATGGTAAAGATATTGTAACTACAAACCAAGTACAAAAGTACGAGGAGTTAACAATTCAGACTTGATGAAAACTTAAGGGTCAACTTTTGAGAGAATGGAAAAAATATGCTGATACTTGATAGGTTATCTAACAATCCTCGTGGTAGGCTCGAAAACCCACAATAAATACTGCAAGTGCACAGTGTCTAACTAGTAGAACGATGGCAAGTACAGGTCGTTCCCACGAGGAGTGTGAAATACTACTACTAACTAATATCAAAAGTAACCAATTGACAAGATGATGTTTTAGCAATTTTTTTATAAATTTGGAACAAAATGAAATAATAATAATTCTAATGATAAACAAATGAGAATGGGTTGCTAGGGTCTTCGGTTTCCACCAATTAACTATGCAAACTCTACTAATCTTGAAAAATACATTCCATGCATTATCAAATATTGTTTCTCCGCTATAGTTTCCTTCGCTTCCTGGGTAGTGATTCTAAAGCATTACCTATCAATCCTTGCATACCACGTCTAGGGATTTAACCGAAACACGAAATATCAATTCAAAAGCATAAATAATCAAGAAAATCACATAAACGATTAAATACCAAGCTATATGAAGAAGAACTATTAATCAATCAAATTATTATTAAGCATATCAATGTAGAGTTTACACAATAAAATTGGTTTCTACCTAAACCCTAACATGGCTCTAGCTAGACATGGCTTTCTCAAAAGCCATAAACATATTAAAATTAAACTCTAGCTAATGAAAAATGAAGAATCAAAAACAAAACTTCAAAACCCTTCTCTCCTTGCGGCACTCTGGCCGGGGTCCCCATCTCAAATAGTCACCTCCCTTCTTATACACCTTCCTTTTCTTTTATTTCATTAATCAAAGTATCAAAATAAATTATTCAACGAAAATATCTTGCATGCAAGTTGATGTCGTCATCAGTATCTTTCTCCAAATAGTATTGCCACCTCGTTCTTCCAATGAAATAATAAACTCCCCTTATTTCCAAAATCTCCCAAATGAAGAAAGAGTTATTTTATTTCCAAAATAGTCACGTGTAAATATTCCTCAATTAATTCTTCACATGACAAATAAATTATCTTTCTCGGTGGAATATATTTGTAATAAAGTAAGAAAGATAAAATAGTTCCCATTTTCAGATTCCATGTGCCAACCCCACTTTGATTTCAATTCCTTTACTGTGTTTTTGCCTCGCCTATGAAACAATTTTATGCTGCTGATATATATGGAGATACCAGGCCAGCTACATTTTGTCATTTTTGTCATTGTGGTTGCTGATATATGGAAATACCAGGCCAACTCATTTCATCATTGTGGTTGCTGATATATGGAAATACCAGGCCAACCCGGCTGCTGATATATAGAAATACCGGGCCAGCGTAATAAGTGTTGTTGATATATAGAAATACCAGGCCAGCGTAATAAGTGTTGCTGATATATAGAAATAGGCCAACATATTTGATCATTGTGGTTGCTGATACATGGAAATACCAGGCCAACCACATTTCACCATCATGGTTGCTGATATATGGAAGTACCAGGCCAACCACATTTTTCCATTTTTGTCGCAAAAACCATTAAGTCTCACATTTTGTTGTTTATTCGCTGGATGATCGAATTCACTTCTACTTTCTACAAAAACATTAAAATAGTATTAGTAACTAAAATATTGTATCCTAGCTAATATAAATATGGGTATAAAATGTAGCATTTACATGCTTATCAACACCGCCACACTTATATTTTGCTAGTCCTCGAGCAAAACAGAGATATAATGTAATTTTTTTTTTATATATTCCTAAGAAAAGTGAAAATCTGCAAAAAAAATATGGAAAATTACCCACTCCCCCACACTTAAACATTACATTGTCCTCAATGTAATTGAGTCATCCATCGTAGAAATTAAGATGGGAAATGAAAAAAATAAACAAAAAGAAAATAAGAGATAGAGTAGAGGGAACAAATCTGATGGGTTGACTCCCATGAAGCGAAATGTATTTGTTTCCCTGCTTTCAGTAGCACACAATCTCAAATAAGGTAGGGTTGGTACCCCAAGGTAAGCTGCGAATCATATATATAAAGCCTGAAAAGTTGGGGATCAACCCAAATAATCACTTTTGATGAAAAGATGATCCCCGCAAAGAATGATGATTAGTACCCGGATAGCAAAAACTCGAACTCGGTCTTATTCTAACATTCACATAAGCTTTTAGAAAATCACGATCCGAGAAACAAGGGCTCAACGGTACAATGATATCGTGACTAATTGGCTCATTATCATCTACAACGGTTTCATTATTAAGGATCAAGGTCAGATCTTTCTCAACTAATGGAACTAGTCGAGACTCGAGAAAATTAATGAATCTAGTTTGGGTTTCCATTTATTAGGGTCTAGCAAATGGTGTGGAGTCTAGTAAAGCATTGACTTCACAAATAATACTATCATCATCAAAACCATACCCAAAATGAGCTAAGCAAACCTCTAATGGATCTTCCGAGTGGCTCTTGCAAAACCCTTGCGAGTGCATATTTTGTTTTCGCCCACAACACTTCAGGCTAAGGTACCTAAAAAAAAATATCAAACAAACTGCGTAAAAAGGATCTAAAGAAAATCTAAAAGAAAAAGAAAATAAAATTATATACAAAAAAAAAATATCAATCAGAGAGTATTTTGCAACCACTCCCCGGCAGCGGCGCCAAAAACTTGGTAGGCTCGAAAACCCACAATAAATACTGCAAGTGCACAAAGTGTCTAACTAGTAGAACGATGGCAAGTACAGGTCGTTCCCACGAGGAGTGTGAAATAATACTATTAACTAATATCAAAAGTAACCAATCGACAAGATGATGTTTTAGCAATTTTTTTAGAAATTTGGAACAAAATGAAATAATAATAATTCTAATGATAAACAAATGAGAATGGGTTGCTAGGGTCTTCGGTTTCCACCAATTAACTATGCAAACACTACTAATCTTTAAAAATACATTCCATGCATTATCAAATATTGTTTCTCCGCTGTAGTTTCCTTCGCTTCCTGGGTAGTGATTCTAAAGCATTACCTATCAATCCTTGCATACCACGTCTAGGGATTTAACCGAAACACGAAATATCAATTTAAAAGCATAAATAATCAAGAAAATCACATAAATGATTAAATACCAAGCTATATGAAGAAGAACTATTAATCAATCAAATTATTATTAAGCATATCAATGTAGAGTTTACACAATAAAATTGGTTTCTACCTAAACCCTAACATGGCTCTAGCTAGACATGGCTTTCTCAAAAGCCATAAACATATTAAAATTAAACTCTAGCTAATGAAAATGAAGAATCAAAAACAAAACTTCAAAACCCTTCTCTCCTTGCGGCACTGGGGGTCCCCTCTCAAATAGTCACCTCCCTTCTTATACACCTTCCTTTTATTTTATTTCATTAATCAAAGTATCAAAATAAATTATTCAACGAAAATATCTTGCATGCAAGTTGATGTCGTCATCAGTATCTTTGTCCAAATAGTATTGCCATCTCGTTCTTCCAATGAAATAATAAACTCCCCTTATTTCCAAAATCTCCCAAATGAAGAAAGAGTTATTTTATTTCCAAAATAGTCACGTGTAAATATTCCTCAATTAATTCTTCACATGACAAATAAATTATCTTTCTCGGTGGAATATATTTGTAATAAAGTAAGAAAGATAAAATAGTTCTCATTTTCAGTTTCCATGTGCCAACCCCACTTTGATTTCAATTCCTTTGCTGTGTTTTTGCCTCGCCTATGAAACAATTTTATGCTGCTGATATATATGGAGATACCAGGCCAGCTACATTTTGTCATTTTTGTCATTGTGGTTGCTGATATATGGAAATACCAGGCCAACCCATTTCATCATTGTGGTTGCTGATATATGGAAATACCAGGCCAACCCGGCTGCTGATTTATAGAAATACCGGGCCAGCGTTATAAGTATTGCTGATATATAGAAATACCAGGCCAGCGTAATAAGTGTTGCTGATATATAGAAATACCAGGCCAACATATTTGATCATTATGGTTGCTGATACATGGAAATACCAGGCCAACCATATTTCACCATCATGGTTGCTGATATATGGAAGTACCAGGCCAACCACATTTTTCCATTTTTGTCGCAAAAACCATTAAGTCTCACATTTTGTTGTTTATTCGCTGGATGATCGAATTCACTTCTACTTTCTACAAAAGCATTAAAATAGTATTAGTAACTAAAATATTGTATCCTAGCTAATATAAATATGGGTATAAAATGTAGCATTTACATGCTTATCAACACCGCCACACTTATATTTTGCTAGTCCTCGAGCAAAACAGATATAATGTAATTTTTTTTTATATATTCCTAAGAAAAGTGAAAATATGCAAAAATATGGAAAATTACCCACTCCCCCACACTTAAACATTACATTGTCCTCAATGTAATTGAGTCATCCAACGTATAAATTAAGATGGTGTAGGATCAGAATATCGCAACTCCAATACTTCGCGAGATTAATAAACGACTGCGCCGCGAAGGAGTCGCATGGAGGTAAATAAATGACGTAATAGATGACGACAGTCAGAACATGAGGAAAGTGTGAAGACTTGGCGAGATTTAGGAGTGTCGCGAGGACAAGCAGTTATACATTCGCGAGGATTCGCGAGTCGTTTCCGAAAATAAAGGAAAGCTTAGCTGTCATCCACTATGTAATACCCTATATAAAGGGTTGAGTAAGTCTGTTGTAGGGAGAGATCTTTTTTGAATTGTTAAGCAAGTCATTAAGAGAGAGAAAACCGAGAGTAATTGTAATTGCTTTGGTTTTGTTCTAATTGTATTTGTAAACATTTCAAGAAGATAATCAATCAAGCTCAAAGTTAATCATTTTTCAAATAACTAATCACGTTGAATCTAATGAGGGGTGTAGTGTAGGATTTCCTGCAACTACATATGCGCTAGAAACAGGGACTGGAAGATAGAAAATTATAGTTGAGATCATTGAAATCAAGAAAATGAGAAAGGAAAAGAATAAATCAATTGAGATAGAGGAACATAATGAAGACATGGAGTACGGTTCGATTACAAAGGAAATGATTAATGAGTTTCATGAAAGTATCAGAGGAAGGATACATAAACGAGATTTGGAAGGAAGGAAAATTATAAATGAAGAAAAGACATCGTCTCTAAAAGAGTGGGAAAAGCAGGAAATAACATTTACAGCAGCAGAAATACCTAAAGAAGGATTGAATCATACATCTCCACTAGTGATTACGATAAAGGCAAGTAAAAACAGATAAGAATCGATAAAAGCAGCGGAAGAATGGGCGATTAATAGAACTCTGGTGGATACAGGAAGTTTGGTGAGTATTATGTTTTACCATACCTACAAAAAATTAGGGTATAAAGATGAAGAAATGAGTTCCCCAATGTATCGTATCCATGGTTTTGGAAAATCCATAACAATACCTAAAGGAGAGGTAAAATTACGAATTTTACTTGGAGAGATTGAAACACAAGTAACATTAAGTATAGTGGATATGGAGTCGCCATACCATATATTGTTAGGGAGACCTTGGGTACATGCAATTAAGGCAAAAGCGTCAACACTTCATCAGTGTATCAAATTTCCTATGCCAAGTGGAATTGGCGAAATCAGAGGAGATATTGATAAAGGAAGAATATGTCATCAAATCGAAGTCAAGCATTATGAAGAACGAGTGAAGAAGCGAAGAGATCGTAGGAAGATAGCGAAAGCAGCTAAAAAAGAAGAAGAATTTAGAATTTACATGATAAAAGCAAAAGAAGGGAGAGGAATACCTAGTAAAATCCTGGGAAAAGAGGGTGAACTCGCGAAGGAAATGAAAGGACCAACTCCTATGGGAGAACCGAAGTCTAGTTATATCGCAGCAGAAGAAACAAAAGAAGTGAATGTTAGAACCGAGGAGGAACCCAAAATCTTAAAAATTGGGACCAAAATGGAAGCAGATGAAGAGAGAAGAACTATTGATTTGTCATGAGATTACAAAGATATTTTTGCGTGGGATATGGATGAAATGCCTGGTATAGATCCATCTGTGGCTTGCCATAAATTGGAAATTGACAAGAATATAAGGCTATTTAAACAAAGAATTAGAAAGATCGCAACAGCCTATCATCCTCAAATAGAAGAAGAGCTACAGAAAATGTTAGACGCAGGAATCATTAGACCGGAAAAATACCCCGAATGGATAGCAAATATGGTCATAGTCCCAAAGAAGAAAAAAGGAATAAGAATTTGCATAGACTTTACTGATCTAAACAAAGCTTGTCCTAAGGATAGTTTCCCATTACCAGATATTCCGCAATTGGTTGAAGCAAGCAGGAAATGAAAGGATAACATCCCTAGATGGATATAAAGGTTACAATCGATTCCTCTCGCCAAGAGGATCAAGAACATACCGCTTTCTTTGCTCCAAGAGGATTGTATTGTTATACAAAAATGCCATTTGGCTTGCGAAATGTCTGCGACATACCAAAGAATGGTGGAAAAGGTGTTCGCGAGATGGATACACAAAACATTAGAGGTATATGTAGATGATATGTTGATAAAAAGTAAAAAAGCAAAAGATCACGTACATGATGTGAAAGAAATTTTTGAACAAATGAGGCAATTTAATATCAAAGTAAACCCAGAAAATGTACCATTGAGTCGCATCGGGAAATTTTTAGGATATATTGTATCTAAAGAAGGAATTCAAGTCGACCCCGAAAAGTACAAGCAGCTTGCGATATGCCAACACCAAATGATTGAAAGAAAAGATGTTCGGTTAAATGGGTTGTTAGCTTCGCTAGGAAGGTTCATCTCGCGGTCATCTGATAAATGTAAGCACTTTTTCAATATTCTTAGAAAGGGATCAAAGTTTAAATGGACAGATGAGTGCGAGAAAGCCTTGCAAGGAATAAAGGAACATTTAATGGATATATCAATTTTGCAAAAAGCTAAGAAGGAGAAGAATTGTTAATCTATCTTGCGACAACCTTGCATGCCTTAAGTGCGGACATCACTGCGAGGTGGACGCAGGAGTAGAAAAACCAATTTATTACATCAGCAAAACTTTCAATACAGCAGAAAGAAATTACTCAAAAATTGAAAAGTTAATCTTGGCATTGGTTTACGCAACATTTAAGCTCCGTATATATTTCGAAGCGCATACTGTTAAGGTGGTGACGAAGATACCAATAGAATCAGTAATGAAGAATTCAAAAAGGTCGGGAAGAGTTGAGAGATGGAATGCACAAATAAGTCATTGTATACTCAAATATGAAATATTATCTTCGCCAAAATCACAAAGTTGTCGCAGATTTTTTAGCGAGTTTCCTTTGGAAGAAGATGAATCAAAGGAAGAAATGATGGATGTGGAAGAAGAACACGGAGATCCAAAAGATTTGTTAACCGAACCGAATAGATGGGAAATATTAGTAGATGGGTCATCGAATGGAGAAGGAAATGGAATTGGAATTGTTGTGATTTCGCCAGAGGGCAATAAAATAGCTCTTTATTTCAGATTGGAGTTTGCATCCACAAATAATGAAACAGAATATGAAGCTATAATACACGCTTTGCGATTTGCAATAGAGATGAAGTTGGAGAATGTGAGGATTACCAGTGATTCACAATTGGCAATTCGCCAGATAAAAGAAGAATATGCTATAAATGAATTATCTTTGCAAAAGTATAAGAAACTTGTTGACGAGTTGTCGACGCAAATACCAAGAATAAAGTGGAGACATATATCAAGGAGAAATAATAGACTCGCAGACGCTTTTGCCTATATATCAAGTATGATGACAGATCCGATTGCGAGAAATATTAAAATACAAACACTTCTAGCACCATCAATTAATAAAGAGGAAGAGCAAGAAGCAGATATAATGATGATAGAAGACGGAACACAATCTCGCGAAGAAGACTGGAGAGCAGAACTTCACGCATACCTGATGAAAGGGGAAATACCAAAAGATAGATTAGAGGCACACAAATTAAAAATCCGTGCGACAAATTATGAATTAAGAGATGGCGTACTTTATCGGCGATCTTTTGATGGACCTTCACTTAGATGTTTAACAAGAAAAGAGGGGGAAACCATATTGAAGATGTTGCATAGTGGAGATGCTGGTAATCATAGTGGTGGAAGATCCTTAGCGTATAAGGCAAAAACACAAGGATACTACTGGCCATATATGCATGAAGACGCAAGAACGGTATCAAGGCGTTGCGAAGATTGCCAAAGACATGGAAAAAAGATACATGCACCAGGAGCACTATTAAATTCTTCAACAAGCGTGTGGCCTTTTGGAAAATGGGGATTAGACATCGTGGGACCTTTCTTACCAGAAACAGGACAGAGAAGATATCTGATCGTCGCAACTGATTATTTTACAAAATGGGCCGAGGTGAAAGCAAGACAACATATTCGCGATAAGGATGTCTTCACTTTCATATTTGAAAATATTATATGCAGATTTGGAGTTCCTGCACAATTGGTATCCGACAATGGGAAGCAGTTTGAAGGCCAAAATATAGAATTGTCTTAATGCGTTTCAGATAAAATGTGGAAAATCAACTCCTTTGTACCCCCTGTGCCAATGGTCAAGGAATAAACAAACAAAACAATAATAGACATATTGAAGAAAAAGTTAGAAGGACACAATAAAGGATGGTGCGAACAGTGCATAATGCGGTATGGGCTTATAATACAACCAAAAAGAAGCTACAGAATGTCCCCTTTTGTTTAACATATGGAGTTGAAGTCGTACTTCCAACATAAGTTTTGATCCCAACAACAAAAAAAGAGGTTTGGGAGAAGAACCTTAGTGCTTTGAAACATTCTAATCAAGTTAGATGAATTAGAAGAAAAAGAGAAAGAGCATTACAACACATGGAAAATTATCAAGATTGGCTAGAGAATATAATAAACGTGTCAAAATACGTGAATTTCAACCAGGCGACTTGGTGTTGCGAGAAACACCAATATATCAGCGAGAAAGTGGTGGCAAGTTGGCGAGAAAATGGGATGGACCTTATATCATCAAAGAAATAGTTGGTACAGGGGCATATAGATTAATGGATCCTGAAGGAAAGAATGTAGGTCAAAGGTTGGATGACCATGGAATAGGCTATATCTCAAGAGGTATTACCCATAGAAGATGGTGAAGTGGAATGAATTAAAGGAAAATGTCTTGAGAATGAATGATTATGAAATTCAATAAAGTGCATAAGATTGTGCGAACATCTCGCAAAAAAAAATATCAAAAATGAATGATTAAATGATTCAACAAAAATGAATGAGTGAGTGAATGGGACGAACCTTTATGGCGTACACCCTAGTTCGCGAATGATATTTCGTAAGAGGCAAATGTAAGACCTAAAGTACGTCATATAAGGGGGTATCTCTTGACATGGCTCAGGGAAAAGGTTACACCGCTCCCGGAACCCGAGTCATGGAGATTTGGGGCCCATGAAAGCCTATCCTAAGAGGTACCTTGGATTCACAACTATATATATAAGGTTATACCTGTTGGGTGACCGAGGGTCTCTTCCAAGGAGTCGCCGTATGACCAAGGCGCCGAGGTACATGGTTGAGTCAAGAGTGCGGAGCATGGAACTTCCTTACCACTCTTGACAAGTCTTGGCACATGCTTTCACTCGGCCCGAAGAAAACTCCACTTAGGGTGCAAATTCGTAACCATAAGCCATATAGGTATAAGGGATAAGAGGTCACAAAACAACTGCTTGCTGTTAAGACCTGGATGGGAGGAGCTAGTCTTGTATGGCCGATGTACGCCTCCTCAAGGGGCAACCAGGAGAAGATAAGGGCGGCACCCTCCATTAGGGAGCCGATAAGTGTCAAAAGACGCAAATGTCATGAGGCTTTATTTTCGCAAGAAAATTTAGGCTTGTCATATTTGTGCAATGATCCCCGCAGAGGCAATAATACTAACGCGAGGGTAAGACGAGATCAATGGGTTTTTACATGAAAGTGTAAGAACGTCCTGCGATTTCGTCGCAAAGACAACAATGTCACGGGATTTTATGGTCGCAAAAACATTTAAACCTGTCATATTGTCGCACATATAATGTCCTGCAGAGGCAAAAATACTTAAGAAATGATAAGACAAGGTCAATGGGTCGTTACATGAAAATGTAAAGACGTCCTGCGATCTTGTCGCAATGAGGGGTGGCAAAATAAGACCTTTACTTAGGAAGGCAAAATAAGACCACACAAATAATGATAAGGCAAGACCAATGGGTCATTACATGAAAATGTAAAGACGTCCTGCGATCTTGTCGCAATGACAACATTCAAGAAAGATCTTTAAACATTTTGAATATAGATAATTGAGATCTTTTCATCGCAAGAAAGATTACATGATAAGCTTGCGAGCTTGAGACAATGATTAAATGATAAGCTTGCGAAACATATAAATAATAATGATACTGAGGCAATGCTTGTGAGATTACAACAAAAGACTTAATGAAAATAAAGGAATTGCTTGATAAGGTGGTGAAATGAGTTCTTATAATGAGAAGGAAAGAGAAACTAAATGATTCATTCAACACAGGGCTTAATCTTTTGCAATCAAATAGGAAAATTCAACAAGGTTACAAAGAAGTTTAATTCTCTATATCAATATTCTCAGCTGAAGGAGATGGTAAAGATTCTTCAATAATCTTGTCGCCACCTCGCCGCCTGAAGGGTTTTCATCAGAGATTTTTTCGCAAGGATCCTTATTGATAACTTCATTATTAGCGAGATCTTCGCAGCCTTCATAATCATAATCACTATCAGGAGAGTTGGGTACTTCATCATCTTCAACTTCCAAAGGTTCAACAGAGACAGGATGAAGGGACTTAGAAAGTAAAATATCATTCACAAAAACTTCTGCTTTGGGATGAAATTGACGAAGAAGTGCCTTCTGTTGATTTCTACTCTGGATATCTTTAAGATGATTAAGGTAGTTAAACCTCCTTCTGGCTCGGTCGCGAGATTGGGCAAGGGAAGCAACTAGAGTTTCATTTTCCTTACGAATCTTAGCATGCGCCGCTTCCAAAGTAGATAGAGAAGAGTGAAGATTTTTCTCAGACTCTGCAAGAGTAAAGAAAGACATTAAAATTATAAAATGGAAAGTGGTATATAAAATTAGAAAAGAAAATGATGGATAAGGCAAAATCAAATCTTATGACTACCTTCCTTCTCGAGATAAGATATTGAGTAAGGGCCAAGCAATTACTCCCCAAGTTTTCCATGGCATTATCAAAACCATCACCAACAAGACCTTTTAACCGCGAACGCAAACTTTTTTTGTTAGAAATCAACAACTTATTTTGCTTCGCAAGAGAAGAATGGGATTCTTTTAACTTGGTATAATCATCCTTGAGTTGGTTTGTTTTAACACTTAGATTTATTCTATTCCGAATAAGCTTATCTGTTTGATGGTAGTATCTTCAAGTTTATTTTTCAAGAGGCGGCGATAGACCTGTTCTTGCTCATTCAATGCTTTTTTACAAGCATCCAATTGTTGCGAGGATATCGCCACCTTATCCAATAAAGCTCGCTTCTCTTGAGATAAAGTTCCATTTTCATCTGATAAGGTTTCCAACTCCAAATTAGATTTATTCAAAGAATATGAGAGACGCGACACTTCATTACTTAATAATTCTTGATTTTGAACTAAGCAGATGTTTTCTTGAGAAAGATTATTTATTTGATCGATAGAAAATGTGTGGAGGTTATCTAAACGATTATATTGCTCCATCCAGGCGTCTCTTTCCGTTCGAGTTTCTTCCACAATAGATTCCAATTGATATATCTCCATCTTACGTTTCTGGTGCAAGACTTGAGAGGCGAACCAAGTTTTTTTTTTTTTAAAAAAAAAAAAAAAAAAAAGGTGGAGAGGAGAGATACCTTTTAGTTCTTCATTTTTCTTGCGAAGGTTATCGCGATCCAAAGAAAGTATTATGAAGACTATTCTTCAAAGTCTTAATTTCTTGTTCCAAGGATACTCGCGATATCGTGTCTAACCAAAATATTTACCCAAAGATTCGTAAACACTAGATCTGGTGGGATCAAGGAGGCTTTCTTAGCATCATTCATGGTATCTGATAAAATTCTAAAAGCTATATCCATCCCTTCCAAATTTTCTTTGGTAAGAGAGATAGATTTTGAGGAAGAAGAAATAGTAGAGGAATAAGGAAAAGTTGAGTCACCCATGGTTATAAGATCGCCAGTTGGAGAAACCTGATCAATAGGTGGGGGCGAGACAAAAGTAAAAGTGGGGAGAGGCACGTCCTGAAGAATTTCATTCACAGAAAATTCAGGGATTGATTTATCCTGCGATGTTATCGTAGGGAATGATAGATTATCTTGAGAAGAAGAAATGGGTTTATCTTGCAAAGAAGCTGCTATAGTAGGAGATTTTCCTTGTGGAGATACTGTAGGGACAGTAGAAAGCTTGAATCCCGAAAAGGAAACAGTAGGAGTAGCAACAGGAGCATCAGGTTTATTATAGCGAAACCTTTTGGGAGATCTATCATCATTCTTATCATCCTGCGAATAATAAATCAATTGAGAAACAGAGGCAACAAAATTGCTATCAAAAGAGTAAATATTTCTAAAATACCTTACTACTCGCAGGCTGTTTTTTGGAAGCGAGAGATTTCAGTTGCGAAGAGGGTTTTGGTTGCGAACCCGTAGGGATGTTAGGGTTCACCACGGTATACTTAGAACTGGATTTATTCTTACTAAAACAAAAATGGCGGAAGAAATATCATAAGAAGAATAGAATCAAGATGAAATAATTTAAATAAGGAAGATCAATCAAGAGAATAATCAAAATCAATAAAATTAACGAACCTGGATGCCATGAAAACAATAGCAGAAAGGCAGTAAAAAGAAGGTGATGAAGATGAACAACAGGAAATAGTTGCAGACGATGAGGAAGATAGAGAAGAAGAGAAAGAGTGCCTTTCACAGGAGATTTTTCTTTAAATAGAAGAAAAAAGGGTGACCGGATAACATTAAATATACCGGTAAAAAGAGTAATTTTAGACACGTGTAAACGGTTATCCCTAAATTCAAGGAATTAAATTGAAGAAGATTTCTGTGGGAAATTGAAGAGATTTCTTATACTATTTCAATACTATTTCATGAATACTTCATACTTCGCATACTTCAAGAGATAGTACTTCTTGCTCACTTCGCCAAGCTTCGGAACTTCGCAAAAGAATAGAGGCAAGTACGTACTTTTCAAGTCCAGTATTCTTTCACTCGTTCCTTCATCAACAAATGTTAAAGATCACCGCAGTAACAAATTTTTCCTTAAAAATCGCTCTCCAAGCAATATTCAAGGAAAAAGAGGCAAGATGTAGGATCAGAATATCGCAACTCCAATACTTCGCGAGATTAATAAACGACTGCGCCGCGAATGAGTCGCATGGAGGTAAATAAATGACGTAATAGATGACGACAGTCAGAACATGAGGAAAGTGTGAAGACTTGGCGAGATTTAGGAGTGTCGCGAGGACAAGAAGTTATACATTCGCGAGGATTTGCGAGTCGTTTCCGAAAATAAAGGACAACTTAGCTGTCATCGACTATGTAATACCCTATATAAAGGGTTGAGTAAGTCTGTTGTAGGGAGAGATCTTTTTTGAATTGTTAAGCAAGTCATTAAGAGAGAGAAAACCGAGAGTAATTGTAATTGCTTTGGTTTTGTTCTAATTGTATTTGTAAACATTTCAAGAAGATAATCAATCAAGTTCAAAGTTAATCATTTTTCAAATAACTAATCACGTTGAATCTAATGAGGGGTGTAGTGTAGGATTTCCTGCAACTACAGATGGGAAATGAAAAAAATAAACAAGAAGAAATAAGAGATAGAGTAGAGGGAACAAATCTGATGGGTTGACTCCCATGAAGCGAAATGTATTTGTTTCCCGCTTTCGTAGCACACAATCTCAAATAAGGTGGGGTGGGTACCCCAAGGTAAGTGCGAATCATATATATAAAGCCCGAAAAGTTGGGGATCAACCAAAATAATCGATTTTGATGAAAAGATGATCCTGCAAAGAATGATGATTAGTACCCGAGATAGCAAAAAAACCGAACTCGGTCTTATTCGAACATTCACATAAGCTTTTAGAAAATCACGATCCGAGAAACAAGGGCTCAACGGAACAATGATATCGTGACTAATTGGCTCATTATCATCTACAACGGTTTCATTATTAAGGATCAAGGTCAGATCTTTCTCAACTAATGGAACTAGTCGAGACTCGAGTAAAATTAATGAATCTAGTTTGGGTTTCCATTTATTAGGGTCTAGCAGGGGTGTGGAGTCTAGTAAAGCATTGACTTCACAAATAATACTATCATCATCAAAACCATACCCAAAATGAGCTAAGCAAACCTCTAATGGATCTTCCGAGTGGATCTTGCAAAACCCTTGCGAGTGCATATTTTCTTTTCGCCCACAACACTTCAAAGCTAAGGTACCTAAAAAATATCAAACAAACTCAAAGCGTAAAAAGGATCTAAAGAAAATCTAAAAGAAAAAGAAAATAAAATTATATACAAAAAAAAAATATCAATCAGAGAGTATTTTGCAACCACTCCCCGGCAGCGGCGCCAAAAACTTGGTAGGCTCGAAAACCCACAATAAATACTGCAAGTGCACAATGTCTAACTAGTAGAACGATGGCAAGTACAGGTCGTTCCCACGAGGAGTGTGAAATACTACTATTAACTAATATCAAAAGTAACCAATCGACAAGATGATGTTTTAGCAATTTTTTTAGAAATTTGGAACAAAATGAAATAATAATAATTCTAATGATAAACAAATGAGAATGGGTTGCTAGGGTCTTCGGTTTCCACCAATTAACTATGAAAACTCTACTAATCTTTAAAAATACATTCCATGCATTATCAAATATTGTTTCTCCGCTATAGTTTCCTTCGCTTCCTGGGTAGTGATTCTAAAGCATTAACTATCAATCCTTGCATACCACGTCCTAGGGATTTAACCGGAAACACGAAATATCAATTCAAAAGCATAAATAATCAAGAAAATCACATAAACGATTAAATACCAAGCTATATGAAGAAGAACTATTAATCAATCAAATTATTATTAAGCATATCAATGTAGAGTTTACACAATAAAATTGGTTTCTACCTAAACCCTAACATGGCTCTAGCTAGACATGGCTTTCTCAAAAGCCATAAACATATTAAAATTAAACTCTAGCTAATGAAAAATGAAGAATCAAAAACAAAACTTCAAAACCCTTCTCTCCTTGCGGCACTCGGCCGGGTCCCCCTCTCAAATAGTCACCTCCCTTCTTATACACCTTCGATGGGTGAACAGGCGTCCAAGAGTTGGCATGAGCTTGGTTAGTTTTCTTGATAAGTTGCATGAAATCAATTTTCGTCCATGGGGGATAGTCCATAATTCAGTGACTCAAATTGGCACTTTTGCTTTTGCTCCGCTCATGTCTTTGTCTTCTGATGACGATTTGAGCGTTGGTGAAAACCTGTTCATTCAAAGCCGCTTGCCTTGTTATATGCCATCTTTCTTCGTGGGTCTTTCCGGATAGCGCTACAATATTGACCGTGCGCTCGTCACATGGGTTTCGATCAAGGGGTGCCTCTCGTTTACCGCCGGTGATCCCTAAGGATTCGTTGCGTGTCGCCCTTGACGCCCGGTGTCCTTAAGCCGGGTATCCGTCTTTCCTTTTTCAAATGGGAAGAGAACTTGACGACCTTCGGCTATAATGAGTTTTGGTGCGTGAGTTTACTATGATCCGAGATTTTGTGAATAACGCGGTGGAAAACGTTCGTTGCAAACCTTCTCCAGCGAGTTCAAGGAGTATCCAATGTTAAGAGATCCCAGCGAAAGTTGCCTAGCAATCGGAAAGCCCCCGTGCCAAGGAACTGAGAATGAAGAATCGTGATGGCGGGTTCCGGGACGGCTTCACAAGATCCTCCACGGCTCTTGTGTCTTTCGATTCTTCCAATAACCGGTATGTGTCGCCTCTTCATGGGTTTGTCTCAAAACACACGTAAATTTCTGGCTGAGAATATGTGTCTTGTTTCCTTGGGGGCTTCGAGTAGTGTTAACGCTTTTCACGCCTCTTGCACGTTGACAGAGACGGCGCTTTCTTCAAGGAATTCCGGCGGCACTGAGCCTACTCATAGCGGTGATGAGTCATAGAAAGAAGAAAGTTCAATAAGCGAGAGTGATTCCTCTCGGCAAAGACTTGGTTCTTCTTCTTGAGCGGTTCAATGAGTTTCGCGCTTCTTTCTTTCTTCTTCTTCATTTCTTCTTTTGAAAAATGTCTAACTCAAGTTTGCGGGAGGAATCCGGTTCGGAGGATGATTCCGGATGGATTCACACGAAAACTTGCCTTTGGTGACCACCGCCGGTGACTTGGAGATGGGAGTTAGCCAATTGCCGGCACAAACGTGGTTCGGACGGTGGATGATTCTCGATGGTTGTTGCCGTAGACATGGAGGAAAACCCTTTGAGAGTCGTGAGGCCACTTGCAGCGCCATTTTGATCCCCGTACTTGGTTCCTTATCCGGGTCATGTCTTGGTTGTCGGTTTTAGCGTGCTTGGCTAAGCATGAGGCGTTGTACACCAGAATGCAGGAGAAGCACGGACATATGGCTACAACCAAGAAAGTCACTAGTTGATTCGCGCTGGGTTAAGCATGTGGAAGAGGCTTTGTCTTCCATCGAGGATATGCGTGGTGGACCGGTCACACCGTTTCAAGACGTTATTGCCGATCGGGAGCACCATCGCGACGTGTGCGTGGAAAAGGAGTTCAACACTTCGTGGTTTGTCGAAGGCCTTCACGAGATCAAAAGTTGAAAGATGCGGAATCGAAAGCCTTTCCGCCGAGGAGATCGCCCGACAGAGATGGATCTCGAAAAGCTTTCCAAGATGTTGACTATGAAGAGAGCGGCTCTTGAAGACGCAAAACCGACTTTCTCAAGAAGAGCGGACTTCGTTGGACGATTTTCCTTGAACGTTTCTCTGTTAAACTTTCATTTAGGTTCTTTTTTTTTTTTTTTTTTTTTGAAAGACATATTGGATGTCCGGTTCAAAACTTAACCTTTGATAGATAGTCAAGTAGCTTTTTAGGGTGTTGGATTATTTTTTGGGATGAATGGTTTTGATAATATAACTCTGATTATGTTTTGGGAAAGGAATATTGCTTTTATGAAAGTGTGTGCTAGCAATAGGCACAAGGCGCAATAGTATGGCGGTTTTATTAAGAACCTAAAAAACAGATCGTATATCTTGCCCAATCTAAATTTACTCACTTGCAAACACGCCTCTTTCCAAGTAAAGGCGGCTTTCTTTGTGGAAAAGCTTTGCTTTGTAAAGATCGCCGATTAGTCCCCAATTCTTGGTAGCGTCTTCAGCGAGTCCCAGTTTTACGGTGTACTGATAACCGGGTTGTCTGGCAGTTGAGTCGGACTGAGTCGCAAGTCCCCAATCGCTGGTGGCATCTTCAACGAGTCCCCAGTTTTCTCGTGTAGTTTTTGCAACTGGTAACCGAGTCGCCTGGTAGTTGAGTCGGATCGAGTTGCCTTCCCCTACCATCTTGACATCTGGTCGAAAAACGAGATCGACAGTCTGACATTATAGCCGATAGATCAATCCTCCCGCTGTGGTCGCCAATTGTTTATGGGTAAAAAATCGTTTCTGCCGATTTCGGTAATTTCGGTGGGTGAGTGAGAAACTGATTCAAACCCTAAACAAATGTGCTGCACGTGAGCACTTTATAGGTTCGAGAGATCGATCTCGTACATGTCCGGCCTAAACCAAGAAATGGCCGTTCCGATTTGCTTCGGTCACAAAGTGGAGGAGAAGGGTTGATTTGGGGAGGGAAGCAAAGAAAGGTGTTGAGGAGAGTAGTATCTCGACTTGTATCGAAAGTGAAATCTTAGGAAGCTTGCAAGAGATGGAAGCTTTTGGGAGAGCTTGCAAAGTTGCCTTTTCGAGAGTGTAAGTGTAGTATATTTCTCCGACCGAGACTTGTCGTCTCGGTGGAAATTGGTAAGACCTATTTATACAAGTCGAGATTGAAACGTACCCTGGCCTCATGAAGGAAGAGAGTAAAGGGTGAAATAATGGGAGGAGGTGGTAACCGCATGGTTTAATGGGCGAAAACGTTTTTCACCATTATTTCTTCTTTTATTTGACCGCTTTATTCCTTTTCACGCTTTCTTAATATGAGCGTAGTGTACGCTGCATGCTATGACCGCCAAACCAAAACCCTAAGGAAGCATCCCCCAGTTTGTGTTGATGTCTCGAGTGTTGGTTGCATCTTGAGTGCAAGTGGCGCTGCTAGTGGCACGTGTGGCATGTGCCAATGGCATGTGCGGAATGCCTTGGTGGTAGTTTGCACGGTTTGCAAGTTGGGCTACCAGCGTGTGTGTTTGGCATGTGCGGAATGCCTTGGTGGTAGGTTGCACGGTTTGCAAGTTAGGCTACCAGTGTGTGTGTTTGGCATGTGCGGAATGCCTTGGTGGTAGGTTGCACGGTTTGCAAGTTAGGCTACCAGCGTGTGTGTTTGGCATGTGCCAATGGCATGCGTGGCCATTAGGGCCGTGACCTTGATAGGGAAACTAGCTAGCGAGCATGTTGGCATGTGCCAATGGCATGCGTGGCCGTTAGGGCCGTGATTTTGCTAGGGGAAACTAGCTAGCGAGCATGTTGGCATGTGCCAATGGCATGCATGGCGTTAGGGCCGTGACCTTGATAAGGAAACTAGCTAGCGAGCATGTTGGCATGTGCCAATGGCACGCGTGGCCGTTAGGGCCGTGATTTTGCTAGGGAAACTAGCTAGCGAGCATGTTGGCATGTGCCAATGGCATGCATGGCCGTTAGGGCCGTGATTTTGCTAGGGAAACTAGCTAGCGAGCATGTTGGCATGTGCCAATGGCATGCATGGCCGTTAGGGCCGTGACCTTGATAGGAAACTAGCTAGCGAGCATGTTGGCATGTGCCAATGGCATGCGTGGGTCGTTAGGGCCGTGATTTTGCTAGGGAAACTAGCTAGCGAGCATGTTGGCATGTGCCAATGGCATGCATGGCCGTTAGGGCCGTGATTTTGCTAGGGAAACTAGCTAGCGAGCAGGTTGGCATGTGCCAATGGCATGCGTGGCCGTTAGGGCCGTGATTTTGCTAGGGAAACTAGCTAGCGAGCATGTTGGCATGTGCCAATGGCATGCATGGCCGTTAGGGCCGTGATTTTGCTAGGGAAACTAGCTAGCGAGCATGTTGGCATGTGCCAATGCCATGCGTGGCCGTTAGGGCCGTGATTTTGCTAGGAAAACTAGCTAGCGAGCATGTTGGCATGTGCCAATGGCATGCATGGCCGTTAGGGCCGTGATTTTGCTAGGGAAACTAGCTAGCGAGCATGTTGGCATGTGCCATTGGCGCGTACGGCCATGTTGACCTAGTTTCATGTTTTGCAAGCCTAGGGCGCTATGTTTGGCGTGGGCCAAAGGCATGGCGGCTTGGTAGTATGGCTTGCGACACGTGTTGGCATGTGCCAATGGCACGTGCGGCCATGTTGACCTAGTTGAAAGTCTTGCAAGCCTAGGGCGCTATGTTGGCGTGGGCCAAAGGCATAGCGGCTTGGAAATATGGCTTGCGGCACGTGTTGTCATGTGCCAATGTCACGTGCGGCCCATGTTGACCTAGTTGTAAGTCTTGCAAGCCTAGGGCGCTATGTTGGGCGTGGGCCCAAGGCATAGCGGCTTGGAAATATGGCTTGCGGCACGTGTTGGCATGTGCCAATGGCACGTGCGGCCATGTTGACCTAGTTGCAAGTCTTGCAAGCCTAGGGCGTTATGTTGGGCGTGGGCCCAAGGCATAGCGCTTGGAATTTGGCGTTGTTGCCATGGTGCGCGGTGCGGCTTGGAAATATGGCTTGCGACACGTTTTGGCATGTGCCAATTGCACGTACGGCCATGTTGACCTAGTTGCAAGTCTTGCAAGCCTAGGAGTGCGATGTTGGGCGTGGGCCAAGGCATTGCGGCTTGAAATATGGCTTGCGGCACGTGTTGGCATGTGCCAATGGCACGTGCGGCCATGTTGACCTAGTTGCAAGTCTTGCAAGCCTAGGGCGCTATGTTTGGTGTGGGCCAAAGGCATAGCGGCTTGGAATTTGGCATTGTTGCCATGGTGCGCGAGGGTGCGGCTTGTAGGATCATTATATCGCAATGTACAAAACTCGCGAGATAATAAAGAACAACTCTGCGAGGGAGTCGCAAGGAATCAAAATGAATGACGCATTGGATGACGATAGGAAAGATATGAAATGGCGAAGGTTAGGAAGTGTCGCGAGTATGAATACTTGTACATTTGCGACACTTCGCGAGACACTCCCGAAAATAAAGGACAGCCTAGCTTGTCATTCACTATGTATTACCCTATATAAAGGGATGAGAAGTATTTGTTGTAAGGGGGGATTCTTTTGATTTGGAAATTAAGTCATTAGGAGAGAGAAACTTGGAGAGTGTTTGTAATCCTTAAGTGTAATTCTATTTTCCTGTGTAGTGTCTTCAAGAAAATAATTAATAAACATCTTTAGTTATTCATTTTTCAATGGATTAGTTAAGTGAATTATAGTGAGGGGTGTATTGTGGGATTTCCTGCAACTACATATTGGCGCTAGAAACAGGGACTGAGAGATTGAAGAAAAGAAGATTGCAATTTGAAATCATTCAAATCAAGAAAATGAAAAGGGAGAATGTTAAATTAGATGAGGGAAAGGAGAAAGATATAGAATACAGTTCGGTCACAAAAGCAATGATTAATGAGTTTCACGAAAATATCAAAGGAAGAATACATAAGCGGGATTTTGAAGGAAAGAAAATTACAGATAGAGAAGTGACATTGCCTTTAGAAGATTGGGAAAAGCAAAAGATAACATTCACAGCAGCAGAAATATCTAAAGAAAATTTGAATCACACATCTCCACTGGTAATCACAATAAACACGTGCAAAGGAGAAGAATTAGCAAAGGAAAAGAAAACATGGACGGTAAATGGGACCTTTAATTGATACGAGAAGCTTGGTGAACATCATGTTTTATCATGCTTATAAGAAAATGGGATATAAAGATGAAGAGATGATTTCCACGGCATACAATATCCATGGTTTTGGTAAATCCATAACAAAAGTCAAAGGAGAGGTAAAGATGCGAATTCTGTTAGGAGAAATCGAGACACAGGTAACATTGTGTGTAGTGGATATGGAATCGCCATACAACGTATTGCTAGGAAGATCATGGGTACACGCGATAAAAGCAGTAGCATCAACATTTCATCAATGTATCAAATTTCCCACACCAAGTGGAATTGGCGAGATTAGAGGGGATGTTGATAAAGGAAGAATATGTTATCAAATTGAGGTGAAATATTATGAAGAGCAAGCAAAAAGAGAAAGTACCGCAGAAAAATGGCAAAAGCGGTTAGAAAAGAAGAAGAATTTCGAATTTACATGATAAGAGCAAAGGAAGGAAAAGGGATACCTAGCGAGATCTCGGAAGAAGAAAATGAACTCGCGAAAGAACTGAAAGGACCGACACCTATGGGAGAACCGAAGGCTAGTTATGTCGCGGCAGAGCAAACGAAAGAAGTGAACGTCGGAACTAACGAAGAGCCCAAGATACTAAAAATTGGGACCAGTATGGAAGCGGATGAAGAAAAGAGGACTGTTGATTTGCTGCGAGATTATAAAGATATCTTCGCGTGGAATATGGATGATATGCCTGGTATAGACCCATCGATAGCTTGCCACAAATTAGAAATAGACAAAAGGGTGAAACCATTCAAGCAGAGAATTAGAAAGATCGCAACAGCATACCATCCCCAAATAGAAGAAGAATTGCAGAAAATGCTAGATGCAGGAATCATTAGGCCAGCAAAGTATCCTGAATGGATAGCAAATATGGTTATAGTCCCAAAGAAGAAAAAAGGAATAAGAATTTGCATAGATTTTACTGACCTAAACAAAGCTTGTCCTAAAGATAGTTTTCCATTACCAGATATTCCACAACTGGTCGAATCAGCGGCATGGAATTAAAGAATATCATCCTTGGATGGATATAAAGGTTACAACCAGATTCCTCTCGCGAGAGGAAGATCAAGAGCATCTTCTTTCTTCGCTCCAAGAGGGTTATATTGCTATACAAAAATGCCATTTGGTTTACGAAATGTTGGAGCCACATATCAAAGAATGGTGGAAGAAGTGTTCGCGAGTGGATACATAAAACACTAGAAGTATATGTAGATGACATGCTCGTAAAAAGTAAGAAAGCAGAAGATCATGTACGAGATCTGAAAGAAATCTTTGAACAGATGAGGCGTTTCAACATCAAGGTAAATCCAGAAAAAATGTACCTTCGGAGTTGCATCGGGAAAGTTTTTGGGTTACATCGTATCAAAAGAAGGGATACAAGTCGACCTTAAAAGTGAAAGCGGTTCGCGATATGCCTACACTGCAACTTGAAGAAAAGATGTTCAAAAGTTAAATGGGTTGTTAGCATCACTAGGAAGATTCATCTCGCGATCATCCTGAAGTGCAAACATTTTTTCATTGTCCTAAAAAAGGATCGAAGTTTAAATGGACATGACGAATGTGAGAAGGCTTTACAAGGAATTAAAGAACATCTAATGGAAATATCCATTATGCAAAAAGCGAGAACCGGGAGAGGAATTGTTAATATACCTTGCGACAACCCTCGCACGCATTGAGCGCGATATTGCTTGCGAATGGATGCGAGGAGTCGAAAAACCAATTTATTACATCAAAAACTTTTAATGCCGCAGAAAGGAACTATTCAAAGATTGAAAAACTAATCTTGGCGTTAGTCTATGCAACGTTTAAGCTCCGCATATATTTTCAAGCACATCTTGTCGGGGTAGTAACAAAAATACCAATCGAGTCGATAATGAAAAATTCAAAGAGATCGGAAGAGTTGAAAGATGGAATGCTCAAATAAGCCATTGTAAACTTAAATATGAAATATTATCTTCAACCAAGTCACGAGGTTGTCGCATTTTTTTTGGCGAGAATTTCCCTTGGAGGAAGATGAAGCGAGTGGATGAAATGATGGATGTAGAAGAAGAGCATGGAGACCCAAAAGATTTGCTAACTGAGCCAGATAGGTGGGAAATATTAGTGGATGGATCATCAAATGGAGAAGGTAATGGAGTGGGAATTGTTGTGATTTCGCCAGAAGGCAATAAATTAGCTTTCTCTTTTAGGTTGGAGTTTGAATCTACCAATAACGAAACGGAGTATGAAGCCATAATACATGCTCTGCGATTCGCAATAGAAATGAAACTGGAAAATGTGAGGATTACCAGTGACTCGCAATTAGCAATTCGCCAGATAACGGAAAAGTATGCTACGAATGAGCCATCTTTGCAAAAATACAGGAAGCTAGTCGAACAATTTTCAGCACAGATACCGAAAATGAAATGGAGGCACATATCAAGGAGAAATAACAGACTCGCAGACGCTTTTGCCTTTATATCAAGTATGATGACAGACCCAACTGCGAGGAACATCAAAATACAAACACTCCTGGCACCGTCGATCAATAAAGAGGAAGAGCAAGAAGCAGATGCAATGTTGGTAGAAGACATACCGCAATGTCGCGATAAAGACTGGAGAACAGAACTTCACGCATACTTGATGAAAGGGGAAGTACCAAGAAATAGATTAGAGGCACACAAACTGAAAAGTCGTGCAACAAATTATGAATTAAGAGATGGTGTACTTTATCGGCGATCTTTTGATGGACCTTCACTTCGATGCTTAACAAAACAAGAGGGAGAAACCATATTAAGGATGTTGCACAGTGGAGATGCCGGAAATCATAGCGGCGGAAGATCTTTAGCATATAAAGCAAAAACGCAAGGATATTACTGGCCATATATGCATGAGGATCCAAAAGCAATATCAAGGCGCTGCGAAGATTGTCAAAGACATGGGAAGAAGATACATGCACCCGGAGCACCGTTAAATTCTTCGAAAAGTGTGTGGCCTTTTGGAAAATGGGGTTTAGATATTGTGGGACCATTTTTACCGGGAACATGACAAAGAAGATACTTAATTGTCGCAACGGATTATTTCACAAAATGGGAAGAAATGAAAGCGGTACAACACATCCGCGACAAAGACGTATTTACTTTCATATTTGAGAATATTATATGCAGGTTTGGGATCCCCGCACAGTTGGTATCTCGACAATGGGAAACAATTCGAAGGGCAAAATATAGAATTGTTACTTAATGAATTTCAGATAAGGTGTGGAAAATCAACTCCATTATATCCACAAGCTAATGGTCAGGCAGAGGCAACGAACAAAACAATAGCAGATATATTGAAGAAGAAATTAGAAGGACACAATAAGGGATGGTGCGAGCAAGTACCCAGTGCAGTATGGGCATATAATACAACAAGAAGAGAGGCTACAGGAATGTCTCCCTTTTGCTTAACATATGGAGTTGAAGCTGTGCTCCCAACAGAGGTTATGATCCCAACAACCAAGAAAGAGGTTTGGGAGAAAAATCTTAGTGCAGGTAACATTCTAATTAAGTTGGAAGAATTAGAGGAAAAAAGGGAAAAGGCATTACGACATATGGAAAATTATCAGCGAAGGTTGGCTAGAGAATATAACAAGCGTGTTAAAATACGTGAATTTCAACCAGGAGACTTGGTGCTGCGAGAAACACCAATATATCAGCGATAAAATGGAGGCAAGCTGGCGAGAAAATGGGATGGACCTTATATTATCAAAGAAGTAGTTGGTACAGGGGCTTATAGATTAATGGATCTTGAAGGCAAAGATATGGGACAAAGATTGGGCAGGCCGTGGAACAGGTTATATCTAAAGAAATATTACCCATAAAAAATGTGACTGAGATGAATCAAGTAAATTTTTCATGCAAGATATTTGCGAAATTCAATAAAATACGAGAGAATATCAGCGAATGTCTCGCAAGCAAAATAGCAAGAGATGATAAATGAATGAATGAATAAACATGATTGAATGAATGGGACGAACCTTTATGGCGTACACCCTAGTTCGCGAATGACATTTCGTAAGAGGCAAATGTAAGACCTAAAGTGCGTCATATAAGGGGTATCTCTTGACATGGCTCAGGGAAAAGGTTACACCGCCCGGAACCTGGGTCATGTAGATTTGGGGCCCATGAAAGCCTATCCGGAAGAGGTACCTTGGATTCCCAACTATATATGTAGGTTATACCCTGGTTGGGCGACCGAGGGTCTCTTCCAAGGAGTCGGCGTATGATCAAGGCGCCGAGGTACACGGTTGAGTCAAGAGTGCGGGGAGCATGGAACTTCCTTACCACTATTGACAAGTCTTGGCGCATCTTTTCGCCCAAAGAAAACTCCACTTAGGGTGCAGCCTTGTAACCATAAACCCTATAGGTATAAGGGATAAGAGGCTGCGAAAACAACTGGTTGTTGTTAAGACCGGATGGGAGGAGCTAGCCTTGTATGGACGATGTACGCCTCCTTGAAGGGGCAACCAGGGAGATGATAAGGGCGACACCCTCCATTAGGGAGAGTGTCAAAACAGACGCAAATGTCATGGGGCTTTATTTTTGCAAGAAAATTTAGGCTTGTCATATTTGTGCAATGATCCTGCAGAGGCAAAAATACTAACGCGAGGGTAAGACGAGATCAATGGGTCCTTACATGAAAGTGTAAAGACGTCCTGCGATTTCGTCGCAACGACGACAATGTCATGGGAGTTTATTCTCGCAAGGGAATTTAAACCTGTCATATTGTCGCAAACAAAATATCCTGCAGAGGCAAAAATACTTGAAAAATGATAAGACAAGATTAATGGGTTTTTACATGCAAGTGTAAAGACGTCCTGCGATCTTGTCTCAATAAAAGATGGCAGAGTAAGACCTTTAATTAGGAAGGTCTTACTTGGAAGACCACATAAAAATGATAAGGCAAGGTCAATGGGTCATTGCATGAAAATGTAAAGGCGGCCTTCGACCTTGTCGCAATGAGAAGAAATAAAGTGAAATTCCTAATTGGGATGGTTTTACTTAATAAAAGATTCAGTAAGCGAACATGCTCGCGAGATTGTGTTCAAAAATCTTAAATAAGAGAAGAAGGAGAAAATAAGGGAATTACTCAATCAAAGATTTAATCCTTCCAAACAAAAAGAAGTTTTGACAAATTATAAAGAAAGCTTAATTCTCTACATCAGCATTATCAACTACATAGGATGGGATAGATCTTTCACCGCCTTTATCAGCTTCACCTTCGCCAGTTGCTGGATTTTCATCAGAAATGTTTTCTGCACCTTCATTTTCGCCAGTTGGTGGATTTTCATCACAGATTTTTCCAGACGGATCTTCGTTGACAACTTCAATATTAGCGATATCTTCGCAGCTTTCATAGTCATAATCACTGTCAGGAGAATTAGGGACTTCATCATCACTTATCTCCAAAGGATCAACGTGAATAGGATCAAGAGACTTAGACAATAAAATCTCATTCACGAGGACTTCAGCTTTGAGTGGGAATTGACGAAGCAACGCCTTTTGACGATTCTTACTATCTATGTCTTTACAGTCAGACATATAATCAAATCTTCGTTCTGCACGGTCGCGAGAACGAGCAAGGGAGGCGGCGAGCAACCCATTTTCTTTGCGAATTTTAGAATAATCTGATCTGAGGGAGGAGATGGTGGAGCGAATCTTTTTCTCAGAATCTGCATAACAAGTGCACAAGATTAAAGAAAACTCTTACAGAATATTTTGGGATTTTCGGATAATTAAAGATTCATGGAATAAATTAATGAATTAAGATAGTCAAATAATATGACTACCTTCCTTAGAGAAGTAAGATGTTGAATTAAAGCTGCAAAATTATTCCCCAAACAGTCCATGGCATCATCAAATGTATCTCCAACTAAGCCTTTCAAACGAGATCGCAAGCTCTTTTCATTAGAAACAAGTATGGAATTCTCGGTCGCAAGAGAAGAGTTGGATTTTTCTAATTTGGCACATTGATCCTTGAATTGGTTTGCTTTTAAACTCAAGGTTATCCTACCCGAATAAGTTTATCTCTCTCGGTAACTTCTTCAAGTTGATTTCTCGGGGTGTGAATAGATTGTTCTTGTTCTTCACATAATTTTTGGCAAGCATCATATTGTTGCGAATGATCGCCACCTTGTTTATGAGAACGCTTCTCTTGAGAAAGAGTTCCATTCTCATCTGATAAAGTTCCCAACTCCATATTAGCTTTAGTTAAAGAGTAAGAGAAGCGAGATAAGTCATTACTTAATGAGTCTTGCTGTTGAGCTAAATCAAAATTTTCTTTAGATAAATTATTTATTTGATCAGAAAGATACGTATGAAGATTATCTAAAAGATTATATTGCTCCATCCAAGCATCTCTCTCAACTCGGATTTCTTCAACAATTGATTCCAATTGATATATCTCCATTATTCGTTTCTGATTTAAAGCTTGAAGGGCGAACAAGAGCTTAAGTTGTAAAAAAAAAAAAAAAAAAAAAAAAAAAAAGTTAAGAGAATCTACCTTTTAATTCTTCATTCTTTCTGCGAAGGTTATCACGATCTAGCGAGATGTTGTGAAATTTTTGATTTTCAAGATGGAGATTATTGCATCTCGTGGTCATAGCTTGGAGATCACTCTTCAGCACATTAATTTCTTGAACTAAAGATGCTTGCGAGATCTTATCAGGACCAAGATGTTTACTTAAAATCTCACAGACATTAGATTTGACAGGATCGACAGAAGTCTTCTTGGCATCATCCACAAGATCCGAGAGAACTTTGAAAGCCACATCTATCCCTTCCAAATTTTCTGCAGTAAGAGGGATTTGCTCGGATAAAGAAGGTAGAGACGAATCATTCTTCGCCAAAGGAACATCATGGGAAGAGGAGATTTCAGGAAAGGTAGTGATCGGAGGAATGACAGAGGCATTGATGATAGGAGAAGGAATAAGGTCATTTGTAGTAGGACTATTATGAGGAACTTGGTCTATGAGGAGTTGAGGCAAAGGAATATTGTCATTAGTGATAAAATTATCCTGCGATAGTTTCGCAACAGGAGACGAAGACGTAAATGAGGGAAAAGGAACATCAGGAGTCACGGGTTTAGGTTGGCGAGATCTTTTGGGAGTTTTATTAATAGTTTTATCATCCTGCGAATGACAAGTTAAGTAAGAAACAGAGGCAACAATATTGTTATCAAAAAAGGTAAATATTTCTTAAATACCTTATCATTCGCAGACTTTCTTTTAGAAGTGGTAGATTTTGCTTGCAAAGAGGACTTTGGTTGCGGAACGGGTTCCTGTTGAGAAGAGGGTTTCGACTGCGAACCCAAAGAGAGAAGGGGGTTCTTCACGGTGAACTTAGTACCAGGTTTGTTCTTGCTGAAGCAAAAATGGCAGAAAGAGGTTAAAAGAGAGATCAGAATAAAATAATTGCAACAAGAGAAATCAATCACAAAATCAATCAATCACAAAATCGATCGAGTTTATCAAGAATAGCAAACCTAGATGCCATGGAAGTAATAGCAGATAGGAAGTAGTAGAAAAATGGTGAAGAAGACGATGAAGAAAAACAGCAGAAAGACAATTGCAGACGGTGAAGGAGATGAAGTAAAAGAAAAGAAGTGTTCTTCACAAAGGATTCTCCTATAAATAGATAAGAAAATGTTATGACCGGATAACATTAAATACACCGGTAAAAAGAGTAGTTTTAAACACGTGTAAACGGTCATTACTAAATTCACGGAACTATGCTGAAGAAGATTTTTAATGGAAAACGAACAATCGCGACAATTCAAGAGGCATAAATTCTCATGATACATCACTCTTTTTAACTTGCGAGATGATCTCGCGAAATTTATCATTTTCATAACACCTGAGGTAAAAATGATACTTCATATGTACTTCTCAAAGCTTGAACTTCGCCAAAGAATAGAGGCAAGTACGTACTTTTCAAGAAAAATATTCTTTCGCTCGTTCCTTCATCAAACAAAGATCAAAGATTACATCAACAACGGATTTTTCCTTAAAGAATGCTCTTCAAGCAATATTCAAGGAAAAAGAGGCAAGATGTAGGATCATTATATCGCAATGTACAAAACTCGCGAGGATAATAAAGAACAACGACTGCTGCGAGGAGTCGCAAGGAATCAAAAGGAATGACGCACTGGATGACAACAGGAAGATATGAAATCTGACGAAGGTTAGGAAGTGCCGCGAGTATGAATGCTTATACATTCGCGACACTTCGCGAGACACTCCCGAAAATAAAGGATATCCTAGCTGTCATTCACTATGTATTACCCTATATAAAGGGATGAGAAGTCTGTTGTAAGGGGGGGATTCTTTTGATTTGGAGATTAAGTCATTAGGAGAGAGAAACTTGGAGAGTGTTTGTAATCCTTAAGTGTAATTCTATTTTCCTGTAGTGTCTTCAAGAAAATAATTAATAAACATCTTTAGTTATTCATCTTTCAATGGATTAGTTAAGTGAATTATAGTGAGGGGTGTATTGTGGGATTTCCTGCAAGTACATCTTGGTTTGGCATGGTTGCCATGGTGCGCAGAGTGCGGCTTGGCTTGGCATGGTTGCCATGGTGCGCGGGAAGCGGCTTGGTTTGGCATGGTTGCCATGGTGCGCAGATGCGGCTTTTGGTTTGGCATTGTTGCCATGGTGCGCGATATGCGGCTTGGCTTAGCATTGTTGCCATGGTGCGCATTATGCGGCTTGGTTTGGCATTGTTGCCATGGTGCGCGAGTGCGGCTTGGCTTGGCATGGTTGCCATAGTGCGCAGAGTGCGGCTTGGTTTGGCATGGTTGCCATGGTGCGCAGTATGCGGCTTGGTTTGGCATTGTTGCCATGGTGCGCAGTATGCGGCTTGGCTTGGCATTGTTGCCATGGTGCGCAGTATGCGGCTTGGCTTGGCATTGTTGCCATGGTGCGCAGTATATGCTTGGTTTGGCATTGTTGCCATGGTGCGCAGATGCGGCTTAGTTTGGCATTGTTGCCATGGTGCGCGATATGCGGCTTGGTTTGGCATTGTTGCCATGGTGCTAGCGATATGCGGCTTAGTTTTGGAATTAGGGTTACGTGTTTGAAAACCTAAACTGTATTTTGAAAAAATACCCCTATTAATTATTTACACCTCGAAAGTTAAATGCTCTTATTCAATGTGTTGCGGGTAACACTAGGTCATGGGGTTTTACAATTTTACCCCTTGTCTAAAAACCACCATCAACACCAGGCCAGCTACATTTTGTCATTTTTGTCATTGTGGTTGCTGATATATAGAAATACCAGGCCAACCCATTTCATCATTGTGGTTCTTTGATATATGGAAATACCAGGCCAACCCTACTTCTTGATTTATAGAAATACAGGGCCGAGCGTAATAAGTGTTCTTGATATATAGAAATACCAGGAGCCGTAATAAGTGTTCTTGATACATAGAAATACCAGGCCAACATATTTGATCATTGTGGTTGATGATACATGGAAATACCAGGCCAACATATTTGATCATTATGGTTCTTTGATATATGGAAGTACCAGCCAACCACATTTTTCCATTTTGTCGCAAAAACCATTAAGTCTCACATTTTGTTGTTTATTCATTTGGATGATCGAATTCACTTCTACTTTCTACAAAAGCATTAAAATAGTATTAGTAACTAAAATATTGTATCCTAGCTAATATAAATATGCGTATAAAATGTAGCATTTACATGCTTATCAACACCGCCACACTTATATTTTGCTATTCCTCGAGCAAAACAGAGATATAATGTAATTTTTTTTTATATATTCCTAACAAAAGTGAAAATCTGCAAAAATATGGAAAATTACCCACTCCCCCACACTTAAACATTACATTGTCCTCAATATAATTGAGTCATCCAATAGAAATTAAGATGGGAAATGAAAAAAATAAACAAAAAAAGAAAATAAGAGATAGAGTAGAGAACAAATCGATGGGTTGACTTCCATGAAGCGAAATGTATTTGTTTCCATGCTTTCACACACAATCTCAAATAAGGTGGGGTTGGTACCCCAAGGTAAGTGAATCATATATATAAAGCCTCGAAAAGTTGGGGATCAACCCAAATAATCGATTTTGATGAAAAGATGATCCTGCAGCAGAATGATGATTAGTACCCGATAGCAAAAAGCGGAACTTCAGTATTATTCGGAACATTCACATAAGCTTTTAGAAAATCACGATCCAGAAACAAGGCTCAACGGAATAATGATATCGTGACTAATTGTCTCATTATCATCTACAACGGTTTCATTATTAAGGATCAAGGTCAGATCTTTCTCAACTAATGGAACTAGTCGAGACTCAGTAAAAATTAATGAATCTAGTTTGGGTTTCCATTTATTAGGGTCTAGCAGGGGTGTGGATTCTAGTAAAGCATTGACTTCACAAATAATACTATCATCATCAAAACCATACCCAAAATGAGCTAAGCAAACCTCTAATGGATCTTCCGAGTGGATCTTGCAAAACCCTTGCGAGTGCATATTTTCTTTTCGCCCACAACACTTCAGGCTAAGGTACCTAAAAAAATATCAAACAAACTGCGTAAAAAGGATCTAAAGAAAATCTAAAAGAAAAATAAAATAAAATTATATACAAAAAAAAATATCAATCAGAGAGTATTTTGCAACCACTCCCCGGCAGCGGCGCCAAAAACTTGGTAGGCTCGAAAACCCACAATAAATACTGCAAGTGCACAGTGTCTAACTAGTAGAACGATGGCAAGTACAGGTCGTTCCCACGAGGAGTGTGAAATACTACTATTAACTAATATCAAAAGTAACCAATCGACAAGATGATGTTTTAGCAATTTTTTTAGAAATTTGGAACAAAATGAAATAATAATAATTCTAATGATAAACAAATGAGAATGGGTTGCTAGGGTCTTCATTTCCACCAATTAACTATGCAAACTCTACTAATCTTTAAAAATACATTCCATGCATTATCAAATATTGTTTCTCCGCTATAGTTTCCTTCGCTTCCTGGGTAGTGATTTTAAAGCATTACCTATCAATCCTTGCATACCACGTCTAGGGATTTAACCGAAACACGAAATATCAATTCAAAAGCATAAATAATCAAGAAAATCACATAAACGATTAAATACCAAGCTATATGAAGAAGAACTATTAATCAATCAAATTATTATTAAGCATATCAATGTAGAGTTTACACAATAAAATTGGTTTCTACCTAAACCCTAACATGGCTCTAGCTAGACATGGCTTTCTCAAAAGCCATAAACATATTAAAATTAAACTCTAGCTAATGAAAAATGAAGAATCAAAAACAAAACTTCAAAACCCTTCTCTCCTTGCGGCACTCGGTAGGGTCCCCTTCTCAAATAGTCACCTCCTTCTTATACACCTTCCTTTTCTTTTATTTCATTAATCAAAGTATCAAAATAAGTTATTCAACGAAAATATCTTGCATGCAAGTTGATGTAAATCATCGTATCTTTCTCCAAATAGTATTGCCACCTCGTTCTTCCAATGAAATAATAAACTCCCCTTATTTCCAAAATCTCCCAAATGAAGAAAGAGTTATTTTATTTCCAAAATAGTCACGTGTAAATATTCCTCAATTAATTCTTCACATGACAAATAAATTATCTTTCTCGGTGGAATATATTTGTAATAAAGTAAGAAAGATAAAATAGTTCCCATTTTCAGTTTCCATGTGCCAACCCCACTTTGATTTCAATTCCTTTCTTTGCATTTTGCCTCGCCTATGAAACAATTTTATCTTGGCGATATATATGGAGATACCGGGCCAGCTACATTTTGTCATTTTTGTCATTGTGGTTCTTTGATATATGGAAATACCAGGCCAACCCATTTCATCATTGTGGTTGCTTTGATATATGAAAATACCAGGCCAACCCTTTCTTGATTTATAGAAATACCAGCTAGCGTAATAAGTGTTCTTGATATATAGAAATACCGGGCCGGCGTAATAAGTGTTGCTTTGATATATAGAAATACCGGCCAACATATTTGATCATTGTGGTTGCTGATACATGGAAATACCAGGCCAACCTCATTTCACCATCATGGTTGCTGATATATGGAAGTACCAGGCCAACCACATTTTTCCATTTTTGTCGCAAAAACCATTAAGTCTCACATTTTGTTGTTTATTCGCTGGATGATCGAATTCACTTCTACTTTCTACAAAAGCATTAAAATAGTATTAGTAACTAAAATATTGTATCTAGCTAATATAAATATGGGTATAATATGTAGCATTTACATGCTTATCAACACCGCCACACTTATATTTTGCTAGTCCTCGAGCAAAACAGAGATATAATGTAATTTTTTTTATATATTCCTAAGAAAAGTGAAAATCTGCAAAAATATGGAAAATTACCCACTCCCCACACTTAAACATTACATTGTTCTCAATGTAATTGAGTCATCAAAGTAGAAATTAAGATGGGAAATGAAAAAAATAAACAAAAGAAAATAAGAGATAGAGTAGAGGGAACAAATCTGATGGGTTGACTCCCATGAAGCGAAATGTATTTGTTTCCATGCTTTCAGTAGCACACAATCTCAAATAAGGTGGGGTTGGTACCCCAAGGTAAGCTGCGAATCATATATATAAAGCCTGAAAAGTTGGGGATCAACCCAAATAATCGGTTTTGATGAAAAGATGATCCCATAAAGAATGATGATTAGTACCCGGATAGCAAAACTCCGAACTCAGTCTTATTCGGAACATTCACATAAGCTTTTAGAAAATCACGATCCGAGAAACAAGGGCTCAACGGAACAATGATATCGTGACTAATTGGCTCATTATCATCTACAACGGTTTCATTATTAAGGATCAAGGTCAGATCTTTCTCAACTAATGGAACTAGTCGAGACTCAGTAAAAATTAATGAATCTAGTTTGGGTTTCCATTTATTAGGGTCTAGCAGCGGTGTGGAGTCTAGTAAAGCATTGACTTCACAAATAATACTATCATCATCAAAACCATACCCAAAATGAGCTAAGCAAACCTCTAATGGATCTTCCGAGTGGATCTTGCAAAACCCTTGCGAGTGCATATTTTCTTTTCGCCCACAACACTTCAAGGCTAAGGTACCTAAAAATATCAAACAAAACTGCGTAAAAAGGATCTAAAGAAAATCTAAAAGAAAAATAAAATAAAATTATATACAAAAAAAAAATCAATCAGAGAGTATTTTGCAACCACTCCCCGGCAGCGGCGCCAAAAACTTGGTAGGCTCGAAAACCCACAATAAATATTGCAAGTGCACAGTGTCTAACTAGTAGAACGATGGCAAAATGCACATTCGTTCCAACGAGGAGTGTGAAATACTACTATTAACTAATATCAAAAGTAACCAATCGACAAGATGATGTTTTAGCAATTTTTTTAGAAATTTGGAACAAAATGAAATAATAATAATTCTAATGATAAACAAATGAGAATGGGTTGCTAGGGTCTTCGGTTTCCACCAATTAACTATGCAAACTCTACTAATCTTTAAAAATACATTCCATGCATTATCAAATATTGTTTCTCCGCTATAGTTTCCTTCGCTTCTTGGGTAGTGATTTTAAAGCATTACCTATCAATCCTTGCATACCACGTCTAGGGATTTAACCGAAACACGAAATATCAATTCAAAAGCATAAATAATCAAGAAAATCACATAAACGATTAAATACCAAGCTATATGAAGAAGAACTATTAATCAATCAAATTATTATTAAGCATATCAATGTAGAGTTTACACAATAAAATTGGTTTCTACCTAAACCCTAACATGGCTCTAGCTAGACATGGCTTTCTCAAAAGCCATAAACATATTAAAATTAAACTCTAGCTAATGAAAAATGAAGAATCAAAAACAAAACTTCAAAACCCTTCTCTCCTTGCGGCACTCTGGCCGGGGTCCCCTTCTCAAATAGTCACCTCCCTTCTTATACACCTTCCTTTTCTTTTATTTCATTAATCAAAGTATCAAAATAAGTTATTCAACGAAAATATCTTGCATGCAAGTTGATGTCGTCATCAGTATCTTTCTCCAAATAGTATTGCCACCTCGTTCTTCCAATGAAATAATAAACTCCCCTTATTTCCAAAATCTCCCAAATGAAGAAAGAGTTATTTTATTTCCAAAATAGTCACGTGTAAATATTCCTCAATTAATTCTTCACATGACAAATAAATTATCTTTCTCGGTGGAATATATTTGTAATAAAGTAAGAAAGATAAAATAGTTCCCATTTTCAGTTTCCATGTGCCAACCCCACTTTGATTTCAATTCCTTTGCTTTGCATTTTTGCCTCGCCTATGAAACAATTTTATCTTTTCTTGATATATATGGAGATACCAGGCCGGAACATTTTGTCATTTTTGTCATTGTGGTTCTTTGATATATGGAAATACCAGGCCAACCCATTTCATCATTGTGGTTCTTTGATATATGAAAATACCAGGCCAACCATTACTGGCTGATTTATAGAAATCTTAGGGCTAGCGTAATAAGTGTTCTTGATATATAGAAATACCATGCCACGTAATAAGTGTTGCTTTGATATATAGAAATACCAGGCCAACATATTTGATCATTGTGGTTGCCGATACATGGAAATACCAGGGCCAACCTCATTTCACCATCATGGTTCTTTGATATATGGAAGTACCGGGCCAACCACATTTTTCCATTTTTGTCGCAAAACCATTAAGTCTCACATTTTGTTGTTTATTCGCTTGGATGATCGAATTCACTTCTACTTTCTACAAAAGCATTAAAATAGTATTAGTAACTAAAATATTGTATCCTAGCTAATATAAATATGGGTATAAAATGTAGCATTTACATGCTTATCAACACCGCCACACTTATATTTTGCTAGTCCTCGAGCAAAACAGAGATATAATGTAATTTTTTTTTTATATATTCCTAAGAAAAGTGAAAATCTGCAAAAATATGGAAAATTACCCACTCCCCCACACTTAAACATTACATTGTTCTCAATGTAATTGAGTCATCAAAGTAGAAATTAAGATGGGAAATGAAAAAAATAAACAAAAAGAAAATAAGAGATAGAGTAGAGGAACAAATCGATGGGTTGACTCCCATGAAGCGAAATGTATTTGTTTCCATGCTTTGATAGCACACAATCTCAAATAAGGTGGGGTTGGTACCCCAAGGTAAGCTGCGAATCATATATATAAAGCTTTGAAAAGTTGGGGATCAACCCAAATAATCGATTTTGATGAAAAGATGATCCTGCAGAATGATGATTAGTACCCAGATAGCAAAAAATCTAACTCGCCTTATTCGAACATTCACATAAGCTTTTAGAAAATCACGATCCGAGAAACAAGGGCTCAACGGAACAATGATATCGTGACTAATTGGCTCATTATCATCTACAACGGTTTCATTATTAAGGATCAAGGTCAGATCTTTCTCAACTAATGGAACTAGTCGAGACTCAGTAAAAATTAATGAATCTAGTTTGGGTTTCCATTTATTAGGGTCTAGCAGCGGTGTGGAGTCTAGTAAAGCATTGACTTCACAAATAATACTATCATCATCAAAACCATACCCAAAATGAGCTAAGCAAACCTCTAATGGATCTTCCGAGTGGATCTTGCAAAACCCTTGCGAGTGCATATTTTCTTTTCGCCCACAACACTTGGGCTAAGGTACCTAAAAATATCAAACAAAGCTGCGTAAAATGGATCTAAAGAAAATCTAAAAGAAAAATAAAATAAAATTATATACAAAAAAAAAAATCAATCAGAGAGTATTTTGCAACCACTCCCCGGCAGCGGCGCCAAAAACTTGGTAGGCTCGAAAACCCACAATAAATACTGCAAGTGCACAGTGTCTAACTAGTAGAACGATGGCAAGTACAGGTCGTTCCCACGAGGAGTGTGAAATACTACTATTAACTAATATCAAAAGTAACCAATCGACAAGATGATGTTTTAGCAATTTTTTAGAAATTTGGAACAAAATGAAATAATAATAATTCTAATGATAAACAAATGAGAATGGGTTGCTAGGGTCTTGGTTTCCACCAATTAACTATGCAAACTCTACTAATCTTTAAAAATACATTCCATGCATTATCAAATATTGTTTCTCCGCTATAGTTTCCTTCGCTTCCTGGGTAGTGATTCTAAAGCATTAACTATCAATCCTTGCATACCACGTCTAGGGATTTAACCGAAACACGAAATATCAATTCAAAAGCATAAATAATCAAGAAAATCACATAAACGATTAAATACCAAGCTATATGAAGAAGAACTATTAATCAATCAAATTATTATTAAGCATATCAATGTAGAGTTTACACAATAAAATTGGTTTCTACCTAAACCCTAACATGGCTCTAGCTAGACATGGCTTTCTCAAAAGCCATAAACATATTAAAATTAAACTCTAGCTAATGAAAAATGAAGAATCAAAAACAAAACTTCAAAACCCTTCTCTCCTTGCGGCACTCGGTAGGGTCCCCTTCTCAAATAGTCACCTCCCTTCTTATACACCTTCCTTTTCTTTTATTTCATTAATCAAAGTATCAAAATAAGTTATTCAACGAAAATATCTTGCATGCAAGTTGATGTAAACACAAGATATCTTTCTCCAAATAGTATTGCCACCTCGTTCTTCCAATGAAATAATAAACTCCCCTTATTTCCAAAATAGTCACGTGTAAATATTCCTCAATTAATTCTTCACATGACAAATAAATTATCTTTCTCGGTGGAATATATTTGTAATAAAGTAAGAAAGATAAAATAGTTCCCATTTTCGATTTCCATGTGCCAACCCCACTTTGATTTCAATTCCTTTCTTTGCATTTTTGCCTCGCCTATGAAACAATTTTATCTTTCTGATATATGGAGATACCAGGCCAGCTACATTTTGTCATTTTTGTCATTGTGGTTCTTTGATATATGGAAATACCAAGGCCAACCCATTTCATCATTGTGGTTGTCTTTGATATATGAAAATACCAAAGCCAACCCATTTCTTGATTTATAGAAATACTCGGGAAGCGTAATAAGTGTTCTTGATATATAGAAATACCGGGCCAGCGTAATAAGTGTTCTTTGATATATGAAATACCAGGCCAACATATTTGATCATTGTGGTTCTTTGATACATGGAAATACCAGGCCAACCTCATTTCACCATCATGGTTGCTGATATATGGAAGTACCAGGCCAACCACATTTTTCCATTTTTGTCGCAAAAACCATTAAGTCTCACATTTTGTTGTTTATTCGCTGGATGATCGAATTCACTTCTACTTTCTACAAAAGCATTAAAATAGTATTAGTAACTAAAATATTGTATCCTAGCTAATATAAATATGGGTATAAAATGTAGCATTTACATGCTTATCAACACCGCCACACTTATATTTTGCTAGTCCTCGAGCAAAACAGAGATATAATGTAATTTTTTTTTATATATTCCTAAGAAAAGTGAAAATCTGCAAAAATATGGAAAATTACCCACTCCCCCACACTTAAACATTACATTGTTCTCAATGTAATTGAGTCATCCAAAGTAGAAATTAAGATGGGAAATGAAAAAAATAAACAAAAAGAAAATAAGAGATAGAGTAGAGGGAACAAATCTGATGGGTTGACTCCCATGAAGCGAAATGTATTTGTTTCCATGCTTTCAGTAGCACACAATCTCAAATAAGGTGGGGTTGGTACCCCAAGGTAAGCTGCGAATCATATATATAAAGCCTGAAAAGTTGGGGATCAACCCAAATAATCAGTTTTGATGAAAAGATGATCCTGCTGAAGAATGATGATTAGTACCCAGATAGCAAAAACTGAACTCAGTCTTATTCGGAACATTCACATAAGCTTTTAGAAAATCACGATCCGAGAAACAAGGGCTCAACGGAACAATGATATCGTGACTAATTGGCTCATTATCATCTACAACGGTTTCATTATTAAGGATCAAGGTCAGATCTTTCTCAACTAATGGAACTAGTCGAGACTCAGTAAAAATTAATGAATCTAGTTTGGGTTTCCATTTATTAGGGTCTAGCAGCGGTGTGGAGTCTAGTAAAGCATTGACTTCACAAATAATACTATCATCATCAAAACCATACCCAAAATGAGCTAAGCAAACCTCTAATGGATCTTCCGAGTGGATCTTGCAAAACCCTTGCGAGTGCATATTTTCTTTTCGCCCACAACACTTCAGGCTAAGGTACCTAAAAAAATATCAAACAAACTGCGTAAAAAGGATCTAAAGAAAATCTAAAAGAAAAATAAAATAAAATTATATACAAAAAAAAAAATCAATCAGAGAGTATTTTGCAACCACTCCCCGGCAGCGGCGCCAAAAACTTGGTAGGCTCGAAAACCCACAATAAATATTGCAAGTGCACAGTGTCTAACTAGTAGAACGATGGCAAGTACAGGTCGTTCCCACGAGGAGTGTGAAATACTACTATTAACTAATATCAAAAGTAACCAATCGACAAGATGATGTTTTAGCAATTTTTTTAGAAATTTGGAACAAAATGAAATAATAATAATTCTAATGATAAACAAATGAGAATGGGTTGCTAGGGTCTTCGGTTTCCACCAATTAACTATGCAAACTCTACTAATCTTTAAAAATACATTCCATGCATTATCAAATATTGTTTCTCCGCTATAGTTTCCTTCGCTTCCTGGGTAGTGATTTTAAAGCATTACGATCAATCCTTGCATACCACGTCTAGGGATTTAACCAAACACGAAATATCAATTCAAAAGCATAAATAATCAAGAAAATCACATAAACGATTAAATACCAAGCTATATGAAGAAGAACTATTAATCAATCAAATTATTATTAAGCATATCAATGTAGAGTTTACCACAATAAAATTGGTTTCTACCTAAACCCTAACATGGCTCTAGCTAGACATGGCTTTCTCAAAAGCCATAAACATATTAAAATTAAACTCTAGCTAATGAAAAATGAAGAATCAAAAACAAAACTTCAAAACCCTTCTCTCCTTGCGGCACTCTGGCCGGGGTCCCCTTCTCAAATAGTCACCTCCCTTCTTATACACCTTCCTTTTCTTTTATTTCATTAATCAAAGTATCAAAATAAGTTATTCAACGAAAATATCTTGCATGCAAGTTGATGTAGTCATCAGTATCTTTCTCCAAATAGTATTGCCACCTCATTCTTCCAATGAAATAATAAACTCCCTTATTTCAAAAATCTCCCAAATGAAGAAAGAGTTATTTTATTTCCAAAATAGTCACGTGTAAATATTCCTCAATTAATTCTTCACATGACAAATAAATTATCTTTCTCGGTGGAATATATTTGTAATAAAGTAAGAAAGATAAAATAGTTCCCATTTTCGATTTCATGTGCCAACCCCACTTTGATTTCAATTCCTTTGCTGCATTTTTGCCTCGCCTATGAAACAATTTTATCTTTCTTATATATGGAGATACGAATAGCTACATTTTGTCATTTTGTCATTGTGGTTGCTAATATATATGAAATACCAGGCAACCCGTTTCATCATTGTGGTTCTTTGATATATGAAAATACCAGGCCAACCCGTTCTTGATTTATAGAAATACCGGGCAGCGAATAAGTGTTGGCATTGATATATAGAAATACCAGACTAATGTAATAAGTGTTGCTGATATAGAAATACCAAAGCCAACATATTTGATCATTGTAGTTCGTCATGGAAATACCAAATACCAACCACATTTCACCATCATGGTTCTTTGATATATGGAAGTACCCGTTAACCACATTTTTCCATTTTTGTCGCAAAAAACCATTAAGTCTCACATTTTGTTGTTTATTCATTTGGATGATCGAATTCACTTCTACTTTCTACAAAAGCATTAAAATAGTATTAGTAACTAAAATATTGTATCCTAGATAATATAAATATGGGTATAAAATGTAGCATTTACATGCTTATCAACACCGCCACACTTATATTTTGCTAGTCCTCGACAAAACAAGTAGATATAATGTAATTTTTTTTTTTTTATATATTCCTAAGAAAAGTGAAAATCATAAAAATATGGAAAATTACCCACTCCCCACACTTAAACATTACATTGTTCTCAATGTAATTGAGTCATCAAAGTAGAAATTAAGATGGGAAATGAAAAAAATAAACAAAAAGAAAATAAGAGATAGAGTAGAGGGAACAAATCGATGGGTTGACTCCCATGAAGCGAAATGTATTTGTTTCCATGCTTTCGTGCACACAATCTCAAATAAGGTGGGGTTGGTACCCCAAGGTAAGTCGTTAATCATATATATAAAACCTGAAAAGTTGGGGATCAACCCAAATAATCGATTTTGATGAAAAGATGATCCTACTTGAATGATGATTAGTACCCGATAGCAAAAACTGAACTCGGTCTTATTCGGAACATTCACATAAGCTTTTAGAAAATCACGTCCTATAGAAACAAGGGCTCAAGCGGAACAATGATATCGTGACTAATTGGCTCATTATCATCTACAACGGTTTCATTATTATGGATCAAGGTCAGATCTTTCTCAACTAATGGAACTAGTCGAGACTCAGTAAAAATTAATGAATCTAGTTTGGGTTTCCATTTATTAGGGTCTAGCAGCGGTGTGGAGTCTAGTAAAGCATTGACTTCACAATAATACTATCATCATCAAAACCATACCCAAAATGAGCTAAGCAAACCTCTAATGGATCTTCCGAGTGGATCTTGCAAACCCTTGCGAGTGCATATTTTCTTTTCGCCCACAACACTTGTGGCTACAGGTACCTAAAAAAATATCAAACAAACTGCGTAAAAAGGATCTAAAGAAAATCTAAAAGAAAAATAAAATAAAATTATATACAAAAAAAAAAAATCAATCAGAGAGTATTTTGCAACCACTCTTCGGCAGCGGCGCCAAAAACTTGGTAGGCTCGAAAACCCACAATAAATACTGCAAGTGCACAGTGTCTAACTAGTAGAACGATGGCAAGTACAGGTCGTTCCCACGAGGAGTGTGAAATACTACTATTAACTAATATCAAAAGTAACCAATCGACAAGATGATGTTTTAGCAATTTTTTTAGAAATTTGGAACAAAATGAAATAATAATAATTCTAATGATAAACAAATGAGAATGGGTTGCTAGGGTCTTCGGTTTCCACCAATTAACTATGCAAACTCTACTAATCTTTAAAAATACATTCCATGCATTATCAAATATTGTTTCTCCGCTTATAGTTTCCTTCGCTTCCGGTAGTGATTTTAAAGCATTACGTATCAATCCTTGCATACCACGTCTAGGGATTTAACCGAAACACGAAATATCAATTCAAAAGCATAAATAATCAAGAAAATCACATAAACGATTAAATACCAAGCTATATGAAGAAGAACTATTAATCAATCAAATTATTATTAAGCATATCAATGTAGAGTTTACACAATAAAATTGGTTTCTACCTAAACCTAACATGGCTCTAGCTAGACATGGCTTTCTCAAAAGCCATAAACATATTAAAATTAAACTCTAGCTAATGAAAAATGAAGAATCAAAAACAAAACTTCAAAACCATTCTCTCCTTTGCGGCACTCACGCACGGGTCCCCTTCTCAAATAGTCACCTCCCTTCTTATACACCTTCCTTTTCTTTTATTTCATTAATCAAAGTATCAAAATAAGTTATTCAACGAAAATATCTTGCATGCAAGTTGATGTCGTCATCAGTATCTTTCTCCAAATAGTATTGCCACCTCGTTCTTCCAATGAAATAATAAACTCCCCTTATTTCCAAAATCTCCCAAATGAAGAAAGAGTTATTTTATTTCCAAAATAGTCACGTGTAAATATTCCTCAATTAATTCTTCACATGACAAATAAATTATCTTTCGGTGGAATATATTTGTAATAAAGTAAGAAAGATAAAATAGTTCCCATTTTCGATTTCCATGTGCCAACCCCACTTTGATTTCAATTCCTTTTTCGCATTTTTGCCTCGCCTATGAAACAATTTTATGCTGCTGATATATATGGAGATACCCGGGCCCGCTACATTTTGTCATTTTTGTCATTGTGGTTGCTAATATATGGAAATACCAGGCCAACCCATTTCATCATTGTGGTTGGCTTTGATATATGAAAATACCAACCCATTTCTGATTTATAGAAATCTACCAGCAAATAAGTGTTGCGTATATAGAAATACCAAGGCCGGCGTAATAAGTGTTCTTTGATATATAGAAATACCAGAGCCAACATATTTGATCATTGTGGTTCTTTGATACATGGAAATACCAGGCCAACCACATTTCACCATCATGGTTCTTTGATATATGGAAGTACCAGGCCAACCACATTTTCCATTTTTGTCGCAAAAACCATTAAGTCTCACATTTTGTTGTTTATTATTTGGATGATCGAATTCACTTCTACTTTCTACAAAAGCATTAAAATAGTATTAGTAACTAAAATATTGTATCCTAGCTAATATAAATATGGGTATAAAATGTAGCATTTACATGCTTATCAACACCGCTTACACTTATATTTTGCTAGTCCTCGAAAAAACAGAGATATAATGTAATTTTTTTTATATATTCCTAAGAAAAGTGAAAATCTGCAAAAATATGGAAAATTACCACTCCCCACACTTAAACATTACATTGTTCTCATGTGTATCGAGTCATCAAAGTAGAAATTAAGATGGGAAATGAAAAAAATAAACAAAAAGAAAATAAGAGATAGAGTAGAGGGAACAAATCAATGGGTTGACTCCCATGAAGCGAAATGTATTTGTTTCCATGCTTTCGAGTAGCACAATCTCAAATAAGGTGGGGTTGGTACCCCAAGGTAAGCTGCGAATCATATATATAAAGCCCGAAAAGTTGGGGATCAACCCAAATAATCGGTTTTGATGAAAAGATGATCCTGCAGCAATGATGATTAGTACCGGATA